>QLOH01000670.1:0-523986 GCA_026901365.1 Sesbania bispinosa | reverse complement strand
CTTCCTTTCAATTATTCCGGGTGTAGGATGTGATGTGATGAATCTGGTTAAAATGTCCTTATCCTTGTATAGGTATTGAATGACTTATACGGATATGCATTTTATTATTGGAAGACAAAACTAATGCACATTTTTTTACGTACTGAAATGATAATTAGAGATTTATTTTCCACAAACAGGTAAAACAATAAATTACTAATAACATACATATATAATATTTGATAATGAAAAGTATAAATATTTATGTATAGCATTTATGTGGCTAAAAGTAGAAGTTGGAAGTTGATAGAGCCATTATTTAAAAAATATTTTAATAATTGAAACAAAGAATTCGTTATTGCCCCGAATCATGTTTAGATCCCATCTTGGGCCACAAACAGGCTTAATCAACAAACATATTGGGCCATTGCTAACAATGATTGGGTTGCTATATAACAATGATTATAAAAAGTCTCATGTTGTAGTGAGAATATAATTCAAACATTTTTTTATTTGATAATAATATTATATAGTAAGCAAAAATCCAGACTTGTAACCGTTCATCAATCAATGCATTGTAACCGTTCACCAACTCATTGCAAGCATTCAACATTGCAACCGTTTACTAATTTATTAGCTAATGATTAATAACTAGGAGACGAATAGGTTTTGGAGACAAAGGGTTGTAAACCCGATTTGATGTGTGGTTCTTATCTTTATATTGCAAAGAAAGACAAAATCTAGAGGTGCTACATCAGATTTTTTGCTTATTCAGCTTTAATATAGTAAGCAAAAATCCATGCTTGTAACCGTTCACTAATCAATGCATTGTAACCGTTCACCAACTCATTGCAAGCATTCAATGTTGCAACCATTTACTAATTGATTAGCTAATGATTAATAATTAGGAGTAGGGGTGTAAGCGGGTCCGACCCAACCCGCGAACCCGATGAATCCAACCCAACTCGAAGATATTAATGGTTCGGTTCGAACATTTTCTTTTGAACCCGATCTGGTTCGGTTCGGGTCTCAGATTTGCCTACGATGAACCCGATAGACCCGAACCAAACCAAACCAAAAGAAAGAAACTCTAATCTTATTTAATTTTCCTGCAATGAAAGAGCAAAAATAGGCGCAGCGGTAGCACAAACAGAGGTGGTTCCCCAAATCCTATTTCATCCGCTTCTCTCAATTTATTTTTCTCTATTTCTTTTCTTTTATTCATTTTATATTTTAATTTCATTTCATCTTTCACATTTTTTTAAAAAAAAAATGGAAAAATGCTCATGATCCGATGACCCAACCAAACCCAACCCAAACATATTCGGGTTGGTTCGGGTCGAGTTACTCACCCAAAAATATAAAACCCGAACCAACCCACCACCATTCTATCGGTTCGGACTTAATGTCACCTCAAACCCGATCCAACCCAACCCGATTACACTCCTAATTAGGAGACAAAGGGTTTTGGAGACAAAGGGTTGTAAACCCAATCTGATGTGTGGTTCTTATCTCTATATTGCAAGGAAAGACAAAATCTCGAGGTGCCACATCATATATTTTGCTTATTCAGCTTTAATATATATAATAAATTTGATGTTATATTTGAATTATTTAAATATAATTAAGATTTTAAATGACATTTATATGGAATGAATACAAATTTATTTAAATATAATAACGACGGAGAAATAGAAATGATTTAAAACTTTTTAATTATGCATTTGATGACAATGGAATGAAGAAATAAATAAATAAAATATTGCTAATGGTACGTAACTGATTGTGGAAATTAAGTTTATAGTAAGAGTTATATTATTTTTTTATTGAAAAATAATGTTTGACTTTAAGTTTTTTATTTTAATATTTTTCTTTTTATTTTTTGATAGAATAAAGTTTAAATAATAATAAAAATGATATTAAATATATTTAAAATAATATACTAATATTATATAGGAATATAGATACTGGCTTAAAAGAGAAGGCTCAATTTCATCAGACAATCAGACAATGTCTCCCAGTTATTATAAAAAGCATGGGGTAGGAAAAGTCTCATGTTGTAGTGAGAATATAATTCAAACATTTTCTAGGTGATAATAATATTATATAATAAGCAAAAATCCAGGCTTGTAACTGTTCACCAATTAATGCATTGTAACCGTTCACCAACTTATTACAAGTATTCAGTGTTGCAGTCGTTCACTAATTTATTAGCTAATGATTAATAATTAGGAAACGAAGTTTTTTGGAGATAAAAGGCTGTAAACCCGATCTGATATGTGGTTCCTATCTCTATATTGCAAGGAAAGACAAAATCTAGAGGCGCCACATCATATTTTTTTGCTTATTAAACTTTAATATATATAATAGATTTGAGATCTTATCAATTTGATGTTATATTTAAATTATTTAAATATAATTAAGATTTAAATGATATTTATATGGAATGAATTGTAATGAATTTAAATATAATAATGACTAAGAATTAGAAATGATAAAATACTTGTTAATTATGGATTTGATGATTATGGAATGAAGGAATAAATAATAAAATATTGCTAATGGTAACTGATTGTGGAAATTAAATTTATAGTAAGAGTTATATGATTCTTTTAAGATTAATGTTTGACTTTAAGTTTTTTATTTTTAATATTTTTTCATTTTAGTTTTTGATAGAATAAAGTTTAAATAATAATAAAAATGATATTAAATATAGTTAAAATAATATACTAATATTATATAGGAATATAGATATGGCTTAAAAGTGAAGGTTCACGTTAGTAATTGCATTGATTTGGTAAGGTAATACTATGCAAAATCAATTTGCATTTATATAATTAGTTTAATGTTTTGTATTAATTAATATTAATATTAAAATAAAAATAGAGTAACTCTATTAATAGTATTTTATGTGGGCTACTTATTACCTATTTTAATTTGCTTTATATTTTATAGTTATAGGAGAGATTTGTACAATTTTTAGCATAAATAAGTGGTTTGTAATATAATGAAAATAAAAAATAAAAAACATGGAAGCAATTTACTTACAAATTACTTGAAAGTGCGAATGCAACATTGCTATTTTTTCCTATTTCTCTTCGTAATTACCAATTGTTCTAGGCCATGATCTTGAATTTGTTTTCACTCTCTCTTCATTACAAATCTTGGTGAAAGCTATTGAGCTTAGTTTCTATATTATGCTTCTTCCAAATCTATACTACTCTTCAAGTAGTCCAAGATGGCTGTAAGGTCATGGTGGCGAACATGACGCTAATGTCATAAATGGTGGTTTGGACAAAGGAGACTATGATAGTGACGAAAAGGGGGAATAAGATAAGGGAGAGAAAAGGGCTTTGCTGAGGCTGAGAAAAAGATGAAAGGGATACCTTCCGGTTGTTCTTGACGACGATTATGAATGTGACATCAACATACGAAACTGTGGCAGCGAGGGAGAGAGCGAAGCACAAGAGAAGGAAAAGGAAAATAGTGTGGTCTAGATGAGAGAAACGACATCCATGTAGGTGGAGGAGACATGTGTTACTGCCTCAAGGTGGTGGACTTGGAGAAAGAGGGTTGTGAAGTCAAAGAAAATAGATCTATCAATTTTGGAATAGGTGGTCTTGTGGGTATTGTGTGTCGGTTGCTATCTCTACATTGCAAGCAAAGACAAAATCTAGATGTCACCTCATATTATTCTTGATGTGGTAAAATTAGACATACGTGACAATTTTGGAGGTCATCGTGTCAATGTAATAGCTTGCAATTCAGCTTTTATAATAGATAATACATTTTATCTTGCACGACATTGTAGCCGAAAGTGTTAAGTTGTAATATTAGAGACACAAGATGAACTAGTTCAAGATCATTTTTAGGACAAAACATGTTTTTGGTCTTGTAAAATTAGTGAGTTTTGTTTTTAGTTCCTATAATTTTTTTTATTAAAGCGTCCTTCCAAAAAAAAAATTGCAATTCTCAATTGGCGTGTGTATGGAGGAGGGGAATCAGGTGAATGGGTGGGGTGGTGGTGAGGGGAAATGGTGGGTAAATTTCTGGCGAGAGAAAACGTTTAATTGAAGGGAGGGACACACGCAAAAAAATTGAAAGAGGGACAAATTGCAAAAAAAAAAAAATGGAAGGACGCTTTAATAAAAAAGTTATAGGAAATAAAAGCAAAACTCGCTAATTTTACAGGGACCAAAAATATATTTTATCCTAATTTTTAAGAAATTTTAATTTCAAAAAGACATGAGCATAAGCGTGTTTGATTTCTTGCTACAATAATCAAACAGACATAAAGCTCGAGCTAATAAGAAACTAATAAGAGAATGTTTTCTTCCTACTATCTAACATATACCAACAATGGTTGATTCAAGTGGTACATTTTTTTATTCCCCTTAAATAAGTTTTTGGGTTCGAGTCTTGTATATGAAAAAAAATTATCGTTGATAGGGCGAAGTAAGGAATTGAGATCAAGGGGTTAGTATTATATTTTTTCCTAGCTAATTAATGAGACCATCCCAAATATAATTTTATTATTATATATATAATTATATATATTATAATATAATAAATAAAAAATAAACCAAATATAAAATATTTAATTAAGATAAATACCCATATTTATATATATAATGTAAATAATTGATAAATTTTGTGAATTATTTTAATTACTATTCTCTTTTTACTATTTATTTTAATTTTTAATAAGTTCTTTATAATTAAAAATTTAATAAAATTAAATATAAACCCTTAATTCAATTAAAAAAATTAATATATTCATTAGCGACGACCATAGCTGTCACTTGTTATAATTTTTTTAAAAAAATTATATAAATGATAGCGACGGCCTAGGCCGTCGCTAATATGTGACGCTTAACGACGACCTTTGATCTTATCACTTTGTAACAACCTTCAGTATAGTGGCGACTTTAGCAATGTGCAAGCAGACGCTACGTAGCGACGACTGTTTTTGCTCATCGTTATTGTATCAACGACGAACATTTAAACGACGTCCCAGTGGCCATCGCTAAGTCGTCGCTAATTGCATTGTAGCGATGGTTTTCCCCTTGTAGCGACGACCTTTGGACGTCGCTAATTCCCGAATTTCTTGTAGTGACCTATGTTTGGTCTCCTTATCCCTTCCATTCAGACCACTAGTCCACTACCTCTCCCACCTCTCCCTCTTTCTGCTTCTTTTAATTTGTTTTCCACCAACTTTATCTTTGTCAGGTGAAAGTATATTACATGTATGTTTTTCTTTCATCATCCTCACCTTCTCATTCAACTCTACCTCGGCTTAACCCACCCCAAGATGCATGAAGCTTCATCAGCACCAAGTGCTCTCTTTCCTCCTCACTATCCTCAAAATGAACATCTTTCACTGAGTCTTCACTACTGTCACTATCACCATATGTTTCTACTGTGTTTGGCAAATTTTGCACGTGATCAGGCTACACCTCATCATTTGGCCTTTCATTTCTCACTCCATGCATATTCTCAAGCCCAACATTACCCCCAACATCCACATTCTTAGGCCCTATATACATCTCCCATTCCACCACTACCCTGACCATGCATACTCTCATGTCCAATAGGTCCCAGTCCATCATTGCCCCCACCATTCACATCATCAGGCCCAACACCTCCCATCATTTCATATTTCTTTAAGTCCTCTCTTAAAACCAACTACTTTTTGTTTCCACCACATCTTCACTTTATGAACATATCCCCAAATCATTAGCTAATCTGAAAGCCTCAAAATATGAAAATAGGACCATGTATCTATGTTCAACCCGTGAAATACATGTATTTCACCCTTATAAGCAAGTGATGGTTTATGCACATACTTACCCATATATTAAATGCAACAGAAAACCCCATCCCTACAACACAATACACATATTGTATTAGAAAAAAGTAAACCCAATGTCCCCCCAAAGATGCTACCAATAACAAATAAAAAACCAAACACGTTTTCCATCAAAATAATGCAACAACAAAATATGGTGGACATATACAACTGTTAGTCACAACTAATTTGAGGTAAATAAACAAAGTGAAAGTAAACACATATCTGTAATCGACACCGTTCAAACCCTTCTTTGAGTTCTCTCCACGCGAAGAATGCACCGTTCCAAGGTATACTCCAAGGGATCACTTCAACACACGTCAACCTTCCCTTCTTCCAGATTGCCTTCAATATATAGGGGAAAAGAGAAATTTACAACGCCACTCACGAGTTACATAGAAGGGAGAATGGAAAGCTTCAACGTAATTAGGGTTTTCACTCAGAAAATTTACACGATTAAAAAACCTAATTTTATAATTAGGGTTATTTTAATAATTACTAATAATTAAAAATAATAAAAACTAATTAGATGAGTCAGCAATGTTCGGGCTAACGCCAATCAGGCTAAGTGTAGCCACGTCACCATGTTAACAAATCCCACAACGGTAGGGACCATGTTTGGGGGGTTTAAAAAGTTCAGTAACAAAAAATAAAAGATTTAAAATATAGGGACGAAGATCAAAGTGACCGAAACTACAGAGACGAAAAACAATTTTTTTTTCTTTTTACTACAAAATTATTTTAGCAATATTCATATTCAACCATTTCAAACGTAAAGAAAAAAAAAACCCTCAAGTTTAATTACAGTGTAATGAGCTTACAACCTTTAAAATAAATTTTCACTGAGTGACAAAAAATGAAGACTTAAGGAAAAGGAAGACTTTAAGAAAAAAGTTTCCACGTATATATCAACTACAACCTTTCAAAATTTTTTCCACATACCCGTATCAAAATTACAAGACTTGGGGAATAAAGCAGAAAAGGAAGACTTGGAAACAAAAAGAAACCAAAAATTAGAATATTGTATTGAAAAGAAATTATAAATTTAATTTTTTTCCACACTCATTTTTATTACACTCAATCTACACTAATTTTAAAAATTGTTTTGTTTTTTAAATGTTAGCTTTCTCAAAATAATTAATTTTAAAATTTTCTTTTTACCCTAAATTTTCCATCTCAAATTTTAAATGTTTGTATTCTCAAATTAATTCATTTTAAATTTAAAATTCCATATAAAATTGGTCTCTTTTTAACGATCGGATGTTTATGTTTATAGTTTATTGAAATAACTATGCAGCTTGTTTATATAATTTAAAATATTTTTTAATTTATATTTATACATTTTAGTCAAAATAAAAAATGTGTGTGTACATAATACTTGCTGGTTTTAATTACAAGTTTAGATTATAGAAATAAAGTTTTCCATATCCATTTGTTATATACAATAATTTTCTCTTTTATAATAGAGTGATATTCCAAAAACTAAAATTGCAAAATAAAGGAAAAAAGATTTTTCCTAAAGAAACTAATAAGAAAATGTTTTCTTTGTTAGAAATTTTAATTTTAATAATTAATTTTGTGGGCTACATATTAAATATTAAAACATTTATATTAGCTATTTACATCAATTGAGCTGATCGTTAGTGATCTGCATTAAGTGAGCCCGTTTAGACTACCGTAGGCATTGATGTGGGCCTATATGAGTGGACAGTGGGCTTGACCTATTTCGACATAGTGGCAACCCTAATAGGTTGGTATAAATATGCCCTTTAGAGGTGTTGGTCCCCAAGACACCAAATCAACCACCGCCTCCATATTCCTTCCCATCACGAGCACTAAGGTCCCGGTTTTTGGGAACTCAAGAGATTGGTTGAGGAAGACCATAACACCATCTATACTCTAACCTGTCATTCTGTTTTGGTGTTTAAGAGGAGGTCCGTGACGTTCATTACCTACCCAAAGATTTCCGCTGCATTATGATAAAGCGTTCAGGTATTTCTTGAAACTCATAGTCCTCAATAACCTGACATAATGATTTTATATTGGGTGTTTAAAATTTCCAACAATTGGTATCATAGCCAACATTATTGTTAGATTATTTGGATAGATTTGTGTTTGTGAATGATATCGATTATTTTTTCTTTTGTGCATGATGTGCAAATGAATTTATTGTTTTTTTTTCTGTGCGATGAACTCAGTACACGTTTCTCAAACCGCTGGAACGTTTGCGATTTATTTGCTTACAATATTAAACGCTTCATACAGTTTGTATAGATAAAATTAATCGCACAAAAGTTTCAAGAATTGGATCATGGCACGATTGTTTGTGTGACGGTCCACTATTGAAAGGAGCACCGTTTCATTAATAATATTTTTTTTTAAAAAAAAAAGGGGTCAGCTTCTCAAATACGAGAAGCCGAACCCCCAAACCCTCGTTTTTTTTTTCCTCTTCTTCTTCGTGCGGCACCCTCCGTTCCTCCGTCTTCTTCGTTTTCTTCTTCTTCTTCACATGGTGCTTCATTTTCCTCTCATTCCCCTACACCCATTGAAAGGTAATGAAACTCATAATTTCTACTGATTCCCCTTTTCTTTCCGGAACTAAGTTTGTTAATTTTTGGGGTTAGGGATAGTCCTCTGAGGAAGGAGAAGAGTACCCACATCGTAAAGGTTATTCGTTTCGGCTCTCTAAGGTAAACCCACAACTCGTAAATAGGCTATCTGCATGTGTTAACTTTAGGTAGAATTATTTTTAGAGCTTTGGGCACTAATTTTAGAGATCTTATGGTTACCCATAAATATGTAGAGCTTCAAATAAATTACTAAATATTGGAACTATTTGTTGGTGCTCAGATCTATTGATTTCTACCTCGCATAATACTCCTGAAGTTGTTGGGAAGCAGTTTGGTTGACTCTCCGTAGTTGTGAGTGGTTTAACAGTCATCGTGACATATTTTAATACTTTATAATCACTATTTTAATTCATCTTGTTCTATTTTAAGGTTGTTTACTTAATAAATTTGGGAAACATACTCTTTTATTGATTTTATTCTCTATGAAATTTATTTCAAAGGTTGAGAGCTTTATAAATTTAAATTGATTATGTTTGATGAAATTGGAGATTTAATTTTGAAAGGGACTTTGAGAAAATAGAATAATTTTGGTATTTATATTATTGGGGTCCATGTTAGAACCCCGTATGTCGTTAGGGGATGATAACGGCCTAGGTGCACCTAGTTGTATGATTTCGGAGGAGAGGACTATCCGTTAGATGGAGCCGCCACTCTGTGGAGAGGGCTATCAACGAGATGAAGCTGCCCCCGATGATATGATGTGATAGAAATGGTATGATATGATATGACATTGAGACATGATATGATTCCGGGAGGAGAGGGCTATCCATTAGATGGAGCCGCCCCAAGAGAGAGGCCACTCTTGGAGGAGAGGGTTATCAGCGAGATGTAGCTTCCCCCGATGATATTGAGATATGGACATGGTTCTGGAGAGGAGAGGGCTATCCGCTAGATGGAGCCGCCCCATGGGAAAGGCCACCCTTCGGAGGAGAGGGCTATCAGCGAGATGGAGCCGCCTCTCGGTTCTATCATGAGTGATCCCTATTGTATTTACGTGTTATATGATTTGTGTTTTATTCAATTAATTTCATCTTATATTTACTTATTAAATTTATACGTGATAAATTTATATTGGTTTGGAAATGAAAAACTTATCTCTTGGATATTGGAAACAAGTTATTTTAGATTGTGGGAATTATCAAACTCATGTGTTTAGCAAGTTTTATGTTGGGAAATAAATTTTATACTGTCAAATGTTTCTATCGAACAACTCGTGCGTTGGTATGTTTCCCTTCTAGTTCATGGTGGTCGTTAGGCCCTCACTAAGTCTTTGTGACTTACCCCTTTCTATTTTTCATCCAGATTCCCAGGTAGCTGAGTAGCAGGCTGCTGGCAGAGATTCATTTGTTCCAGCTCTCTTGATATTTCATTTTGGGTAGGCCTCCTTTGTGTTGGTGGCCATTTGATGTTATTTTGGAACTATGTATATTCTGCAGCTATAGGGAGTTTAGTCATTGTTTTATATTGAGATGTATATTTTGATGTTGATTTGATAAATACTGTGGTATTGGAAACTCTAGCTGGTGGTAATTGTTGATAACAGGATTTTCTGTAAATTTTGGGATGTCCAAAATATAGGGGAGACTCTGTCAAGATTTCTGTAAAATCCTGAAAGTATGTTTATATTGGAAAGTCATTTGTCAAATATTGTACTATTGTTTTAGGCTTGCCAGGCTAAGGATATTAGCCTGTGCGCCGGTCACGGCCTTGGATTTGGGTCGTGACAGTTCGGTTCGAACCTTGCATCTAGCGTTTTTTTTCTTATTTTACGTTTTCCTTTTGTGTTTTATAAATAAAAGTTGAATTCCGAAAGAAAAACAAAAATAAAATAATATTGAAAGAAGGGAATCGAACCCTGGTCATCATCATCATCATCATCATCATGATGGAGATAAAGAGCGAGCAAACCATCAAGCCAAATCTGTTTCAGGTGCAGAAATTGAGTTTTACAATTATATATTATTCTGCTATGAAGTTTGGAAAACTGAATTTTCCGTTATGCATTTCGAATTTTAGTAAATATATGTATATATATATATTTATTTTAATTGTTATCATAATTGAGTATAAATTTGGCAGATTATAGACCCTCTTATTTATATTTGTCCAGTAATTATTTAATTGAATTAGTTGATACAATATATTGCCAAAGCAGTCTCTGTTGTAGAAATTGATTTAATTAAAATTACTTGGATGTTAGTGTGGGGTTATTCATGTGGGTTGTGCTCCCACCCAAAGGTGTGACACAACTTGACCGAATAATCTTATACCTGTGATGGTAAACGTGTTATAGTTGTAAAGCTAATTGTTCATGTGGGTGATCTTCTATCCAAAGATGGATTTTCACCTTACAGAATTAACTATCAGTGTTTTATCGTTGCGTGAGAGTACCGTTTACAAACCAACTTGCATGCCCAAAGGCATTGGGGTTGGTGGAGTGCTTGGTATCTTGTTGCATCTATAATTGCCTGCACATATCTTAATATGTATTTTATACTTATTCCTTGTTTATTGTATGTGAGTATGTAATTAAATGTATCTATGTTCTATTACAATCGTTGCTGCTAGTGCTATTAACTTATCTGCTCAAATTAATTGTATCCCTATGCTTAATGGGACGAATTTTAAGGTCTGGAAGGAAGCAATCGAGATAATTCTCGGCTGCATGGATCTTGATCTGGCACTTCGGGTTGAGAAACCCACTCCAAGTCCGAAAAATCCGGAGGAGGATAAGGTTGAAAAGTGGGAACGCTCAAATCAAATGTGCCTAATGATCATGAAGTGATCTGTTCCAGAAGTTTTTTGGGGCTCTATTTCTGAGAGTCAGAGTGCTAAAGGTTTCCTTGATTCTGTTGAAAGGTATTTCACCAGTAATGAGAAGGCTGATGCAAGCAATTTGCTTGCCAAGCTTATCTCTATGAGATACAAGGGCAAAGGAAATATAAGGGAGTACATTATGGAGATGTCTAATCTCGCGTCAAAACTAAAAGCACTAAAGTTAGAGTTGTCTGATGACTTGCTCGTGCATTTAGTTTTGATTTCCCTTCCTGCACACTTTGGGCAATTCAAGGTGAGTTATAATACTCAAAAGATAAATGGACCTTGAATGAACTCATTTCTCATTGTGTGCAAGAGGAGGAAAGACAACAAAGAGAGAGGACTGAAAGTGCTCATTTGGCCTCAAAATCTCAGAATAGAAAGAGAAAGAGCAATAAGGATGTTGCAGAAAGGACTTCTTAGCAAAAGAAAGTTAAAAAGGATGAGAAAGGTGACTTTCTCTCTTTTGTTTGTTCTGAAGTTAATTTAGCTTTTGTACCACATGTACTTGGTGGGTAGATTCTGGTGCTACTATCCACATTAGTGTATCCATGTAGGGATGCCTTTGGAGCCGACCTCCAAGTGATAATGAAAGATTTATCTATGTGGGCGATGACAACAAGGTCACAGTGGAGGCTATTGGAACTTTTAGATTACAGTTAAAAACTGGTTTTCATTTGGATTTATTTGAGACTTTTGTTGTACCGTCTTTTAGGCGGAATTTAATTTCTATTTCTAGTTTGGACAAATTTGGTTTTTCTTGTTCATTTGGAAATAATCAATTTAGTCTCTATCAAAATTCAAATGTTGTTGGTTCTGGTTCTTTAATTGATAATCTATACTTGCTAGATGTAGTTAGTTCCAATAAAGAAATTCTTCACATTGATTCTCGTGGTACGAAATGTAAATTAAATGAGAACTAAGCCACCTTATGGCATAAGCGTTTAGGCCATATCTCTAAACAGAGAATTCAGTGGCTTGTGTCAGATGAGATTCTTGGACCCTTAGACTTGTCGGACTTTGAGGTCTGTGTTGAGTGTATTAAGGGTAAACAAACAAAATTAGGCGCCGAAAGGGCTAAGGACGTTTTGGAATTAATTCACATGGATATCTGTGGACCATTCCCTACGGCATCTTAGAATGGACAACAGTATTTCATTACGTTCATAGATGATTATTCAAGGTATGACTACCTATTTTTAATTCATGAGAAGTCCCAACCCCTAGACGTTTTCCAAACTTTTAAAGATGAAGTTGAGCTTCAACTTGGAAAGAAAATTAAGGACGTAAAATCTGACAGTGGAGGTGAATATTATGACAGATATGATGGATCAGGTGAACAATGTCCAGGGCCTTTCGCGCTTTTCCTACGAGAATGTGACATCGTTCCTCAGTATACTATGCCTGGGAAACCAAGCATGAACAGTGTTGCAGAACGTAGAAACAAGACTCTTAAGGATATGGTGAGAAGTATGATTAGCCATTCTTCCTTGCCAGAGTCATTGTGCGGAGAAGCGCTTAAGACTGCAGTTTACATCCTAAATAGGGTACCAAATAAAGCAGTTAACAAAACTCCTTATGAGCTATGGACTGGTAAAAAGCCAAGCCTAAAGCATCCACACATTTGGGGTTGTCCAGCTGAGGCGTGTCCTTATAGGCTGCACGAAAGCAAACTGGAATCTAGGACAGTTAGCTGTTATTTTGTTGGTTATCCTGAACGCTCTCGGGGCTATAAATTTTACAATCCCACTACTAGATCATTCTTTGAGACGGGGAATGCAAGATTCCTTGAGGATGTTGAGTTTGGGAAGGAAGAGAACATAAGGAATGTTGTCTTTGAGGAAGATCCTGTCATTGACAGTGATCAAGTCCTCGTGCCTATTACTATTCCAGTACCTACCCCATTAATAGATGACAATGATGGAATTATTCCTGAAATTGTTCAAGCACAAGACAACAATAAGGTTCTCCCTCAAATACCCATAGAGCAAGCCCAACAACCTCAAGCAGTGCCATTAAGGAGATCCACTAGAGAAAGGAGAAGTGCAATTCCAGATGATTATATTGTGTTTCTCCAAGAACATGAGGATGGCATTGGTTTAACATAGGATGACCCAATCAACTTCTGTCAAGCCATGCAAAGTTCCGACTCTCAAAAGTGGATCGATGCCATGAAGGATGAGATGAATTCTATGCAAGACAACAATGTCTGGGATCTTATTGAATTACCTAAAGGTGTGAATGCCATTGGTTGCATATGGATATTTAAAACCAAGCGGGACTCGAAGGGTAATGTTGAGAGATATAAGGCCCGCTTAGTTGCTAAAGGCTTCACTCAAAAGGAAGGCATCGACTACAAAGAAACCTTTTCTCCGGTGTCTTCGAAGGATTCTTTTAGGACAATTATGGCACTTGTAGCTCATTATGACCTAGAGCTCCATCAGATGGATGTTAAGACTGCGTTTCTCAATGGTGACATTGAGGAGACGATTTATATGGTGCAACCAGAAAACTTTGTGATAGGTGATCCAAAGTTTATGATATGCAAACTAAAGAAATCCATCTATGGTCTCAAACAAGCATCCCGTCAATGGTATCACAAGTTTCATCAAGTCATTTCCTCTTACGGTTTTGAGGCTAACGTCGTAGATGACTGTGTATATCATAAGATTGGTGGGAGTAAATATATATTCCTTGTGTTATATGTCGATGATACACTGCTTGCAAGCAGCGATATAGGCTTATTGGGTGAAACCAAGAAATTTCTGAACGAACATTTCGAGATGAAAGATCTTGGAGAAGCTTCTTTTGTGCTAGGGATAGAGATACTAAGAGATCGCTCTCGCGGTATCCTAAAGTTATCACAAAAGAACTATATCGATAAAATTTTAGATAGATTCGACATGAAAGATAGTAAGTTAGGGGATACCCCGATAGCTAGAGGAGACAAATTTAGTCTCAGTCAGTGCCCTAAAAATGATCTCGAAAGAGATGAGATGCAAAATATTCCCTATGCCTCAGCAGTAGGAAGTCTGATGTATGCTCAAGTATGCACTCGTCCTGATATAACATTTGTAGTGGGAGTTTTGGATAGATATCTAAGTAATCCTGGAATGCAGCATTGGAAAGTGGTAAAACGCTTTATGCGTTATTTGAAGAGAATGAGAGGATACATGCTCACCTATCAGAGATCTGAGAACTTAGAGGTCATTGGGTATTCAGACTCTGATTGGGCTGGATGTCAAGATAGCAAACACTCTACATCAGGATATGTTTTTATGTTGGCTGGAGGAGCTATTTCCTGGAGGTTTGCCAAGCAGACACTCATAGCTACTTCAACCATGGCAGCAGAGTTTATTGCTTGTTTTGAGGCGTCCAACCACTGTATGTGGCTGAGAAATTTTGTCACTAGCTTACGTGTAGTAGATGGAATAGAGAGGCCATTGAAAATTTATTGTGACAATAACTCAACAGTGCTTTACTCCAACAATAATAGGAGTGCAACCAAGTCCAAGTTTATAGATATTAAGTACTTGGATGTAAAGGAGAGAGTTCAGAATAAGCAGATTTCCATAGAACATATAGGGACTAATTATATGTTAGCTGACTCACTTACTAAAGGTTTGGTACCTAAAGTATTTCATGAGCATGTTGCTCACATGAGTGTAATTCCCGATAGTACCTTAATTTAGTGGGAGTCCTATTTGTATTAATTTGTGCACATTTTGGATATTTTAGATTTTCTGCATAATAATATTGACGTCTATTATTTTTCAATTATTCTGAACTCATTTGGTGCAATATTTATATTAATTTATTTGACCTCTATAAAGATTAAATTTTGGACCAATTGGAAATAGGCATGTATTAGATCACGTAGCATGCAATTTCCATACTATTCATCCACATTTGATCTATGTCATTAAGTATATTGGATGCAGTGATCATCAGGGTTTAGTCACGCTACAAAGTGGCAAAAGCCGTGGTGGTTCTCAGTTGATATATGAGATGGACCAGATTGTTAAGTGGTAGTCTAAAAATAAATAGCGTACAGTTGCGCGCCTAAAGTTTTTTTTTTGTGATATAAATGTCTAAAGTTAATATGAAGCCCAAGTGGGAGATTGTTAGAAATTTTAATTTCTAATAATTAATTTTGTGGGCTACATATTAAATATTAAAACATTTATATTAGCTATTTACATCAATTGGGCTGATCGTTAGTGATATGCATTAAGTGGGCCCGTTTAGACTACCGTAGGCATTGATGTGGGCCTATATGAGTGGACACTGGGCTTGGCCTATTTCGGCATAGTGGGAACCCTAATAGGTTGGTATAAATAAGCCCCTTTAGAGGTGTTGGTCCCCAAGACACCAAATCAACCACCGCTTCCATAGCTTCCATATTCCTTCCCATCAGGATTCTGACACTAAGGTCCCGGTTTTGGGAACTCAAGAGATTTGGTTGAGGAAGACCATAACACCATCTATACTCTAACATGTCATTCTGTTTTGGTGTTTAAGTGGAGGTCCGTGACGTTCGTTACCTACCCAAAGATTTCCGCTGCATTGTGATAAAGCGTCATGAATCCAGGTATTTCTTGAAACTCATAGTTCTCAATAACCTGACATAATAATTTTATATTGGGTGTTTAAAATTCCCAACATTCTTCCTAGCCTATAATTGTATGTTTCATTTCTACATTTGTTTGGAATGGTCTCTTCAGCTATATATCATCTAACATAAGAGACCTTGTGTTAGAGACAAGCATGTCAACATCAATTCATGGATTTTATTACGACCATGCTAATAATTAATTAGGTTTGACGAAATAATTAATCTTCACTGTCAATATTTACTTTTTTAAAAAGAAACAAATATATTGCAAATATTTTCACAAAACAAAGAATACTATTCACTTTGTATTAAGTTTGAACATCCCTATTCGATAAATTTTGATTATAAAAAAAATAATACTGAAATTAATTTTACAAATCATAATTAGTTTTAAAAAATTTGTGAACAAACAATGACATCGATTGATAATTTCTTGCCAAAGGAAAGACACAACTTTCAAAACATGAGGTTCGAAGAAATTTCACCATTCCAAGTCTTCCTATGTTTGTTTTTTTTCCAAGTCTTCTTTGTTTCACGTCCATTCATTTTTTTCTAGCGTTCAAAATTTAAGAACCTCTTTAACTAGACTCCAATTTTCGCACACCAATCATAAATTCCATTAGAATTTAGAATCAATTAATCGTTGAGAAGGACTTATAAAACATCATGATCTTGAATCCATTGACAAAATGTATAATGGTACTTATAATTAAAATGAAAGTTGCAATAATAAAAGTTTTATATATATCGAATCACATGTTCCTTTTAATTAAAAAATAACTAAGAAAGCAAATAATATATTCAATTAATAAAAGAAAGAGAATGTTTTTGTAATGTTATTGCGTGTTTTTGAATTTGAGAAATGAATAATATATATGTACATAATACAATGTGGTACCATAATTATACCACACTATTTTTATGGATAAAATGCACGAAGGAGAGCGTAGATATCGGTAATTTAGGCACAGGGAGCCATTATGGTAAAAACAATGGCCCCACTGTTTTATGTATGAGTATTAGGAAGAAGACTGAAATTTCTTTGAACCTTACAATTCGTGTTTTGAATAACATATAATATATAATTAAGAACACGTACGAGAAAGCTAATAACTAGTGTGACTCGCTCTATCAGTTTATTAACGTAAAAAATAAAAACGGAAGATACACGTACTTAATTGTGTGGGTTCATCTTAATTAGGATCAAATGTTGTATCATTATGCGTTTTTAAATATATAGTTACTTTCTTTCCAGCTTGATATATAATGTCAAATAATGAATGGGATAATATCACACATGATCGATCGACTCATTCACTCATTGATTATAGATTTCTATATATATATATATATATATATATATATATATATAGCGTGGTAAGCGCAGATAGATATCACTCAGCTCAGCATTCCCACATTTAATTACTTGAATCAGTTTGTTGCTCTCTTATTATTCCAACCATATATGATGACTTTTACTTCAAAAATTTCATTTCTTCTCCTTCTTCTTTTATCTGCAACCACACTCCACAGTACCAATCACAGCAGGTTGGTTCGTTGCAATGAAAAGGATCGAGGGATTTTGGTATCCTTCAAACAGGGTATCATTGATCGTTTTGACGATCTTTCCACATGGTCAACTGAAACAGATTGTTGTGCATGGACAGGAGTCCACTGCCACAACGTCACAGGCAGAGTCACAAAGCTCGAACTCCTAAGATTTTCTTTGGAAGGTGAAATGAATTTATCTTTGCTACTACAACTTGAATTTCTCAATTACTTGGACTTGAGCTGGAATGAATTTGATGTGATAAGTATTGATCACAATGTCACACTTGCCTCTAACCTTCATTACCTTGACTTATCCTCTTGGAATAATGATGTTCTTCACATGGATAATCTTCAATGGCTTTCTCCACTTTCTTCCTTGAAGTATCTCAACCTCAGTGGAATTGATCTTCACAAAGAAACCAACTGGCTGCAGTTCCAGTTGGTGGCCACCATGCTTCCTTCATTGTCAGAGTTACGCTTGACTGATTGTAACCTCAATGACATCAGCCCATCTCTTGAGTATGTGAATTTTACTTCACTGCTAACTCTTGATCTTTTTAACAACAATTTCAACTCTGAATTACCATACTGGTTGTTTAATCTCAGTGGTCACATCTCATATCTTGACCTTTCATGGAGCCACATACACGGTGAAATGCCTTGTAGCTTGTTAAACCTTCCAAATTTGAGATACCTTGATCTATCCGATAACCAACTCAGTGGATCAATTCCAGATTGGATAGGCCAACAACAACATCTGCAACACCTTGATCTTTCCTCCAACATGTTTTGTGGTTCCAATATTCCTCCAATTCTAGGAAATCTCTCTTCCTTGGTGGATAGAGAGACTACATTTTGCATATTGCACTTCCAGCTAACAGTGTTACCACAAAACATGAAAACATAACCTGTCAAAGACCTTCTGATGGGTTTCCTGGCAAGTTTACCAGTAGTCCAGTAGTTTTAAAGTAAGTAAGATATCGTATCCACATGGAGCGGTTTTAACTTGTAGAGTTAAAACAATTGTATTTTCAATAAAACGTTTTCGTAAAAAGGTTGGTTAATTTCAGAATAAAATAAGCAAAGATAACACGAGAAAATAGTATTTAGGACTAGGATTTGATTTCGTTTCATCTCCCCGCTTGTGCATTCGAATCCCTTTTCACTTATTTATGATCGTACTTGTAATTACCTTAGCATTGTTTAACTACAATAATTATAAGGCATGCCTGGTAATTATCATACCCGCAAATTCCCCTATAACATTATAATTAAACGCCAAAAGCTATTCTCTACAGGCATTCAAAGTGGCATTTGGCGACCCCGAACATTCCCCGTATTTTGCAATCAGCACCATCGATTTAGCCATACTTTCACATAAGGCACCTACGGAGGGGTGTGTCACTCACTGAACCTCTGATCGTTAGAATACAATCCTTATGCTACGATATGACTAAACCGAGTACCTTTAGCAATCCGAGAATAAGCTTCATGAACAGCTCCATGCTCACCTACCTCTAATACTAGCTTGTTAAACCTTCCAAATTTGACATTCCTTGATCTATCCTATAACCAACTCAATGGATCAATTCCAGATTGGATAGGCCAACAACAACATCTGCAACACCTTGATCTTTCCTCCAACATGTTTTGTGGTTCCAATATTCCTCCAATTCTAGGAAATCTCTCTTCCTTGGTTACCTTAAAAATTGGCTATAATGATTTCAGTGGTGCAATATATAATACAACTTTTTCCAAACGCTCAAAGTTAGATGAGCTAGACTTGACCAATTCAACTTTTGCATTCTATTTAGATCCTGAATGGATTCCTCCTTTTCAACTCAGTAGCCTTTCTTTGGGAAATACAAATCAAGGTCCTAACTTTCCATCATGGATATATACACAGAAGTCACTGAAACATCTAGACTTATCTAGCTCAGGAATTTCATTAGCAAATGGAAATAAGTTTTGGAGCTTTGTAGAAGGAATAGATATTTCACTTGGTCTATCCAACAATTCATTGAAAGGAGACATATCCAATGTAACGCTAAATGCTTCCTTTATATATTTGGACCATAATAATTTCACAGGAAGGCTCCCACATATCTCACCAATGGCCAGAGATGTGGATTTATCTCACAACTCCTTCTCAGGATCAATTCCTCGTTATTGGGAGAACATGGAATATTTGAAATATATTGACCTGTGGAGTAATAAATTATCAGGTGAAGTTCTGGAGTACCTCTCAAATTGGAGGTTTTTGGAAGTTATGGTCCTAGGGAAAAATGAATTTTCCGGAACTATACCAGTAAACCTACCCCAAGACTTAGAAGTGATCATATTGAGAGATAATCAATTTGAGGGCAATATTCCACCCCAGCTATTCAATCTCTCCAATTTGTCTCACTTAGATCTTGCCCAAAATAAACTTTCAGGATCTCTACCTCAGTACGTTTATAACATGACCCAAATGGTTTGGAACAATATGACCACTGGTTTTTCTTTCTTCATTATAGATTTGTTTATAAAAGGTCAACATTATGAAAATCCCATCAATATCCATAGGAGAACTTTTGACCTTTCTGTTAATAACTTATCTGGAGAAATTCCCTCAGAATTATTCCAACTTTTTCAAGTTCAAACATTGAACTTATCTTACAATCATTTCATGGGAACAATTCCAAAGACGATTGGAGACATGAAATATCTAGAATCTCTTGATCTCTCCAATAATAAGCTTTCTGGTGAAATTCCTCAGAGCATGACCATCTTAACTTTTCTGGGTTATTTGAACCTATCCTGCAACAATTTTATTGGGAAAATCCCAATAGGGACTCAACTTCAAAGTTTTGATGGTTCGAGCTATTCGGGGAATCCAGAACTCTGTGGAGCTCCTCTTAAAAATTGCACCACAGAAGGAGAAGAAGAAGATCTTGAAAATAGAAAGCATCCTGAAGATGGTATTGATCCATTAAGAGAGTCATTGTATCTTGGCATGGGAGTTGGATTTGCAGTTGGGTTTTGGGGGATATGTGGTTCTTTATTACTCATTAGGAAATGGAGGCACACATATTATCATTTCCTTGATCGAGTGGCTGACCATCTTTATGTTACTTGGATGGTAAACTTCAATAACTTTGGCAAAACTCAAGCACCTTCTAGTTGAGGTTTGTGAAACTTACTTTACAATTTTGATTATTCATGCAACTATATAGATTACTTAATTTTGATTTTCTGAATGTACAATCTTAATTTGTTATATTATTTATATTATAAGTGGCATAAAAGCTAACATCGGATATGATTTCTGCACTATAATCAATTTCATTTTTCATTTTTCATTTTATCTTGGATAACATTGGAGCCCAAAGTATAAGTTGTATTACAGACATAAGATGAACTAATATCAATTGATTTTCTAGAGGGAACTCTCAAATGACTGACTTAGGTATTATATGGCACTTAAATGTTACCATGTCACACTAATTATTCTGTTACACTTAGAAGAACTAAACTGTGAAGATGAATAGATGGACATGTGAAGAAGATAACATATATTTTAGACTAATTTTTGCAAGCCAACGCGTTTAAAGATCAAAGTACCAATTGTTATGTTCAAGGACTAAATTATATATATAATTATAGTCTATTTCATGGTTTTGCCTTAATTACAACTTAAAAGTATACATTTAATTCACTTGTATTGTATTGCTCATTTTTCTCTAACTTACAGGGACTTTTTTTGAGTAAAAAAGCAAAGGAACTTGCAGTCTAAATTTGATTCATTGGCTTCTAATTTTTTTCGATCCATTGGAAGGACATCTTGTTTTGGGAGGAGGAGCTAAATGCAGAAAAGTTATTATTTTAAGATCTTGGTCTTGTATCAAAGTTGAATTTCGTGATTTTTGTTTTTCTATTTCTAGTGTGTTTCATAATCTAGCATTATAATTAGCAAACTGATGTTTGATAGTCTTATGAGTTGTTTTGAAGTATATGGGTTGGAGCACCCACTTTTTTTTTTAGTCTTTTCTTCCCTGATAAATAAAGCTATATATATATATATATATTGGTTCTCGCTAAAGTATTTAATTAATTGCATCTATATCTCTACCTAATTATTTTTTTCTTTAATAACAATTGATGGTATAGTTTGTAATGAATAAGTTTTTTTTGGCCGGAAGTTTGTAATGAATAAGTATAATAGTTGATTTTATGATGGACCCTTTTGAGTTTAGGTACATTATATATAGACTCTCAATTTTGATTGATCCTTTTAAGTTTGGTTCTATTATATATAGACTCTCAATTTTTTACTATAAAATATAATTTTTTTTGACAAAAAATGTAAATTTTATTTTATAATATATATTAATATTTTTAAATATTAAATTTATATTACTTATGGTAAAGGTCTAGCATAGACTTTTTGGGATAATAGGGTGACCAAAATCACAAAAAAAAGTAGGGAGACCAAAATCGCGGATTGATGATAATAGGGGGACCAAAAATGCAATTAAGTCTTGTTATTATAAAAGTTAGAGGGACTAAATTGATAATATTTATACATTTCTAGCTATAGGTAATTACCAGTAACTAATCTGGACCATTCGTTCAAAAGATACTAAACCCTGCGGTTAAAAAAGGTGGAACACCGGTGTTTCACCCATGAGGTAAAACACCCTAGACAAAGCCCATTTTAAAATACTTTATTATATAAAATTAAAAGGGAGATGGAATTTGATGAAACAATATAAATTCAATCTATCTATCTATTATCTATTATCTATTATATATATTAAAGTTGAACCGCAAAATATGGCGTTGCCATTTGTACACTATTGTTGCCACCTCACCATTTTATCCTATGTGTCATCATTTCAATCTCACACCCTTTCACTTTCTCAACTTGCAATAATCTTTCCACTTGCTCTTCTCTTATAGTAATTAAAATTCACATGATTTATCATTTAGTTTCCTTTATCCCTTATAATAAGGGAAGTTGAAACACTTTTACTCAATTTAACATAAAAACATCAATTATATTTTCGTTATATTTTATATATTTAATATTATATTTTTATTTAAAAATATTTATAACATTATTTATCCATTGGCAAAAATCCGCATACATTCTATCTATTATCTATTTATTCATTATCAAACTATCTATTATATATATTAAAGCTGAACCGCGGGCTATAGATTTATCACATCAACTTCGAAATCATCATCTATGTATAATTTTGGTACAAACAAATTCAAACTACATTTTCCTTGCAATATATTATCTATTA
Organism: Sesbania bispinosa; assembly: GCA_026901365.1. Taxonomy (NCBI): domain Eukaryota; kingdom Viridiplantae; phylum Streptophyta; class Magnoliopsida; order Fabales; family Fabaceae; genus Sesbania; species Sesbania bispinosa. The sequence goes on along the minus strand of QLOH01000670.1, from coordinate 501,252 downwards.
TAATATATAATTTACCCATTTACAATCCTTAATAATATTCTTTTAATATTCTAAAATCTATTATCTATTATATTTATTTATATATATTAAAGCTGAACCGCGAAATATGGCGTTGCCATTTGTACACTATTGTTGCCACCTTACCATTTTATCCTACGTGTCATCATTTCAATTTTCACTACAAGAATTTCTCAGATTTACTACCAAATTTAACTACCATTAATTTTCATAGGGATCAGGAAGTTAATTAACTTCATATTTGCTACCAATGCCTTTTAAAATGATTCATATCCAGGAGACAAGTATGCTTACCCTGTTTTTAGAAATGCTTTAAAAAGACTGTGGCAATATTGTAAATATATCAATTCATTAATGATAATTTGGTGACCCACAGATATGAAGTTAATTAGTAATTATTATTCATTTACTTTCAGGTACCTCAATTTCTTTCACACTCAGACAGTTGTTCGTCGCAAGCATGGGCTTTTTCTCCCTAATGGTGAGTGGTGTGTAGAAGCGGATATTCTGAAGGAAGAAGCTGTGAAATACTATAAGAATTTGTTTGGTGTTAAGGAGGCGGTTGCTCGGCATCAATCCACCTCTTGCTGAAACTCTGGTAGTTCTAATTCCTAAAGTGGATCGTCCGAATAACTTTAAGGCTTTGCTTGCGAGTTTGCGGGAAGGGAAGGGAATCAGTGGATTAATTGCCACCCCTTCCCATGTTTGTGAGTCAAAAAAAGAAGGGGAAGATTTTTTGGGATATTAAAAACCCTTCAAAACCCACGTTTTCAGGTCCCCCCAAATTGGGGTGTTTTATGAGAGAATTATTCGAAATGTCATTTTTGCCCTTATGTAATTTAAAAAATTACTTCCCTATCCTCTGAATATTGAACCCTCCACTCTCGATCAGTCTCGTTTCTCACTCTCTCTCGTTCAACTTCATCTCTCTCTCTCGATCATGGAAACTATCGAACCCTAAACTCTAATCTCTCGATCAATCTCTCTCAAGTCCTAGTTCTTCCTTCTATTCTCACTGATCTGTAGTTACTCTGAATCTCTTGATCGATCTGTTTCGATTTGGTTCGTTCCGGATGTTGGTCAAATGTTAATAATGCCTTGGCCAATGGAAGTCATTTGGTGAGTAGATGGTTGTAGTATACAAACCCAAACCCTAGCTAACTACACTTTCCATGGATAGTGGGGGGCTTGCATGGTTGACAGATGAATTTTGACGTGAAATTTTACATGCATGACTTGGGTGTTACCTTGGCTCCCATGGTATATTTTCGTGTTTTTTTATATTTGTGATAATTATTGTGAATTAATTACATTTAAAAAAGATAATTAAATTAAAAATATTGGGTAATGAGAAAAAATTATGGAAAATATTGTTGGTGTCACATTGAGCATGTTGAAGTATGTGGTGGAAGGTTGAGGTGAAACGAAGTGTTTGGTCAGTTGACACTGGTGAGTAGATGGTTGTAGTATACAAACCCAAACCCTAAGTACACTTTCCATGGATTGTGGGGGGCTTGCATGGTTGACGGATAAATTTTGACGTGAAATTTCACATGCATGACTTGGGTGTAACCTTGGTTCACGTGGTGAATTTCCGTGTTATTTTATATTTGTGCTATTTACTGTGAATTAATTACATTTAAAAGAAGATAATAAAATTAAAAATGTTGGGTAATGAGAAATGATTATGGAAAAATATTGTTGGTGTCCCGTTGAGCATGTTGAAGTATGTGGTGGAAGGTTGAGGTGAAACGAAGTGTTTGGTTAGTTGCCACTGGTGAGTAGACGGTGGTAGTATACAAACCAAAACCTTAAGTACACTTTCCATGGATAGTGGGGGGCTTGCATGGTTGACGGATGAATTTTGACATGAAATTTCACATGCATGACTTGGGTGTCTATCTCCTTGGTTCACGTGGTGAATTTTCGTGTTTTTTTATATTTGTGGTAATTACTGTGAATAAAAAATATTGGGTAGTGATAAAAAAAATCTGGAAAAATATTGTTGGTATCCCATGAGCATGTTGAAGTATGTGGTGGAAGGTTGAGGTGAAACAAAATGTTTGGTTAGTTGACACTGATGAGTAGATGGTTGTAGTATACAAACCCAAACCCTAAGTACACTTTCCATGGATAGTGGGGGGGACTTGCATGGTCGGCAGATGAATTTTGACGTGAAATTTCGCATGCATGACTTGGATGTCTCCTTGGTTCACGTGGTGAATTTTCGTGTTTTTTTATATTTGTGCTATTTACTGTGAATTAATTACATTTAAAAGAAGATAATTAAATTAAAAATTATTGGGTAGTGATAAATAATTATTGAAAAATATTTTTGGTGTCCCGTTTAGCATGTTAAAGTATGTGGTGGAAGGTTGAGGTGAAACGATGTGTTTGGTTAGTTGACCCTAGTGAGTAGATGGTTGTAGTGCATAAACCCTAACCCTAAGTACACTTTCCATGGATAGTGGGGGGCGCTTGCATGGTTGACGGATGAATTTTGACATTATATTTTGCATGCATGACTTGGGTGTTATCTTGGCTCCCGTGGTGATTTTTCGTGTTTTTTTATATTTGTGGTAATTACTGTGAATTAATTACATTTAAAAGAAGATAATTAAATTAAAAATACTGGGTAATAAGAAAAAATTCTTGAAAAATATTGTCGGTGTCCCATTGAGGATGTTGAAGTATGTGGTGGAAGGTAGAGGTGTGAAACGAAGTGTTTGGTTTGTTGACCCGGGTGAGTAGATGGTGGTAGTATACAAACTCTAACCCTAACTACACTTTCCATGGATAGTGGGGGGGCTTGCATGGTTGACGAATGAATTTTGTCTTGAAATTTTGCATGCATGACTTGGGTGTTACCTTGCTCCTGTGGTGAGAGGGATATATGGAAGAGAGAGAAATAGAGGAGATAGAAACATGAGAGAAAACATAGGAGAAAGGGAGGAGAGAGAAATAAAGGAGAGAGGAGAGAGAAACAGAGAGAGAGGAGAGGGGGAGGGAGGAGAGAAACAGGAGAGAAATAGATGAGGGGGGAGAGAGAAATAGAGGAGAGAGAAAGGGAGGAGAGATGAGAGAGACAAAGGAGAGAGGGAGAGAGAGAAGAGAGAAACAAGAGAGAAACAGAGGAGATAGAGAGAGACAGAGGAGAGAGAGACAAATATGAGAGAGGAGAGGAGAGAGAGAATCTTAATAAATGAAAAATAGGGAGAGGGAGAGAAGAACATAGGATAGAGAAACAAGAGAGAGAGATAGGGGAGAGAGAGAAATAGAGGGGGAGAGAAACAAAGGAGAGAGGAGAAAGAGATAAGAGAGAAATAGAGGAGAGAGACAAAGGAGAGAGAGGGGAGAGAATCTTAATAAATGAAAAATAGAGAGAGGAGAGGAGAGAAAAAATAGAGGATAGAGAAATAAGAGAGGGGGAGAAATAGAGGAGAGAGAAACAAATGGGAGAGAGAGGAGAAAGAAATAGGAGAGACAATCTAGGGAGAGAGAGGGAGAGAGAAACAAAGGAGAGAAGAGAGAGACAGAGGGGAGAGAGGTGAGAGAGAAACATACCTACTATTAATAACATAATAATAGGAGGACCACAATGTAAATTTAAAAGTTCTATTTTTACCCAAACCCATTTTTTGCAATTTTCACAATCTAACACAATGACCTACTACCTTTTGAATAAAAGTTAATCTAGACCATTCAATTAAAAAATAATATATCCTATGTCTATAATAACTTGTGTATGATACACAAGTTTAAAAACTTGTGTACCATAATCTTACCCTTAATTATATTTATATTTATTTGAGAAAAAGTAGTGAGTAATAAATGTTATTTGATATGTTTTCATGTTTAATAGATTTTTTAAATTTGCATTTAATTTATAATTTTATTTTTATGTTTAAATGATAATTAAGATATGAGATTGTATTGAATTTGGTGTTATATTTTGCATATTGAATTATAATTAAGACACTAAATTGTATTTATGTGTCAGTTATATTATCAATATTGGCAGAGAATATAATAAATAGCAAATTTTGTTGAATATTCTATATGCAAACAAAACAATTTTTCATCAATTAATTATGTTTTTAATTTTTTTGAAATAGTAATATTTATTATTAAATTCATTTAGTAAATTGTATTTTTTATATATTTATTCATATTTATATTTATTTAAGAAAATGTTATGAATAATAACTGCTTGTTTCATATGTTATCTTTTTAATAGATTTATTAAATTTATATTCAATTTAAAATTTCATTTGCTCTGCAAGAATTTAGTATTGCGGTCATTCACTAATTTATTAGATATTGATTAATTAGACATTAAAACCAGTAACTAATATCTGAGTTAATAAGAGTTTTTGTAGACAAAGGGTGAGAATGTGAAAGGTTAATTGCCTAGTGTGTGAGGTGAGTAAATGACTACACTTTTAAATTGGAAGAGTCATAGAATGGATGTTGAACATAGAAGAGTGACACATGGGATTTTCTTTGATGTGACACAAATAGGTAGATGTGGCAATTATGAAAATGAGGTGGCAACGTTTGGTGGTGCGACTTAACTTTAATATATATAATAATAGCTAGATAATAGATTTAATATTAAAAATTATTAATATATTATAAAATAAAATTTACTTTTTATAGTAAAAAAATTGAAAGTTTATGATGGACCCAAGAGGATGAAAATGGTGTGGAAAAAGCTTTTTATTATTTGAGTAGAGACTTGAGGCTGGTTGTGGGCGGCCAAAATTTTTAATTATTTGGCTATGTTAGTTGTTACAATTGGTTCTAATTTGCGGCCAACTTGGTGCAAGAATAGTAGGCTGAATTATGATGTTTGGACAATTACAAAAGCAAGGGGCGACTAAATAAATTCAAGAGACAAAGGGAGTTACAAAATTACTTGCCAATCAAAGAGGGAGCTGTTACAAATTGAAGGAGGAAGACATCATTTCAATGCTGGGTGGTTACAATTTAAATGGGACGCATAATCATCAATTTTTGGCTGTTATGTCTACAAGTAATTGCGGCCACACATGGCTTATTTATTCCCTTGTTAATTCTTGTTGGTTGTTTACAATTTGCTTGTAATTGGGGCGGCTACATGTAGTAGTTATAGGCTGATTAGTTTAATTTCTTGTTGGTAGTTATGTTTCTAAATTTTAATAGATTTATTAGGAGAATTAAGTGGCTGAATGTGAAAAGTCATGCAAGGATTGTAGGAACCTTTAAAATGGGCGCATCATGCATGCAAAAGGAACAAGTCTAGTTTAATTCAGAATTTTATCATTTGGAGAGTGTTTCTCTAAATTTCTTGTTAATTCAAGAGTTGAGTTTTATCAAAGGTCCTTCATCCCTTTGTGTGTATAACTCTTAGGCTTATCTTCAATCCTTGGAAGTGTGACGTCTATCAATTTCCATTCATCTTCTTACCTTTTCCATTTTCTCATTTTAACCATTTCCCAAATTTCCTACTTATGAGCATTCCAATCTAGATAGATCCGTAAACGAATCCACCCCCTTTGGATTCACGTCATTTGGTATAAGAGCTTCGGACCTGAGTTTGGAATGGCGATGGAAATTTACTATACCTGGTGTTCCTTCGAAGGTCATTTGTTCTTGGTTGCAGTAGATCAATTCAACTTTAGAAATGTTGTGAGCAGCAGGGTGGTTGAGAAGTTACACCTTCCTACTGCAAATGGACAAGCAACGATTAAATTCTTTATTGGGAAATATGAAGATAAAGTTCTTTGTGATATCGCACCTATGGAGACATGCCATATGCTATTAAGGAGGCCATGGTTGTATAATAAAAGTATAAATCCTGGGAGGCCTTCTATTTCTTTTGTGTATGGCGGACGAATGGTTAAGTTGATATGTCTATCATCCGACACTGTATGTGCTGATCAGCTTACATTGAAAATAAAAAATAGAAAAAGAAAGAGAAGAGCAAGATGAGAGAAGAGAAAGAAAAAGAAGAAGAAGAGAGAGAGAAAGAAGAAAAAGAGCGAGGAAAATTTATTTGTTAATGATTTATCTTCTACTGTTTGTGATGATAATTTACAGGAACAAGAGGATGGGCATGGGAATGAAATACACCAACTCCCATGTTTGAAGAGGAAGCTTGTTGATATTGTTCCCATTGTTTCATTATGCATCCAGTCCGCTGATGAAAAACAAAGTCTTGAGGATAATGAAACGCAACACATGAAGTTATTTGTTATTACATATAAAAACCTTGAAAAACAAAGTCTTGAGGATAATGAAACGCAACACATGGAGTTATTTGTTATTACATATAAAACCTTGTTGCTGCACATTTTCATAAGCATTTTTGGACTGAATCTTATTTGTTTGAAAATAAAACCTGCACACTTATCGTTCGTTGTGTATTGTTAATCATTAATACTTGCAGGAAGGTGAGGGAGTGTTGCCAAGAAAGGTGTTCCACGGATTGCAACCATTGGAAAGGGATAAATTTTATTTTATTCAAGTTGTATTTGATCTAGGAGGAAACTTTTTGAGTTTCTGCAGTAGTTAGTGAATTAAATAAATTAGCAAATAAATAAAGCCTTAAGATTCAGGACGAATCTTCTCAAAGAAGGAGGGTATGACACTACAAGAAAAAATTATTTTAGCGGGGTGGTAACTTTTTGGATTTAACAGGGGTTTAAACCCCCGCTAAGTGTTTTACCAGGGGTTGTCAAAACTACGGGTTAAAACGAGCGTCACAAACGTGTTACCCGCGGTTTGAAGCAAACACTGGAGAATGTGAGATTTACCAGGGGTTATTAAACCGCGGGTAAAATCGAAGAATTTAATGAGGGTTTAACCTCTAATAAATACAACAGTGACTCAAGCAAAAAGGAAGTACTTACCTGGGGTTTAAAACAGCAGGTAATGTCTTCCTTTTTTTTCCTACCAAGACAATTATAGATAGCTCTTTTATTAGTTTGGTCAGCTTTTCAACCCATGCATTGTACTATTTGCTCCAAGTACAATTATATGATAGATATTTTCTCAAATATTACAAAGGTAAATCATACCAATTATATATATATATATATAAACTATATTAAAAGTTTTAGAATATGCAGAAAAAAATATATTAACAAGGTAACTCTCCAATTTCTTGAATAAGATGCAGATATAAAAGATAGAATTCTAGTAATAAAAAAAGATAAATTTAACCAAAAAACGAAGCAGAAAGCACAAAATCAAGGGACATCGATCTAATAGGTGATATTGATGACCTTAATCTAAGAAAAAAGCTACAAGAACAAAATCAAGGGATATCAAAACCATTACCTAACTCAATTACTCAAATATATATATCTAGCTCTTGGAAAACCTCACCTAGATAAACTGACATTCATCTTGCAGGGATGCATATAAAGAGGTGACTCAATGTTGACATCAACAAAATAGTCCAATTAAAAATATACAATTCAAATTCTTGCACATGGATGGTGCACATAACAAGCAAAACAAAATTGAAATTGGAATATATGTATATATATATATATATATATTGATTGAAGAGTATATATTTAAAGTCTAAATAATACTTATGTGCATGCTAATGTGCTTTTTTGGGTCAAGGACTATTGAAATAAAGTTCAAATATGCAATCAGGCGTTGTTTGCTTTTGTAATCAGAGAAGTTATTATTAGTTGATTGGTTTATACTTGATATGTACATTCCATACTAATTCCACCATAATTTCTCAAGGTTTATGAAATTTAATTTGGTAGAGGAAATAATTAACAAACATAAACATTATAAAGCAGTTATGCTTTGGAGTCACATGACACATGATGAAGGGAGTCATGTATATGCGGTTTTTTCTTTTCTTTAAAAATAAATAATGCCTCTCAAATCAGGAAAAGAAAAACTAAATATAGATATATAATTATAATATTATGTTTCTGAAGTCCAGATGAAACTATCAATTTATTTTCAAAAACCAGAGTAGAAAGTAACACAATATTAAAAATATTGCAATAAAAAGATAAATAGCTAATCATAAAAAAACTACTTTTATAGTACATATTCATACAGCTTTCAAGACATACTTTAGCTTCGCTAATCATAATCCGTATTTGCATGTGACAACACCATGAAGATGCCTTTTTTTTTTGTTTTCGGGAAAATTCCATTTATCAGAAATTATGTGAATAATCATGAGGCTGGATATTGACTTTATCTACCATGAATTATATATAAATATATTCATATGTGCAACAAAGAAAAGGTGGGAAAAAACAAATTCTCTTTTCTATTCAATTAAGCTGGCAGTCTTGAAAGTCTAATTAGTATTACAGTAGCAATTTATTATGTTAATTAATTAAAGAAAGCCACCGAATTCATCTGAATAAGTAAACAGTACCTAAGACCAACGATATCACGATGCTTCGAAGCATATAGTTGTGGAAATCGTATGTTAGGGGAAGCTCATGATTCTGTAAAACACCAGGAAAAAAAGAAAAAATGCAGAAATATTAGCTAACTAACTTTTGTCATCCTCATTTCCACAACAAGAAAGCAGGGGAAAGAAAAGATAATAGTGATACTTTTCCACTCATGAGTCATGAACTTTCCTTTGTCTATTTTCAGTTAGATGGGATTGTACAACAGGTTATAACATTTACTACAGCAAAGAAATTCAATATCTCCACTAATTTCCTCCATCAACTATGGAGTTACACCTTTTCACTTGATGGAACTATGGAAGTTACAGTTATATTGTGATGAAAATTACTCACAGTAATGAAGCCTAAACGCAATGCCATATATATAATCAGCTCGGTTGATGGAACTCCAGAATTGGCGGCTGAAACATAGCTGCAATATAGGTTCATCTCATCAGTATTCTAAGAAGCCAATAAACTTTAAATTAAGAAAAAGCATGCCATTTTTCTTTCAGCAATTTGCTGCCATCTGGGAGATAAATTATAGAAAGCACATGCCTCTGCCTTCTTTTTCAACCAAAAATATTTCAATTAAAAAATATATAGCTAAATGTAAATCAACTTATTCCAAGACATCTCTCTATGATAATAACAATGATCATAAACAGTAGCCAAGCTTAAAATATAGCACTAACCAATTGGAGTAATGGTGGTAGTAGTCACAATTTACCTTGAAAATTAAAAAAACACAGCACATAGACCTTATCTGAGTCAGGAAGAGCTTCGTGATCCCCTTTTTTGGCCATAGCATCCAAAATTTCCCTTTATTGGACTGGAACCTTCAGGGAAGAGACGAATGAAACATAATTTTTTAGGAACTGATTATGATCACAAATGAAAAAACCAAATTAGTGGAAGGATTTAGGAACACGAATCCTCAAACACCGACTCGGATCAGCGGTGGAAGCAGTAATGAATAAAAATAAAATACAACAAGTAAATAGAGAATAGAAGAGAAAATAAAATAACAAAATGCAAAACTAACTCCACTCTCCTTGCCCCTGCCTCACTATAACTGAATTAACCATGATCTCTAGTCTCTCTACATGTCCAATAGAAAAACCTTTCTAAAAGTAGTGGTTAAGAACCATAAAGGGGCTTAGGACACTTATTGCCATAACAGAGGCAACTATGCAACATCTTTTTAAGCTTTAGATAATATAAAAAAAAAAAAGAATAGATCTGGTATATAAACTAAAACTAATAGACACAAAGGATAAGAGGAAGTCTGATATACAAACTAAAACTATACTTCACAGGTACCATTCAGTAGCAGAAAAGAAGAATACTGAATGAGTAAACAATTTCATTTGAGATCCCTCTTCTAGTTGCAACACTAAACTTCACTTAAGAATACTGAAAATTGAAGTCGCAACACTAGTATTGAACATAATGCAACGGCTTGAAGGAAGCAAACAACAAATAAAATTGCAATAATTTAATGTCTCAAATTGCAGGACTTACCTTTCGCAATTGTCAATATCCTTGGCTCAGAGCAAGTGAACCCAGTGCTACTCTTTCCTAATAGTAAAATGGAAGAATTAGTTAAAAACCGAAGCAAACAAAAAAATATGATGTATATAAAAAAGACAAGGTCCCTAAACAATGCATATATGTGAAACCCACAAATTTGATGCACGAACAATACATAGACAATGCCTAGGTATATCACAAACGAACATAGTCACAACCTTGGATTACTCAAGAAAACACAGGTGCACAAGCTGAAAGGAGCCACTATGATAAAGACCTTAAATCCTTACCCCAATCCAGCAAAAACTGTTGAAATCAGGTCTAGATACAGGCCCATACTTCCAAAGCCTGAGACATTGTGTTGAAAATACGTTAAGGACCAAGCTATTTACTATATGGATATAAACTATATTTCCATATAGATGTATAGATAACCAATTGTTTCATCTTTATTAGCTTGATTTCACATGAAGAAACGGCACTAGAAGTTGTCTTGGTAGCAAGGTAGTCAAAATCGAGATTTTACCTTAAATCGGGAAGGGGTGAAATCGTTAAACCGTGCACTATAATAAAAAAGGCTTTTATCGCGGTTTCAAAAAGCCCTTTTACAGCGGTGGGATAAAAGGCAATTACCGCAGTTAATTTTCGGAACCGCGGTAATTGAGTTAGGTCTTTTACCGCGGTTCCGAAAAGTAACCGCGATTATTGTCTGGAAGTGTGAAATTTCTGCACACTTTTTTACCGCGGTTGGCTTTGTGGGCCGCGGTTAAAAAATCCCTTTTTCGTAGCTATTTCGTAGTTAATTCCTATCTGTTATATTAAAAATCCCAAAAATCCCAATAGAAAGCCCGATATGATTTAATCCCTGAAAGTAATTAACTCACAAGCCTTTACCTTCATAAATTTCAACTAGCCCAACAATTTCAACTAGCCAAACATAAATTTCAAAGAAATCCTATATAAAAGTACCAAGGACTTGGCATCAAAATACACTTGTTCAAAATGCTAAACTAAATGTCAAACAAGATATAATTAACTTGAGTGAAAATTACATTATCAAGATAAAGAGTCCTTGAAATTTAAGACTTGTTGAATTGAAAATATGTGCATAAGAAACATAAGTGCAGTTTAGAATTTCAAGGCAAGATCATACTTTCATAGGGCATGGGTTAGAACAGAAAACCATGCTAGGTGTAGTTTAGCATCAGAAGCAAATTCAATATTGGGCCTTTGAGGTAAAGCACCTTCAATTGAACTAGAACGGGACAAAGTATTTAACAAAAAAAGAGAAACATCACAGTCAATAGCATTATCCATTAGAGTTCAAAATGAAGAAAACTTATTGCAAATGATTGGGATTCTACAAGACCAAGGCATAAAAGATGTTGCAGAACGAATCACTTGAGCAGTATAAGCAGATGATTTTCTATGCTTTGTCCAGTCTGATTCAAATTCCATAACAGTTGTTCTGCTCCTACAGTAATTCTTCTTACTAGTCTTCTGCCGATTATTTCTTAAGCTTCCAAAGTTGGATCCTCCCTCACACATTTCCCAGATATCTATAAATTATGGTAAAGAGTTGTTATATTTTGAAGGTAAAAATTGAAACTAATTGATGTTCATCTCATAAAAAATTTATAAAGACATAAACACAGATTCATACCAGAATAGGCCATAGAAGTTGGCAAGACTTAGCCACCTGTAACTTCCATTTTCTTCAGGTCCATATTGGCTGAATGGATCAAAGATGATAGGAAAAAGTCAACACAATAATTAGAAATATATGAGTGAATATATACATATTGACAATAGGAAAAAAAAACAGTTAAATATGCATGGTTAAAAACAAATCACCATTCCTTTCAATGCAAACATCACTTGGACAAACCCTGAACCAATAATCTGAAAACCAAACTGAGGACTAACAACATCAAACAAAAATAAGCCTCCAGGATTTTCCAGAAAGTTCATAAAACAAACCAGAAATGAAAGGAAATAACTAAGTAAGAAATTTTGAAAAGAACAAAATAACTTTTGCTCCTGTTGAACCAGGTATGAGGTCATAATTAATCCACTCAAAGCAATGGTGAGAAAAAGCCAAGGATTAAAATAGATTATTATATATTTATAATAAATTTAGCACTCTATATTTATAGTTGTTATTTATTGCACGATGAATAAGAGGAGCCAAACACCTTTTACAGAAGAGCAGCATTAGTAGCTTGCAGATCTGGAATCATATTAACATGATGTTGATGATGTAATTCAGAAGTGTATGCAAAGAAATAGATGAGAAAACCAAATCGATTAGAAAGAGCTCCATTATTTTTTCCCTATATGAAGCTCAATTGATTTAGAGAATGAAACTTTACCACAGTCCACAGATCCCTAAGGTTACGGAGCCTAATAAATTTGCAAGTTTACATAAAAATCTCAGCTGTGGCCAAAAAGAAATGAAAGTTTAATGAGTGTATGGAACCAAATTCAAAATAGCATCCCAATATATGCAGAAAATGTTGGTAGATTTGTAATAATTAATTAACCGGAAACAGAACAATACAAGAGAACAGAAGAAGGAAAAGTAAAACGAAATGAAATGAAAGGAGCTTGCTTACAGGAGAATGAAGAGAGCAAGGTTGTGAAGGGGAATTAATACAGTGTATGGATAATGGGATAGGAGAAGGTGTCTGTAAGAAGAAAAGGGCATTTATAGGGTTAGAAAATGAAGAAAACTTATTGAATTAATACAGTATCTATAAGCGGGGAAAATGAAGAAAACTTATTACAAAACTGGAAGTCATGGACAACAATATACTAAAGCCTCAAACCCGGATCTTGTTCAATCATTTTCAAATTAGAGTTCAAAAAATCTTATAGGTTATCCCCATCTCCCTCTATTATATTTTTATGACAGACAAAAAAGAAAACAAAACTAGAGGGTAACATAGAGAAGCTCCATCAACAAGGAGTCCAGTGCAGTGGATAGGAAAAGTAAATACCTCATCAAATGCTCCACCAATCATTTGCAGGCCAACAGGAAGGCCTACAGGCCCACCCTCAACAAACCCACATGGCAAAACCAAGGCAGGTAGTCCAGCTAGGTTAACATTTACCTGGATAAAATAATAAAGAAAGGCAAACATTATGCTTGATATGTCAATGTATATGAAAGTAGCTAGAAATGAAACTTTTGACAGTAAAGAAAGATCACGCTCTTAAGTTCTTAACCATTGGTTACATGTGACTTAATTCCAGTAGAAAAATCCCTTGTGGAGCAACTAGAACCCCCAATACTATATATTTGACACATGTTTGGGATAAACTCATGCAATGCAACCAACCCTACAGTTAATGACTATTAGAGATAATTCTTGGATCGGTTAGTTTCAATATCTAAGGCATCACCTAAAATTTTTACCAGATCTGATCACCAACAGTTCTGTGGTCTGCTCACAGCTTCAAAGCTATTTAAGCTTTAGTAATTCTAGACAGAAATCTAAATGTCTCCCTGAAGATCCTAAACCTCTAAAAAAGATGAAATTCAGAACATGAATGTACACATTAGATTCTAGAAAACACATAAAGAACCAACATACATCATATAATAATTAAATCTAGAAACTCAACTTCTTAAAGCAACGACATGAATGTACACCAGTCCTATGAAAATGAATTCATGAACATTAGCAAGACTTAAAAGGTAGATCAGATCATCATACCCACCAAGAAATTCATAAAATAATGATAGTATTACCTGTTGTGCTCGCTTGTAATATGCATCATAATAAGCAGCTGAAAGGGCATATGTCCCCATCAAAATTCTCATTTTGACCTAAAACAATAGCAATATCTGCATGCAGGTCACCATTTAACACTTTCCCCTCAAATCTCCTTCCATTTTATAAAGTGACTTCAATCTGTAATATAGTCAAATTTTCAAGGTCAACCGTTGATTGTAAGACCCGGAAAGGAATGCCCAAGGTCATAATTTTTTACATTTACATCTGATGTCTTCATGGAGCCAAACTACTCGATGAGAATGGAAAAATAAAAATATTGTATCTAGAAAAACTTGCATATGAATACTCTAAATTCTAAAATGATTTGTAGGTAGTGATATTCTAATAAGAGATTACACACATTAAAATTAAGAATATTAAGAACCAATCATTCAGTCAAGCAAGTTACAGCACAAAGCCAAACCAAAATGAGTGACTCATATGTCACACTTTATACTCAGTAATTAATTATCATGTATGCTTCTAATGAGCTGATTTGTTTGTGTAATACTAAGGTATGCCAAAGAAATTAAGGAATCATTTCCATTCAGTTGTATAAGCAATCAAAACTAATTGAACTACAATTTGTACTCCTTGTATTGAGCCATACCATTGGCATTTGGTAAGATTATCTGTATAGATTCTCTATTTGGTCCTTGTATTGAGCCATAACTCTATCTCTTCGAATTTTCATGGTGGGTGTCATTAGCCCATTATCAATCTGTCATTATAGTAACAGATTTACCAAACATGTCAATTTTGTTATGTAAATAATATAAAGATAGACACTGCTATGATGTTCAATCTAACCGTGAAGGGATCATTTACGAGAAGGATTGGCCCAATTTGAAATGGAGAGTCTGACGTCCTGCATGATTAAAACAGGAAGAAAAGGGGAAAAACAAATAAATCAAAATGAGTATAGGAAGGAAAGAAAACCAGTTACTGAAAGCCAGACATGGAAAAGGTAAACTTTATTTCTTTCCCATTTTTTACTCTCGGTTCCAAAAAAGCAGAACTATGTGCCTTCTGCTCAATTAAGAAACCCTTTTCAGTTTCTTAAGGAATATAGTTATAGAAGCCCATGATATGAGTGAAACATTGCAAGCCTCATCCTTGGTATAAAATTCCAAAGCAAACACTCGTTACATCTCTTTCATGCAGCACAATAAATCATGTTCATCTATTCCTCATTTGATAACGAAAGCACTATATAAATGTAATTTTCTTCTCTTCCATATATTATAATACCATGAAGTCTCTATTTTGTTCTCATCCTTCTTTCTCAAGGCATGTGCAACTTACTAGAACACTCAAATAAGAGTGCCCAAGGGAGAGATTCAATTTTCAGATACAAAATATTTGATTTGTTTCCCATCCATAACACCTTTGAGCATGTATTTAATTTCATTCTTAAAACAACTTAGTTAGCAGTAAACAAATTTATGTATTCTTTCCAATCTCATAAGCTTCAACTAAAGTTAATTAACAGTTATAGTCAAAACTGCCCTTCCTTGTGAACACAAAAACATAAACATACCCTTTCTATGTCTATTAATGCATAAAATTTCTCTGGCCTTCATTACAACAAGTAGAAGTGAGACAAGGTCTTACCAGGTCTTTAATATGACATATTTGTTCTCAACTCCAAGCTCACACACGATGTGGTGAGCTTTGGAACGACCAATCTCGTGGATATGCTGAAGAGCATACTCAAGGAGCTTGTTATCTGGAATCTAGCCTCCAACACCACCTCAATGTTTATATTCCGCACGCAAACACCCCGAAGCCGCACAACATCAAAACGGTGGAACGGAACCATTCCTATTTTTTATTGTAGAGAAAGTGTATGACGAAAAAACCCTATGGAAGTTTGAATTTAAGCTAGAAAGAAACAAATCCCTAATCTAAGAAAAATCATGAAAGCGCGATTGAGCATAAATCACAAACCTGGAAGATGGAAAGAGAGAACTTACCGATAGGTTTTTGACGAAGGCGGATAGAAATATCAGAAAGAATTCGGGGCAGAACCAAACATGTTGAAATTGGAAGATTTGCAGTTACAGTTCTTTCTAGATGGCTCAACAACGGGAGATTAGGTTTCTGAGAGGGGAGGGAGGGATGAGGGTTTGGTCTCAAAGTAGTGTTGTGATTTGGTTTCTGAGAGGAGAGGGAGGGAACATTTCAGTGAAAACGGCGCAACCTGGACCAGGCACAGAGGCGATGGCGCAACGGCCGTAGACGGGCGGAGAAGGCGGATGACGACAGGGACGCAACAGAGAGGACGGAGAACGGAGACAATCGCGCGACGGAGAGGTTGGAGAAGAAAGGGGCACAGGGGTTTCTCTGTTCTGAAAGAGGAGAAGCAGATTTTTGGTACATAATTCGTTTAAAAAAATTAAAAAATTTATTATCACGGTTGCCAAAACAACCGGGATAGTTTCAACTTTACCATTTTTTACCGCGGTTGGTAACCGGAACCGCGGTAATTTGTCAAAAATTTTAAAAAAAATCACAGCTTTATTCCAATTATCACGGTTCTTTTTCGGAACCGCGGTAATTGGTCGTATTATTACATTTTAGCCCAGTTACTAATTGTAACCGGGTTAATTTGGGCATGGTAAAAGCCCTGTTATGGCATAGTGGTGGAATCGTAACACAAATCGGAAGATTTTACCAAATTTATATAATATGCATATAAATTAATATATTAGGCATAACACCAAAACAGTAAGTGATTCATAACAGTAACAACTCATAAATGAATCCATGGATGGCTTGTAGCTATGAAATAGCTATAAAATAGCTGAGTAACAACTCCAAAACAGTAACAATTAAGTCTCTATTACTAGGCATAACACCAAAAGAAAGTATGTAGTTAACACCAAAACTAACAGTAATATTTAAAATTCTAGAATCTAGATGCTTAATTTAAGAGTATGTGCCACAATTATAATCATAAGGATCCACCATTTGATCCTCATCTCAGCACCATCAACTTCATCTTCAAAATTCTCCATATCACCACCAACCAAATTCTCTCCATCTTGGTCTTGAACCATGTTCTCATTTGTATCCTCTCCAACTTGGTCTTCAGCCAAGTTTTCATCCTCATTTGAAGAATCCAAATCCAAGTTGTTCACATCCAAACCTTCATTGTTAGCATGATCATTTCCATGATCCATTCATCATATGAAGAAACTAAATCAAGATCTAGCTCATGAGCTCTCCTAGTTTGCTTCCTTTTGGCCAATTTAGAATTGGTCATGACAAAAACAACATCATTCATTGTTTTTTGTCTCAAGTGGTTTCTCCTCTTGGCGTGGACCTAAATAAATACAAATAAAAGTAACATAAGCAACTATTCAAGCACTAGGCTAGTAGGTAATTTTAAAAAGCAATTAAAATTCATATTCCATTTTGAAATATTACCCTCTCAAAGGCACTCCAGTACATTCACACCCAGAAGAACTACATGTTAAGCTTAATACGCGAATGGCGAATCTTTGGAGCTCTGGATGTTCATCTCCATAAGACTCCCACCAATCTGTTGGAGTCTTCTTATCAAGTGTTGCTCTAGCTAAAGGACTACCAAAAAACTTTTGCCCGTTTCTTGAAATCATCAAGTTGAACATCAATCTTTGCTCGTTCTTCAAGATTGGGCACCATCCTTGTCATACAATCATATAGTCCACGTTTAACTTCAAAATCAGCCCTTAAAATTAGCACTACAGTGTAGCTGGGGGTTGAGAAAGTATCCTGCAGCATGCAAAGGCCTATGGTGGAATTCTGGCAAGCGAACCACAATCCAGCAGTATAATAGTAAGTAAGAGTTATCGTATCCACGGGGAACAGTTATTTATGTAGAACGAAATCGTATTTATCAAGAGGAGAACACAGTTTGTAGAGTGTAATGGTGAGATAGTAAGGAAATAAACAATTAATTTAGATTAGAAAGGTAGAGTCAGAAATACTTTACTTGGACTGGGATTGGGTTTCATCTCATCACACCCATTGTGCATATAAAGACTACTTATTATTTTAGGTAATACTCTATAAAATATGTAGACAAACTTTATTGCTAAGCCACCATCCCGGTGACCTAACACTCAAGGATAAACTGTGCGGGCTCTCCCAAGCGACAGATCTATCTCGGCTTATTTGGTTCTCTTTTGGTCAGTTTTGTAAGAGTTAGACGATAAACGAGGCATAATGGTAGACAACCCCTTCGTTTCAATACTGTCACTACCTTACATTCATTAGGAATATGCCTATGTTCGAATCCTGGATTGACAACCCCCTAACTCTTTGCTATCGATTACTAAGTCCTATTGGTCGAATGCTCCTTCACTTAAAGTACTCACACTACCCCTCGCTCATTAGTAAACATTGATGTTCAGCCGTCAGTAGTAACCGAGTAATTTTATTCAATCAGAGAGTGAGTTTCTTCAGTATCCGCTCCCCCAACTCTCGTTCCTAATCTAAACTATAAGAATAGAAAAGATTAGCTATAATTCCAGACGCAAGCGTGAGAATTAGGAATAAAACAGAATAAAACTACCACCATTATAGATAGGGACTCATTGAAATAATAATATAGCATTTTATATACACTCAAGGATAGAATCGATTACATCCAATCCCACTGGAGAGTTAACTACATAAAGTAGCCATACAACCGCTGAAGATGTTGTCACCATCTTCAATCCTCGTGAAGCACTCCTCCTCTCCTACTCTAAAATTAGCTAGAATAATAGTAAACTAACAATAATTATCTATTCCTTGGGTTGTCTACCATTAGGCCTTGTTTATCGTCTAACTCTTACAAAACTGAACAAAAAAGAGCAAAATAAGTCGAGATAGATCTGTCGCTTGGGAGAGCCCGCACAACTATCTTGAGTGTTAGGTCACCGGGATGGTGGCTTAGCAATAAAGTTTGTCTACATATTTTATAGAGTATTACCTAAAATAATAAGTAGTCTTTATATCCAAAATGGGTGTGATGAGATGAAACCCAATCCCAGTCCAAGTAAGTATCTCTAACTCTCCCTTTCTAATCTAAATTAATTGGTCTACTTTCTTTACTATCTAACAATTACACTCTACAAAACTGTGTTACCCCCTTGATAAATACGATTTCGTTCTACAGAAATAACTATTCCCCGTGGATACGATAACTCTTACTTACTATTATACTGCTGATTGTGGTTCGCTTGCCAGAATTCATCAAGTATTTTTGGCCGGTGCTTGCTGGGGAACGGTTCTACTTGTGTAGAACCTGAGGTCTATTTATCAAGTTTATTTTATTTTATTTTATTTTGTTTTAGTTATTTATCTGTTTTTTCTTTTTTTTAGGAATTTAATTTTTAGGAATTTTATTGTTTTCTTTTTTAAAAAATAATAAAACAAAACAAAAATCAAAAACACAAATTTTAATTCTATCTTCCACACTTACCCTTTTCCAAGTTCTTATTTATGCTTTTGCGAGGGCAGGCGACTCCTAATCAACTACTATTCGACCCGGAAATCGACAGGACGTCTCGCCGAAACAGAGGTAGAACTCAAGAAGAAGGAGGAGAAGGTTATTTGTAGAAGAAATAAAGAGATGGCGGAGGAACACCAGTTCGAAGAAACCTTAGGAGACTACGTCTCCCATCAAGGACCGAGATACCACTCTAGCATTGTAGTGCCACATAATGCGGAGAACCTTAGAGCTGAAGACTGCACATCTAAATCTAATTAGCGCACATCAGTTTGCAGGATTGGATCATGAGAATCCAAATCTTCATCTTTCTAATTTCTATGAGCTGATAGGCACTATGGGTTTTTGATGATGAAGGTTAGAATCTGTTTACTTACGTTTATTTCCTTTCCTCTTTGATAGGAAAAGCGAAGGAATGGCTTGCAGTCACACCCAAACCAGAGTCTGACTAATTGGGGTGTGGCTGAAGAAAAGTTCTTGACTCGATTCTTTCCATCTGGAAGTTGATAGAAGCCAAAGCAGAGATCTCAACCTTCAGACAAAGGGATGATGAACCACTCCATGAAGCATGGAGAGAGATTCAAGTCCTTGTTGCGCAAATGTCCTAACCATGGATTCGAAGACATAGCCCAACTTAATATGTTCTGTAAGGGGCTACGTCCAGACTCCAGATCCTTTATAGATGCTGTGCAGCGGGAGGAACGATCTTATCCGCTGATGTTGATCAAGCCTTGCAGATCATCAACAACTTGGCCAACTAACGACCAACAAGTTTCTAATGGAAGACAGCCTGCACAACTGCCAAAGGGGATTGCTAGAATTAAATCAGAATGATGCTCTATTAGCAGAAAATAAAGTTATCAAAGACAATAGAAGCATTATAACTGAAACTTTGAAGGCACTTCCCCAACAATTAAAAGTGTCTACTCATCTCATGTTCCTACCCAGCCATTGATTTGTGACTTTTGTGGAGGAGACCATCCCAATGGTCAATGCGCAGTACAAGAAGCACAACCTGAGCAGGTCAATTTCATGGGGAATCAGGGAAGGCCAGGAAACTTCTCCAACACTAATAACCAGTACAATCAAGGATGGAGAAGCAACCAAGCTAACTCTGGTTGGAACCAGAATGGAGGAAGGCAACCACCATACCAACAGCAGCCCTCAACTCACGATAAACTTAATTCCCTAGCGTCGAAGATTGATACCTTGGTACAAGGCTTTACCGGATTCAAAACAACCACCGAGGCATCAATCAAGACCCTAGAGAATCAAGTGGGTCAACTGGCAGCAGAGATGCAGAACATAGACAAAAACACTTCTCAGCTGTGACCCAAACAAACCCAAAGGCACAATGCAGCATGATCACTACTGATGGTGACATGTCAGAGGAGGAGAGTCCTGTGAAGAAGAAGAATCGATCTTTGAAGAACAAGCACCTCAAGAGGAAGCAGTTCTTCAAGATGAGGAGAAAGCAGCCAACCAAAGGAAGACCAGCATGAAGAAAAGGTCTTGGTAAACATGTAAGTCGCTTGACCCAGGTAAGTTTACTATACCCTTATCTATTAGTAACCTACCCCTCAACTTTTGCTTTATTGGATCTTGGTGCGAGCATCAATTTGATGCCGCTATCATATTTTAATAAGTTGAGTAATGTGAAGGTCAAGCCTGCTAACATGCAACTTCTGCTTGCAAATCAATCTGCTCAGAGCATACATGGAATACTCAAGAATGTAGAGGTAAGAGTGGATAAATTTGCATATATTATGATTTTCATGTTGCAGATACAGCAAGGGAGGATACTGAAGTCCCCCTTATATTGGGAAGACCATTCATGAAGGCTTGCGAAAATGATCATCGATGTTGATCGAGGGAAGTAGCAATAACTGCAAAGATGAAACCATAGTGTTTCATATTGATAGAGGAGTACCTCTAAGAGACAAAACCACTTCCCAAAGCTCTTCAAAATCAAAAGGCTCCGGATTTCTGAGGAAGCCAAAAATGAGAGTTAAAGACCCAGAGTCAATCTGGGAATTTAAATTTAAAAAGAAAGAAGATCAACATCAGAGACAAGAGGAAGATAGTGACAATGAAGGAAGAGTCACTAATTGGCAAGGAGGATGGGAACTAAAAGGAAGGACAGGCACAGAGACCAACATCATCCTCCATTTGAGGCCCACCTTAAGGAAGTTCTAGTACAGGCGTCGAGCTAAAAGACGTTAATACAAAGACGCTGGCTTCCTGGGAGGCAACCCAGTGTTTGTAAGTTTTAATTTTAATATTTTAATTTTATTTCAGTAATTTTGAGTCATAGGAATTGCCTGTTAAGATTAGGAAACTGTTAAAATGAGGATGTAAATTAAAAATTGCATGAAATTAGGTAGGAACAGCAGACACAGAGGTTCACTGGAGTCTGCGCTTCATCCTGCGCTATAGCCCAGGGTGAAGCGCAACAATTACTGTTGCTAATTGAGTCTCTGGAAGCTGCGCTTCACCCTGCGCTAAAGCGCAGAGGTGAAGCGCAGCAGCACGCTTCACCTTCTGTGGTGATGCGCGCTTCACTCTGCGCTATAGCGCTGAGTGAAGCGCAGGTCTCGTAAAATACGAAAAAGACGTTACGAGGGAGTTCATTTTGAACTTCCCTCTCTTTTTGCTCTGACTTTCCTTGCCTCCTTTTGCCTGTTTCTCACTCATACAGCCTCCTTTTCAGTTTTCGACTTCATATCAGGTATGTCTTTACAGTTTTCCTTTCTAACCGATTGGAATTTTTATTTTCTCTTATTTGAGCTTAGCTTTAGGGTAGTTAGTTTAAAAAGTTTAGGACCTTTTAGGGAGAAAAATAAATAATGAAAAATGTTTAAAAATAGTTTGCATGTGGTTAGAAATTCTAAATGAATATTCTGTTTGCTTTGGTGGTTATGAGCTCAATAATTTCTGCAGATTAATTCATTAATGCATGTTTACCTGGAATAAATTAATGTTTTTGCATGCTTTAATTAAAATTAATTATGCCCTATTGCATGTTGCTGATAACATGATTTTGAGCATGAGTTCAATTCTCACTTTGCTAGATTAAATGTTTAGGACTGCTTTAATTGATCACTTTAGCATGTCTTAATTAATTAATGAGCATTAATTGAATAATAAATAAAATCAGATTTTATGCACACTTGTTTGATTATTTATTTGAATTTTTTAAAATAAATGGCCATTTAATTCTTAATTCTTAATAAATAAATATTATGATGCATAATTATTTCGATTTCTTTTGCAGATGCCGCACTAGTTTGTTGGCGAGCCTAGCTCTTCTAGGAAGAGAGCGCAAGAGCTGCCAAGGGGAAGGCTCCCCAAAGGGACCTACCTTTGATCCCTTCCGCTTCAAGGACACCAAGGCTTTTGAAACCCATGTGGACATTGCTGATTGCAACTTTATCAGGAGAGACAGGTGATCCTTGAAGAAGAAGGGGAGTTTGAGGAGTTTTCTGCTGAGATACACAGGAGGCGATGGGACCGCCTCAGCAGGCCAGATGAGTATTTTGACCCTGACATCGTTAGGGAGTTCTATGCCAACGCTGTTGGAGATGAGGCCATCAACATCAGGCAGGAGTCCTATGTGAGAGGACAGGTGATCCGCTTTGATTGCAATACAATTAACGCTCTGCTTGGACACCCAATGAGGAGCGCAAAGACATGGTTAACTGTCAGTACCAGAACAGGATCATAGTCGTTGGTGACAACGGCAATGAACCATTAGACTTGGAGACTGCTCAGCTCCTCTGCCTGCCAGGACACTCCTTTGAGAGGAACAGGTACAGACATGCTGCTAGAATCACAGGAGGGATATGAGGAGTATCACACAGATGTGGACAGTGTTGGTTCTAGCCAAATCTATCCTACAGGGAATGTTTCAGATATTGTGATGCCCATGGCCCACCTCATACACTATCCTTGCTGGGAGGACGATCGACGTCTCGATGATCATCACTAGGATCATCACTAGGATCATCCAGGATCAGACTCGGTATCTTCATTGATCACCGCACTCTGTAGATCTAGAGGGGTTGCGGTGAACCCCACGTTCGCATCCTACCTCCCATGGACAGAGCATACATTGAGGAGAACTGCATTGGAGTTGCAGAGATGGGAGCTGAGGATGTGCACAGCAAGCTGAGCCAGTACAGCAGCCACCACCACACCACCACCACCACCAGCTAGAGATGCCACAGCTTGGGCCCTACGGTTTGAGACCCAGCGTGCCCATATGATGGCACAAATGTCCACTTTCACCGCGCTGCACTTCACTTTCATAGTTCTGATTATCAGCGTTGAGTGGACCTCATTCTCCCCTCATCTTTTCAGGAGTATTTACAGTGGCCGGGGACAGGCCTATTTCCCCAGGGGGGATGGTGCAGCTAGAGCAGCAGACATGGACCATGACCACGCAACAGACTAGCATTTTTTTCCTATTTGGTGCTTTTCTTTCTTTTTCTTTTTCTTTTTCTTTTCTCTTTCTTTTTATTTTCTTATTCTATTTTCCTTTTTGATTTGTACTGTATCTAACCATATCATATATATATATCATGCAGTAACTATCCAGTTAGTTGTGAAATTTTTTTAAAAATTTTAGGATATTAGAAATAGGAAGCAAGGTAAATAATTCTAATTCTCTGTAAATAAGTAGTTTAACTAACCAATCTAAGTAAGATGATAGGGTCTTGTGATTAATTCCATAATCAGTTAGGAGTAGGGTACTTCTCAAGAGAACCTATCAATAGTTTATTAATCCAGTAAGTGCTTTAGCAAGGAAATTTAGCCAACCGGTGAGATGAGAGCTCTAAACACTTAAACACTATTATTGAGAGTTTTTCACCGCTGATTGTCAATGTTATTGATTGAGTTCTGTTATTACGACTTGTGTGATTGATTGAGTTTCTGTTATTTGTCTGCTTGTAGAAGGTATGGAAGTGACAAAGGCAATATTTTGTGATTCTAATAATTTGCTCAGTGCCAAATAGCCAACCCTGCACTAATGTTTCCATTTATTGATTGCCCATTTGAGCCTTAATATTTTCTTTGATGCACCCTAGCCATTAACACTAAAATGATCAATGATCATAGCATGTCCCTTAACACTTGGGATAGAGAGCAAGGTGCACCACAACAAAATGGGACAAGCAATTGATGAGGAGTTGGTCACAGGAAAATCAAGAGAAGGCACAAGGAATCACAAGAAAGGAATCTCCCCCACCAAATAGAAGTTCTTTATTGTTCTTTACATTATTGTATCTAAAAAAAAATAAAAAAAAAATCTGCACAAAAGTGTGGAAATAAATAAGTTGGGGGGAGAAAATCTACAAAAAGAAGAGGCCAAGCTGAAAAAGGGTGACCATTCAAGATTCATCAGGTGAATTGAGAGAAGTTCCAAAGCACAACCTCAAGATGCTCTCTATTCAAAGTGTTCCTTGAATATCCAGAAAAATCATGTTTCTTGATAGCCCAGCCTCATTACAACCTAATAAAAGACCTTTTGATCCATACTAACTACTTGCAGGTTCAGACCTTGGAAACGACTATCAATTCTAGTTGTTCAACAGTGGGGTGAAAATGATTGAGGGAAACACTTACCCGTGAGAATGAAAGATTTTCTTGGTTTATCACTTACTGCTTTAATTGCTATTTTTGAGAAAGTTTAATTGTGCTTGTATTTCTATTTTAACTGTGATTGGTAATATCTCTGGATTCTAATTTTTTCTTATGATTGGAAAGTGACTTCTGCTTAGGAAGGAGTTGAGGGATGATTACCTTGAATTAGTTTTTATTTTTATAAATATACACTTAGGATTAGGATTGATTTTTGACTGCATAGAGGTCTCTTGCTTGAGGACAAGCAAGAATTCAAGTTAGGGGGAATTTGATAAGTGAAAAATAGTTGATAATTTAGTATATATTTTATTTCACTTATCAATGATAAAATGGTAATTTTGCCCCATTTATATCCCTTTTTATTTAATATTTAATAATTTGTATTTATTAATCCTAGTTTTGGATTTGATGCTATTTTAATAGATTTATTGCTGATTTTTGCAAGATTCTTGCAAGGATTAAATTCAGAAAATAAATAGCATTAAATGAGGAGGATTTATGCAAGATTGGAGATTGATTGAGGACAAATATTTGAAGATTTGAAGAAGATCTGAATCATCAATGAGGAGATAGAGTCAATCAATCAAAGATATTGCAGACAAGCTTCCCAAATAAACAAGGATTGCACAATAAATACAAAGACATCAAAGAATAAAGGAAAACAAGGAAGGACAATCAAGCGAAAACCAGTCTCGGGGAGAAATCAATCATAAAGAGGAAAGTTGGAGCTGCAGGCGTTAGCTGCGCTTCACCCCGCGCTATAGCGCAGGTGAAGCGCAACTTTCTGGAACCGCTGTAGCGCAGCTTGAAGCGCAGAACACGCAGATCACGTCATACTTGCTGTTTTAATAGGATTTCTTCCCAATATTGCTTTGTCTTTCCTTATCTATAAATAGGAACCTCTTGCGTCAGTCTTAGGAGTTAGCTAGTCAAGGAACAGATATTATTGTTAGTTTACTATGTATTCTAGCTAATTTTAGAGTAAGAGGAGGAGGAGGAGTGCTTCACGAGGATTGAAGATGGTGACAGCATCTTCAGCGGTTTGTATGGCTACTTCATGTAGTTAACTCTCCAGTGGGATTGCATGTAATCAAGTCTAACCTTGAGTGTATATAAATGCTATATTATTATCTCAATGAGTCCCTATCTATAAGGGGGTAGTTCTATTCTGTTTTTATTCCTAATTCCCATGCTTGCATATGGAATTATGGGCTAATCTTTTCTATTCTTATAGTTTTGATTAGGAGCGAGAGTGGGGAGCGGATAGATACTGAAGAAACTCATCTTCGATTGGATAGAATTACTCGGTTACGACTGACGCCGAAAACCAATGTTACTAATGAGCGAGGGGTAGTGTGAGTACTCTGAGTGAAGGGGCATTCGGCCATTAGGACTTTAGTAATCGATAGCACAAAAGGTTAGGGGGTTGTAATTCCAGGATTCGAACATAGACATATTCATAATGAATGTAAGGTAGTGACAGTACTGAAACGAAGGGGTTGTCTACCATTAGGCCTCGTTTATCGTCTAACTCTTACAAACTGAACAAAAAAGAGCAAAATAAGCCGAGATAGATCTGTCGTTTGGGAGAGCCCGCACAACTATTCTTGAGTGTTAGGTCACCGGGATGGTGTCTTAGATAAAGTTTGTCTAATATTTTATAGAGTATTACCTAAAATAATAAGTAGTATTTATATCCACAATGGGTGTGTGATGAGATGAAACCCAATCCCAGTCCAAGTAAAGTATCTCTAACTCTACCTTTCTAATCTAAACTAATTGTCTACTTTTTTACTATCTAACAATTACACTCTACAAACTGTGTTACCCCTTGATAAATAGGATTTCGTTCTACAGAAATAACTGTTCCCCGTGGATACGATAACTCTTACTATTATACCGCTGGATTGTGGTTCGTTGCCAGAATTCCATCAGCATTATCTACTAAGACTTTTGCTCTCTAAGGTTTGCTGAGAATAGTTGTTCTCTGCAAACACGCAAAGCTTAAATTGGCAAAGTCACAGAGACTTTTCCTGGTGTGTTTGAAGTTCATACACCACTGAGGAAATCTCTGCATGCGCAGCATTCACAGCAACGACGGTGGCAGCTTTATTGTAGCACCAGCGTTGTACTATGTCAGAGCTCTCAGAAGCGTGTCTACAACGGATTAAAAGAAGACTATATGCTATCTCTAAACGGTAGTATTTCAACGAGACATTTCCTCATATATGCAATCTGGAACAGAGCAGAAGAAGCAAGCAGATGCAAGCTGGATAAAGCAAGCAGACGCAGAAGAAAGTAGAAGAATTCAAGAGAAAGAATACACAGAATATTATCACATCTCTCAAATAGAGCTCATTAATAGAAGTGTCAGAACGGGATTGTTCTGAACACTCAATTTGCTTAAGAAGAAGCAACCGTTTGAGGAGCTATTACACAACGGCTATATGAGCCACATCATCAATAGCTCAACGGTATTAAGAATTATCTTCAACAGCTATATTCAAGAAGAACATATAAATAGCCTCAAGAAAGAAGTTGAAGATGCTGATTGGTTTGAAGATCAATTAAGCCATAGGTGCTGGTTGATCGAAAGATCAATTGAGTCATGGTTGGCCTATGAGAACTATTTAAACTGAATGCCAACAGAATCAAACTAGTTAATCAGGCTGAGTGTCTTATGATTAACAAATGTTGACTTGAGCTTAAGTGGATCAAGAAGATGTCAACAAGTTTGATCAGAGAGTTTATTCTCAATCAGGCTACTGACTAGCTGGTCAGTTAGTTAGATTGTACATTTGGTCTGTTGATCAAGTGAGTGGTTGTTGGGAGACAATCATGTTGTACAAATAACTATCAAACTGGGTACGGTTTAAGCTCTGATGATACCTTGGATATTGTGGGTGAGACTGTAGCCCATGGCATTCAATGGTTGGAGAATAAGGCTGAGCTTAATTTCACATCCTTAGTTAGCCTACTCTCAGAGGATGGTATTCCTCATAAGACAGGGATTGAGCTTAATTCAAATGTTTGTATCACTGTCTATTCCTTGTATCTAGTTTTGTAATGATTGTATCCTGAGTAGTACTCAGTAATCACCATGTACAAGAAGAATATGAGTTGAGAGGTTCTAGCGAACATCTAGCTTAGGTTGAGAAGTTGTACACTTCAAACTTGGTTATTTTCCCTAGAGCCTGGAGAGGCTTGGTTAACGAAAGAATACTCTTAGAGCTTGAAGAGGCTTGATATAAAAGACTATTGTTGGGTGTGACTCAGTGTGACACATATATGTGGTTGCGAGGGTCTGGGGGATTCGGAGTGACACATATATGGGTTGTGTTGGGATCTGGGTGATCCTGTGTCTGGAGAGACTGTACTCGGGTTCTGGTTAATGAAAAAGGCTAGTGGTGGTTTGCCACTAGGACTGGATGTAGCTCACGGGATAGTGGGTGAACCAGCATAAATTCTGTGCCTAAGTTTCCTCATCCCTTATCTCTTTTATTTACAGTATTTACTTTTAGCAATGCATTTATTTTGGGGATTGAAAAGTATTTTTCATAACAAAACCTAACTCAACAATTTCAATAAAACAAGTTTTCATACAAACATAACATCAAAACGTCTCTAATGTAGGATGAAGTATTATAGAGAATATATTCAGAGGATGTCTGAAATATCCGTCTGAAGTGAGCCCAAAAAGGAACTCAGTTCAGACACAGGAAATAGATGGTCTCTGATCATCTAAAGTATTTCAGAAACAGTTCTGAAGGTACTCTTAGTAATATTCTTCAGAAGACACTTAGAGAAGCTTTCAATCAAAACAATCTTAAGTGTAAGAGAAAGATTTTTTAATCTTTATCTTTCAATATTCCGCATGTTTTTAAAATAAATCTGATCTTAAGATTGGTTTTGCACAATGATCACTTTACGTGATTGATTTAATTAAAGATTTCCAAAATAGTTTTAAAATGTCTAAACACTATTCAACCCCCCTTCTAGTGTTGCCTGTGGTTCTAACATATCTAACTTGGGCGTCAGAGTCCCTTTGCAGGTACACCCCCCGGGTTCAACTCGGATACAAACTCCAATAACCCAGATCCAGATCCGAGTTCATCCCTACAGACTCAGACCCAGGTTCGAGTTCTATCCCTGAACAAAGGGTAAATCCTATTCGGGATTTAATCATAATTAAGGCTCTTTACCCCTCCCTAAGGGTGTGTTTAGTGAGAATCGAACCCTGGAGCTCTTCCCACAATCCAAGATTGCGTTGCTAATTGAACTCTTTGTTATCGATCCAATTAGGTAGTTTATGCTACTATACACACAAGAGTCCCGATTTTCCACACCTCTTGCAACCCACCTCCCGCCACCCTCCTTTTTTTATAATTTTTTTATATTGGGACTTTTTTTAAAAAAAAAACTTGTAATTAACTAGATCAACAATATATAACCACCAACTTATATAGTATTAACCATAAATTCGTACTCCTTCACTTGTGTAATAATCCTTGTGATCAATTGAAATAAAAGTTAAATATTTGTCATTTTGAACAATTATTTAAAGTAACTTTGATATTAACCAATGTGTAACTCACTTAACAACATTTGGTGTTATATACTTGTAATTAACCAGATTGATAGCATACATACACACCAACGTACACATAATTAACCATAAGTTCATGCCCTCTTGCATATTATGTAATATTCTTTATGATCAATTGAAATAGACGTTAATTAATTGTTTGTCATTTTGATAATTATTTAAAGTGGCTTTGATATTAACCAATTGAGCAGCTCATTTAACCACATGCTAACTCACACTTAATCACCTATTGTGATACTTGCAATTACCCAGGTAGAGCTAGAATAAATAACCATCAATGTACACATAATTAACCATAAATTATGTGTCCTCTCACTTATGTAATAATCCTCGTGTACATTTGAAACAAAGTTAAATGTTTGTCAATTTGAACAATTATTTGAAGTAATTTCGATATTAACCATTTGAGCAACATATTTAACCACATACTAACTCACACTTAACCACATTTTGTCTCACTTATAATTAACCAATTTAATGACATAAATAACCATCAAAGTACACACATTAACCATAAATTCATACCCTCTCACTATGTAATGATCCTTATGATCAATTGAAATAAAAGTTAAATATTTGTTAATGTACCTTAAATAATATATTGTTCAAAATGACAAACATTTAACTTTTATTTCAATTGATCATAAGGATTATTACACAAGTGAGAGAGTATGATCATTTATGGTTAATACTATATAAATTAGTGGTTATGTAGTTTTAATCTGGTTAATTATAAGTAAAATTTAAAAAAAAACATATGATTTTTCAAAAAAATAAAAAAAATAAAAATAAACTACTGTTCATGAATAAAAAAAAGAAAAAAAGGGAGGTGGCCGCCAGCGGTAGGAGCTGCGGAAAAAACATTAGTCTACACACATGAAATTAAAAGGGACCGACTAGTAGGAAAGTTGACGTAATTGACTATTTCCTCCTTTAATTTTTCCTCCTCAGCATCAAATCAACTTGACTTCCTTCCTTCCTGAATTCCCAAGGAAAAAAAATTTTCCACACCCAACTTTATTCACCCACCGCTCACCCAGCTTTTTTTTCCTGCGTGAATAGTAGCCAATTTTTTTTCAACAGTAATTTTTTCAAAAAAATTGTTTTTTTTTAAATTATTTTATCTATAGTTAACCATATTGACAACATAGATAACCACTAAATTATACAACATTAACCATAATTACAAGTGAGGCAACTGTGAATTATTATATGGTTAAATAAGTGAGTTATTATGAGGCAACCATATTGACAACTGTGAGTTATTATGTGGTTAAATAAGTTGTTTAAGTGGTTAATATTGATATCAATTCAGATAACTTCAAATGACAAACCTTTAACTTTGTTTTCAAGTGAACAAATGGTTAATACCATATAAGTTGGTGGTTAACTATGTTATTAATCTGGTTAGCCAGCAATATTTTTTTAAGAAAAAGTAGGTCCTGTTCACATATAAAAAAAAGTAAAAAAAAAAGGGAAATTCTAAGGTACCCTCTAACTAGAGAGGGTTTTGGTACCTTTTTTGACCATTCAATTAATTTTTCATTAACTTTCTTAAATGATCTTAGTATTTTTACACTTGTGGACATGTTTTAACTATTAGAATTTGTATTTTTAATTTTTGAAAAGACTTTCTGACCCACTATAACTGTTATCCTATATTTTTTACTGTGCTCACTCATTTTTTCACATTATCATTTGCAATACACGTGTTTCTCATTCAAAATTTATTTTATGTCTTAGAAATGATTTATCAGAGAGTACACGACTTTTTCCTATGTAACTTTGACCTTTATACCTTCATTCAATAAAAAAATACTCCCTCCGGTCCTATTTATAAGAACCTTTTGAAGGTTGGCCTTGGTCCTTTTTATAAGAACTTTTTCAGATTGTCTCATGCATTAATTATTATTTGACAAAAATCCCCAGTGGAGGTAGGTGAGTAATTAATTAGTAGAGAGAGTATGACACAATTGAGTAGTTAAATAGAAAGAGAAAGATAATAGGTCTCAATAAATTTAAGGATAGTTTAGTAAATATGATACACATTCATGACAAATTTATTGCAATCAACTAAATTAACCAACTTCCTTAATCCGTGTGAAGTAGTTAAAAGGTTCTTATAAATAGGACCGGAGGGAGTAAACAAGAAGTTACCGAAACCCTCTATATGGAGAGGGTACAGGATTGCGACCTAAAATAAAAAAAAAGAAAAAGAAAAAGAAAAAGTGTGGTGTGCGCCGCGTGGATTACTTTTCGGGTGTCCAAAAATCAGAATTGAATTCCCATGTATATTAGCTTTATCGTGTTCCACGTTCTCATGCCTTCCTGAGACAACTTAATTAATTCCCGCAGACTTACTATAATTAGAATAACTTTAATTATGATCAGCTTAATTTCTACGTGTTCCATCCACCTTGCATCTCATTCATATATGTCTTAGTTAAAACACAAAAAAAACTTCCATAACTAAATTCACTTGTATTAAGAAAGTTGATTAAATTCATTAAATTTTCTTGGTATATATCATGTAAAAAGTACTTACATTGCCTAAATTACCCTACATATTGAAAATTGTTTCAAGTTAACATACTCTTTTTCTATTGACACATGATTTATTAAATAAAGTGGTTGGGAAGTAAAAACAAAGGGCATTTTAGGTTTATCTCATTAAATAGGATAAAAATAGTTAAAATTTGTTTATATTTTAGTCCACCAAACATGAGTTTTTTTGGCTTGGCTTATATTCAAATCCGGAGTTTACTTGCCTTTTAACACCCCCTCTGCATATATATATATATATATATATATATATATATATATATATATACACTATCATTCAGCTCAGCAATCCCATGCATTAACTAATTGAGTTAATTCTTGCTATCTCTCTCTTTCCAACCATGATGACTTTTACTTCACACATTTCAATTGTTCTCCTTCTGCTTTTTATTTGCAACCACATTCCACAGAAGCATCTCTACCAATCACAGCAGGTGTGGTGGTTCGTTGCAATGAAAAAGATCAGGGTATTTTGTTTACCTTCAAACATGGCATCATCGATGGCTTCAACCAGCTTTCCACATGGTCAACTGAAAAAGATTGTTGTGTGTGGAAAGGAGTCCAGTGCGACAACATCACAGGCAGAGTCACGAAGCTCAAACTCCAAGGATTTTATGATGATCGCCAATACAAAAATTTGAAAGGTGAAATCAGTTTATCTTTGCTCTTACAACTTCAATTTCTCAATTACTTGGACTTGAGCGAAAATGAATTTGATGTGATAAGTATTGATCACAATGTCACACTTGCTTCTAACCTTCATTACCTTGACTTATCCTCTTGGAATAATGATGTTCTTCACATGGATAATCTTCAATGGCTTCTCCACTTTCTTCCTTGAAGTATCTCAACCTCGGTGGAATTGATCTTCACAAAGAAACCAACTGGCTTCCGTTTGTGGCCACCATGCTTCCTTCATTGTCAGAGTTACACTTGAGTGCTTGTGACCTCAATGACATCAGCCCATCTCTTGAGTATGTGAATTTGACTTCACTGGTAACTCTTGATCTTTCTCAAAACAATTTCAACTCTGAATTACCATACTGGTTGTTTAATCTCAGTGGTCACATCTCATATCTTGACCTTTCATGGAGCCACATACACGGTGAAATGCCTTGTAGCTTGTTAAACCTTCCAAATTTGAGATACCTTGATCTATCCTATAACCAACTCAGTGGATCAATTCCAGATTGGATAGGCCAACAACAATCTGCAACACCTTGATCTTTCCTCCAACATGTTTTGTGGTTCCAATATTCCTTCAATTCTAGGAAATCTCTCTTCCTTGATTACCTTAAGCATTGGCTCTAATGATTTCAGTGGTGCAATATAATACAACTTTTTCCAAACTCTCAAAGTTAGATGAGCTAGACTTGACCAATTCAACTTTTGCATTCTATTTAGATCCTGAATGGATTCCTCCTTTTCAACTCAGTATACTTCATTTGGGAAATACAAATCAAGGTCCTAACTTTCCATCATGGATATATACACAGAAGTCATTGAAATCTCTAGACTTATTTAGCTCTGGAATTTCATTAATAGATGGAGATAAGTTTTCGAGAATTGTAGAAGGAATAGATGAACTTGATCTATCCAACAATTCATTGAAAGGAGACATATCCAATGTAACGCTAAATGCTTCCTTTATATTTTTGGACCATAATAATTTCACAGGAAGGCTCCCACGTATATCACCAATGGTCATAGAGATGGATTTATCTCACAACTCCTTCTCAGGATCAATTCCTCGTTATTGGGAGAACATGAAATATTTGTCTCGCATCAACCTATGGAGTAATAGGTTATCTGGTGAAGTTCTAGAATACCTCTCAACTTAAGGAATTTGGCAGTTATGATCCTAGGAAAAAATGAATTTTCTGGAACTATACCGACCAAGATGCCACAAGCATTAGAAGTGATCATATTGAGAGCCAACCAATTTGAAGGCAATATTCCAACCGAGTTTCAGTCTCTCTCTTCTCTGTTTCACCTGGATCTTTCCCATAATAAACTTTCAGGATCTCTGCCTCAGTGCGTCTATAACATGACACAAATGATTACGAATTATTTACGAGGTTATTATGAGCCCATAATTGAGTTGTTTACAAAAGGTCATGATTATGAGTATCATGCTGATATGAATAGGCGAACTGTTGATCTTTCAGCTAATAACTTGTCTGGAGAAATTCCCTCAGAATTATTTGAGCAGCTTATTCAAGTTCAAACATTGAACTTATCTTACAATCATTTCATGGGAACAATTCCAAAGACAATTGGAGGCATGAAAAATCTAGAATCTCTTGATCTCTCCAATAATAAGCTTTCTGGTGAAATTCCTCAGAGCATGACTCTCTTGAATTTTATAGATTATTTGAACCTATCCTGCAACAATTTTATTGGGCAAATCCCAACAGGGACTCAGCTTCAAAGTTTGATGTTTCGAGCTATTCGGGGAATCCAGAACTCTGTGGAGCTCCTCTTAAAAAGTGTACCACAGAAGGAGAAGAAGAAGATCCTGAAAATAGAAAGCATCCAGAAGATGGTAGTGATCCATTAAGAGAGTCATTGTATCTTGGCATGGGAGTTGGATTTGCAGTTGGCTTCTGGGGGATATGTGGTTCTTTGTTACTCATTAGGAAATGGAGGCACACATATTATCGCTTCCTTGATCGAGTGGCTGACAAGCTTTATGTTACTTGGATGCTAAACTTGAGCACATGCTAGTTTGAGGTCAGTGAAACTTACTCTAGCTACAATTTTGATTATTCATGCGGATTATTTGATTTTGATATTTTCTGGATGTAAAATCTTAATTTGGCATATTATTTGACCAATTGTGGGTCACCTAAAGCTAAGTATGTGATTTCTACACTAATTTTCAACTTTTCCCCTTATTTTGAAAGTTATACGTACTTACAGGTGATCATAAAATAAATACATTGGATGAAATTCCAAAAATGATAAACTTATCTTTTATTTTTAATTAAAGTCCTAAAATCAATAATGAAATGTTCAAAAGATCATTACCAGTGACATTACAAGTTATAAAAAACAATCAGTGATTCATTTGTAATTTTCTTATCACTAAAATGTGTTTTTAAAGCTTCACTTTACATTAAAATGAATTAAAATATAATATACATATGTGGAAGGGTTTCTCAAGGAGGATGGAGTGTGTGATTTTACTCTTTATTTAATTAATAAGCATGTTTTGAAAAAATGTTTCTTTCAATAAATTGAGACGCACACAATGCACAAAATGCATCAACCATAATAATGTCCAAGATTATAAAAAAAATTTGTCGTGGGATACCAGGATTCATCTTTCTCCTTGGACAAAATAGAGCATTCATTTTTTATAAATTACACTCATTATTGTGGAATATTCTTATTTACTGTAATTATACCCAAACCATATATTTGATGATTAATGTTTAAAAATTGCACAGGAAAGGATTCGCAGATTATGCAGACTTCTGTTTTAAAGACTGTTGGAGGAGTCAGAATAAAGAGTTGAATGCTACTCTTAGGTTTATTGTGCTTACAAAAACATCTAGAAAGTTATGTTTATTATAATGTGTGTTTTTTCTACAGTAAAGAAGCATTGCCTTGACATTAGTCAAGTGCAAGTGGTTCCTTCTTGTTGCTATTATAAATAATTGACCCAGTTTTTTGCCATCATTATTTGCTTGAAATTTCCATTAGAATGTTGGTGTATTGTGTAATTTTCTGTCAAAAGATAACCGGGTAAATTCATATTAAAATATATTCTTAAATTAATTATCATATTTTAATTTGATAGAATCAAAATTGGATGAATTGATTCTTGGGATTACAAATTTAAAATGTAATGAGAGACAATATATCAAACCACAAATTTAAAATTGAGCCTCAAGTCATGTAAGATAACTTGAACCAAACAGTGGTTGGTGACATGCATAAAATATAGTGACAAATAGATAAATATGTTATTTTATCCACTTCCTGTCAGATCGTATGTGCAGGTTTATTAAATAGGACCACAGGGCATAATTTCTCTTAAATGTATATCTCAACATTTTGAAATGTGGGAGGGAGCGGATATATTGGAATCAAGTTGTTTGGGAAATAATACAATCAAGACAAAAGTACTGCAAAAAGAAAGGGATATTATCACTTCACTTAATACTTTTTGGAGTGTATACATATAACTTAAAAGCAAAATGGCAAGGACAATGAAGACAGATATCAGTTTTTCACCAAAAATCATTTTTTCATTATCTCCACTCTCCAGCAGACAAAAACAGGTGCAAAAATAGCAATCATGTAATTTAGGAGATAGGTTGAGCAGAGATCTGTACAACATTAGCACTACCACACTATGACTCCATCCTCCTTGCAACTTTGGTGTATCTTCATTCATGACCTTGATTGACCACATTGAATGTGAAAACTCTTCATATGATTCTCTTCTCAGATGAAGCAAAAAATATTTCTCAAGACAAACTTGATATGGTATTTGATGGGTTACTGAAATCAGTACAAAGGCAATTGTACATGTGGGTTGAAGTCATGAGGTTGTCAATCCTAAGACCCTTGAGTTGTAGTATCATCAGGTACATGGCCTTCAGAACCCTTCACCTTTTCAGCATCAGATGGACCAGAAATATCCTTCAGGGATTCGATTTCCATGCTGGCGGTGCGGCTCTTTCTATTCCTTCGATCCTGAAAGTGATATCAACTAGATATTTAGTTAACATGCAGAAAGTAATAGGTTTAATTCTAATAGAGGACCCCAAGTCCATGTCAACAGATATACTTCAATATTAAGAATCTAATATTAAGAAAAAAAGTCATGCATACTTCAAAGGATGATTTCTAGGAAAAAAATTAGGGAAAGTAAAAAGCATACTGAGTACCTACAATTGTAAAAACAGGTTATCCATGGAAAGCATGACTATTGCATGATACTATCATCATCACCCTTAAGCATGAGCACGACTAACAAATCATGGAGTCAAAGATTCAGAGCCATCCTCAACACACAACGGTGAAGACAAATACTAATAGCTTTTCATATTACCCTTATGCACCAAAAAGCTATGTAGAATTGTCAATAACAAAAGCAAGAAATCAATCTCTCCTTGTCTTTCAGCTATATTAAAAGGGACATGGAAAGCACATTGACTAGTTTGAGTAAAGCGTAAAAATGTAAGATAAAGAAAACTAAGCAAAAAAATGAAAATGTTTTTGTTAAGTTGTCATCCAAAATTTCAATTATTCTAGATTTCTAGTTGATGATATGTCAGCCATCAATGAGAATGAGCATAACATCCAAAAGTTACAATACAAATGATGTGATAAAAGATTCAGAGTCCTGCAGTAGAATTTTTATATGAGCAGATAAGATAGTGAATGGAACCTCTCGGAATGGATATTCATCAGCTTCGAGCATCCTCACAACCTGACTCATTTTGGGTCTCTTTTCTGCATCAGGATCAACACACCTAAGTGCAACCAGAAGGGCACGCTTTAAAGCACGGGTTGATGGTTTCACTTCAAGGCTCGAGTCCACAACTTCCTCAGCCCTCCTTGTCCCCACCATCATCTTGAGCCATTCAACAAGATTCACCTGTTATGAGGACAATCAAAATCTCATCAGCTATATGAAAGGAAATGATCACTTCTGGAGGAAGACAAAGTTAGAAGTGGGAAACTGGCAGTATTCATAAGTATTTGAAACCTCATTAGCAGGACGCGTATAGTCTACATGGTCCCTTCCAGTAACCGCTTCTAGCAGGAGAACACCAAAGCTGTAAATGTCACTCTTCTCATTTAACAAACCAGTATAGCATATTCTGGTGCCACATAGCTGAAATTGAGAACAGAAGTAAGTTTCCATTCCTTCAGTCCTTTTAATGAATTATAAAAAAAAAAGTAACGAAACATTCTGCATACCCAAATGTTCCCATTACTCTGGTAGTTATGTGACTTTCTCCTGAATCCAAAAGTTTGGCCAAACCAAAATCAGAAACCTTTGCATTGAACTCATTATCAATCAATATGTTACTAGACTTTATATCTCGGTGAACAACTTTTGGTTCTATTGCTTCATGTAAGTAAGCAAGCCTGCCACCAGTCACAGTAAAATAGAGTTTAATCAGTGGGATTAGGTCCAAAGTTGAAACTGTCTTTACAGTAAATTAGGTAACCAATTAAACTTAAAACCGTAGAAAATAAAAAAAAAATCTTGGGATTAGGCCCCATACGAACCAGTTTAGGGAATTCAACCAATCAATTTTAGTTGTGTTTTCCAGATCCTAATGGACCTAAATAAATAGAAAAATTTGGGAAAAAACTCTCAAATGACATTATTTTGATATGCACAACATGTTGATAAAAAAAGTTTATTTAGGGAACATGAAAGGCATGCACATTTATGGGGGATTTAAGACAGACAACCATGATTCATACAAATCAATTTTGTACACGACAACAGAAATGATTGACATAGTCCATCTTTTCAATTGTTCAAATTGAACTTACGCTTTGGCTGTGCCAAGTAAAAACTTTCATGCGAGCTTCCCATGTAAGTGTCCCATGCTGGCTCATAGCCCCATGTACCATTGTTCTAAGTTACATTATTCACATATTCATACACCAGCAACCTGCCAATCAGATGGCAACTACATTCATCATGAAGAAAAAGAAGCATATAATTGAAAAAATAGCTGTTAGCAAGAAATTTTAATATGCAACCGATTATTTGCCGTAGGAATAATTAAATAAAAGAAATATTGTTTATGTCGCTGATTTTTAATATTAAGTTACAGTAGGGGTTACGTAATTTTTTTTTAATTTAAATGCATGATTTAAATTGGTTTAACTTGATATGTCAAAATAGAGGGATGTGGTGATAATAAAGCTGAGTTGGCAACACATACATCCACGACTCAGTTTTAATATATTATAAATAGATAAATAGATGTGGCATTTGTAAGATTTCGATACATTAAAGAACACCAAGTTTACCTGTGAACTCCTTCTATGCAATATCCAAGTAAGCGCACAAGATTTTTATGTCTAACATGGCCTATAGCCTCCACTTCAACCCTGAATTCTTTCTCTGCTTGTCCCCTGTAAACTCAATACATAATGCAATTATGGAGCAATGAGACGAGCGCTACAGGAGAAAATTAAAGATGGTACCAATTATACCATAAAATGCCCTTACAAGTTATTAAGAAGTTTCTTCACTGCCACCTCAGATCCATTGATCAGTCTGCCCCTGTAAACAACTCCATATCCACCTTCACCAATCACATTCTCTGCAGAGAAACGATTAGTTGCAAGTTCCAGATCTCTAAGTGTGAACCAGTGGCCCCACCCAAGATGAGAAATTTCTGGCAAGCCAATTAGAGGAGATGCAGTTACCATCCCACCAAATGACAATGTAGATTGCTTCCTAACAGTTCCAGAGCTTCCTTCTTCTCCTGACATTGAACTAAACCCTCTCTCATGATGATAAATTGAGCTGCACTGACTGATATTATCATGATCACTGGATTTGTTCATTGCCCAAATGAACTAACAACTTATCTGAATTCTTATCACTTGCCTTGTCATGAACAGGAATAGATACACTTCTACTTGATCATGAGAAGTCTGCACCCCAACCTTGTCAACTTTGATATCCTTTGAGACCTGTGGATTTGGGATAAAGAGTACTTGTCCACAGACCTCCTAGACTTTCTCCGAAACATCACCCATATCGATAACATACAAAGAATCAGAACTATAAATGCAACCACACCTATCCCAATCAAAACCCACAACCTCAAACCCAAAATGAAGTCTTCTTTGACAATTCAACATGCAAAGAACTGTTGGTTGACATAATTGGATGCTACAAAGTCAATCAAATTTGTCCTCCAAATTGTAGAATTAAGACATTCCCACCTGAGTGCAAGAATCTAGTTAAGTATTCCCATCACACAAGGTTTTGAAACACAAAAATACTGAACATTCTAATATACAGCCAACTTTTCAGCAATTCAACTAATCACTAATTGCAGCTTTTATCAAAATTCAAGATAATCTTCCTGTAACATTAAGGTAAATTGAGGGAATTCATATATTCCAAACCAAAAGGTAATGTGATCAAACATTTAACAAATCAAAAACCCACTTGCGTCCATGTAACCCCAAACAGAAATGGCACACTAAATTCACAAATTATAGGAAAAGTACGAACCTGTTCACTATCCTAAGCAATTCTAATCACAAGCAAAAATCTAACAAGAAAAGGGAACTTGTAAAAGCATCACTTATGATCCAAGCAAACAAAAGGAAATCCAAATGTGAATTATCCAAAAAGCAATGTTCAGAAAGACAAAGCATTTACCTTTGTGTTGATCTAAATCTAAATTACCCTCCTTGATCTTCTGCTTTCAAAACCCACAGAAGCAACCAAGTGCCTTCTCTCTGAACCCCCAAGTGACCCAATGAGCATAGATAAGTGCAGGGAATACCAAAACAAAAACACAAAGCCCTACAAAACCCAGATGCTGCAAAAGATGCAGTTTCAGAGGAGTAGTTAACTAGAGGGGATTGTGACCTCAAGTGGGTCAAAAAGAACTCAGGGTAAGATAATAAGAAAGAAAAAAAAAATGGAAGGCAATGCCAGACAAAAATCTTATTTTTAAGGAAAAAAATCAGCCAGAGAGAGAGAGAGAGAGTGAAAATAGCTAAATTTTGGAGAAGAAAAAAGCAAAGGTGGGGAAAACGGTTGGTGGGTATTGTGCTTGAGGAGGATGATTGCGGGACCTAAACAAGCTGGAAAGGAAGCTTGGTTTGTAATGGAGGAAACCAGAGAGAGAGAGAAACAGTAAAGGTAAAGCAAAAATGAAATGAATAGGTGTGGCATTATAGCTGGTAGCAAAAAGTGTATTGAAATAAGCTAACAAAAGTAAAGTGAAGAGAGAGAAAGAGGAAGTGGGGTGAGAGAGAGAGAGGGTCAAACCTCAATCCAACAGGGGAACTCCTAAACCAAATCTAGCTTGTCATAAGGTATACTTACCCAAACTGTCCTATTTAATGTGAAAGGAAAAATCTTATTGCAAATCTTAAAAACCATTGCATCACCCTTCTGTAGTTGACAGTGGAATTTGGGTTTTGGACCACCCATATATGCCTGAAAGGTTACAGAAAATTTTTGACATTTTTTTTCATTATTAGTAGCTGGCATACACATTTATTCTGGCTTTTTGTTCTAGTAGCAAACCTTTTAAGATTGTTTCCTACTTCTGAATGTGATGGCACTGCAACCTTTGCAGGCTTATAAATTACCAAGGCTGATGATTCATTTGCTTTGCACATGGAATTAATTAAAAAAATATATATGAACAAGCCCTAATGCATTCATTAAGGCTGCTTAAACCAATTTTGAATATTTATACTTGTGATAATGAAATTATAAAACCAATGGGAACTTAAATTAAAAATAATTTGAGCAAAATGACAGGGCGGCTTGAGATCATTGATAAATAAAATTAAGTTGGTTCCCACTGATTTGATTATGCCAATGGATTTTTGATTGGCAATATATAACTGTTTGTTTTTCAGTCTCCGGATTTTAAATTTAGTATGTAAATATATTGATTGAAAAATAATTGTAACCAATCAAATGATTATAACCACTTAAAATATGTTTTTCATTGAGAAATTATTTCAACCATTTATTATTTATGTAAATATTTTAAATACCATAAGCATTAATTGTGAATTAAATGCAGTTTATAGGTATTTACTATGTATTAATAAAGCATATGCTTTGTCCAACATCGTATTGAATATCTGTATTTAATTATTATCCATTAAACCGGTATTGGAAAAAAAAATGTGTCCTATAGCATGTTTGGATGAGTGTTTGCTTCACTTAAGACTTAGTTTAAAAAATGTAAATTTTTGAAATTTATGTCTAACTTATTTATGTTTTTAAATTAAAATTGATTTTAAATTTAAACTCATATTTGATCTAACATGACCAGAGTTTGTGTTTGGATACCAAATGAGTAGACATTCCAATTCCAATACTCCAATATTAGAGTACACATACACCTTTTAATTGTAAGGAAAAAAAAAAAACTTTTACACCCCATTTGCTAGAGGTGTGAGAGGTGTAAAAAAATATATAAAAAATCAATAAAAAAGATAAAAAATTATAATTGATGGGATGAAATATGAAAAAAAATAAAATAAGAATACTAAACAAATGCCTTAGTTAATGAATTAAAAATTAAAATTTTATGAGATTTAATAAAATTTAATGTTTTAAATATAATTAATATTATAAGGGTTTTAATATGTTTTTAGTTCATGAAATATAGTCAATATATGATTTTAGTTCTTGTAATTTAAAATCAATGATTTTGGTCCTTCAAAAATAGAAAAGACCTCAATTTAGTCCTTATTACACAATTTCACTACAAATTTTGCTATGGATTAACTACGAAATTTTATTGATAAGGACTAACATGGGATATTTTCACTTTTTAAAAAGATCAAATCCACCGACTTTAAATTACTGGAACTAAAACCAAATCCCGACTATATTTCAGGGAATAAAAACATATTTAACTCATATTATAATTTCCAATAAAAAACCCTTTCATATATGAATTTTTTAACCTATACTTTTATCACACTTATTAGCGGATCTCAAAAGAAATAGAAAGTGATGAAGTGAAATATACATGTGAAAAAACCATACGTCTACCAAAAAATATATAATATGGGGTAAGCGATTTACTAATGAAAAAAAAAAACATATGGGTATAAGCTAGTCTATCATTTTTCATTTCTCTTTTCTATTATATATATATATATATTCGCATTTTTTTTCTTTCTTTCATTATAATAAATAGTCTAAAACTTTTTTTTGCAGGCCCAACAAAGGTATAAAAGGGGATAAAAGTTTTCCTTTTCAACTTATTTATTAATGAATATAAATTAATTATATATTAGTATATATAAGCTTAACTTTGCTCCCTTTTAATTTTTTATTATAGATAATATATATGATGCCAGAATGTTTGACTATATACGCACAGGATTTTTCAATTCCAACGGTTTAGAGGGGTAATTTTGTCAATATGGTTTGACTAAGCCTAATCTTTTTCAGACCTCAGAAAATAATTGCTAGTTTTGATTAAACAAATGTACCTTTTCTGAGTATAATCATGGCTTTGGGGGCCAGAAAAAGCCACCAATGGAGGAAGAAACAGAGACTTTGATTTGAAGCATAACTTTTGATTAAAGTATGACCCAGACAAAACCCTTGCAAACGTTTCTTCTCTTTCTTAAAAATAATTAATTTCAAACTATTTATATTAATATCTTGTTATCTTTATGGTTACACAATTTGATCTAAACTTTATCTATGCCCAAAATTTTGCCATGCCAGGCTAATGTCTCTTGCCCACATGTCTGCGATATAACCTATATGTCTCAAACTTTTGATTTGAGTAATTTTTTTAATTAAGGATAGTTAATCTGAAAATTCCAAGTCTTTGCATATTTACCTACATTTTTTTAATTGAGTTATTAGTTCTTAACTTTAAGGAGAGGTTTTATTCCCCCTGATTTATAAAGAAAGAATATTTCTATCAATGTTAACTTCATTCACAAGGTTTTAAAAAATTATAAAAATTTAATCAATATTAATTTCACATGATTAGGAATAATTATTTTCCTCTAAAACAGAAATGGTGAGGTTGATGATTGGCATTGGGTTAATTTTTTTCATTTAAATTGTACTTTACTCTAAGGCTTTGTTTGGTGGGAGTAGAGAAATAGAGAGAAAAGAAATGCATAGAAGAGAAGTGGGAAGAAGAGAAATGGAGGTGAATAGAGGAGAAATAAAGGTTATTTGGTGTGAGTGAAATGGGTGAGAAATAAAAGAGAAATGTGAAAGTAGGTTGTTTGGTGTGAATGAAATATGTGAGAAATATAAGAGAATTGTGAAAGGGGTTGGTGTGGGACCC
Source organism: Sesbania bispinosa (assembly GCA_026901365.1). Taxonomy (NCBI): domain Eukaryota; kingdom Viridiplantae; phylum Streptophyta; class Magnoliopsida; order Fabales; family Fabaceae; genus Sesbania; species Sesbania bispinosa. The sequence goes on along the minus strand of QLOH01000670.1, from coordinate 457,177 downwards.
ACCATAAAGTGTATTTCCTCCTCATTTCTCCACAAATTTGGAGAGAAATACAAAAGGCGTGGGACCCACCGAAAAAGTGCATTTCTCCTCATTTCCATTGTGCCACCAAACAAGGGAAATAAGTCTATTTCCCTCCACTTCCACCCATCTCACTTCTCTTCTCCCCTATTTCTACTCAAATAAACTGGGGCTAAAAGTACAAACCAACAAAGTGTACCGCTTAATGGCCTTGAAACAAGCAATCTGCAATAGTGATCTTAAAAATGTAAGACACAACCGGAGAGTACTGCAGATCATGTGATCCAATTGTCCATGTTGTCAAATGTTGAATTTTGTTTTGGTTGTGTTTAGTTGAGAAGAATGAAATAGGTTTAACTTCGTATCCTTATTATTATCAATCCGCGATTTTGGTCTCCTTACTTTTTTTTCGCGATTTTGGTCCCCCTATTATTCCAAATTCGCGATGTAGTTCAAAATTTTGGTCCGTATGTGTTAAAGGGACCAAAATCGCGAATTTGGAAAAACAGAGACCAAAATCACGAAAAAAAAAATAGGGGGACCAAAATTGCGGATTGATGATAATAGGGAGACTACAATTAAGCCAAAGAAATAAGGCAGAGAGAAATTAAGAATAGATAAATAAGTGAGAAATAGTGAAGAAATTGGATTGTTTAGTATAAGTGAAATAGAGTGGAAATATGGTTATATTTCTCTCATCTCTTATTTGATAGGAGAGAAATAGAACGGAGAAAAATAAAATTATAAGAGATGAAGACTAAAATATCCTTACAATTTCTCTCTCCTCTCTTCGTAGAGTGGAAAGAAATAGAGTATAGAGAAATGAGGTGGAGAGAAATAGACAAGAGATAGAGAAGAAATTGAGTTGTTTGGTAGGAAAGAAATAAAGATGAAATAGGGTGGAGAGAAATGGTATTTTTGTTTGGTAGGAGAGAAATAGAAAAAAAAATTAGATTATAATATATAAAGACTAAAATGTCACTAAACTACCCCACACTCATTATTTTAAATTATTAATTCAACATAAAATATTATTTTATTTTTCTATTTTTAAAACAAGAAATGCTGATAAAAATAAAAATAAAAATAAATCATACTATTTTAAATATATCAATTAATTATAAAAAATATATTAGTAAATTTTTATCCAAAAAATCATAATGTAAGTCCGAAAAAAAATTCCTCGTTCTTGTAGTGCATTTGTAGTGCATGTGCAGTAGAAGGGGCACGGTGTAGTAGAAGGGGCAATGAAGTCTGAAAAAAAGTTCCCCCTTCTCTCTCATATTTCTTCAACATTTCTCTCCGATCCTACGAAGAAATTAATAGTGGAGGGTCCCACACCTGCAATCTTCTTTCTTTCCTAATTTCCATTCTACCAAACATACATCCCCACTTCTCTTCTCTCCCCCCTAATTTCTTCCCAACCAAACTATGTAATGACTTACTACCTCTTGACTTAAATATAAGTAAAAATAATTAAATTCACACTTATTAAGAAAATTGGTTAAACTCATTAAATTTTCTTGGTTTCATGTAAAAGTACTTGCATTGCCTAAATTACCCTACATTCAATTTTATTGAAAAAAATTTTAAATGGACATACTCTCTTTCTATTGGCACATGATTCATTAAATAGAGGGGTTGGAAAGTAAAGTCAAAGGACATTTTGGGTTTGTTTCACTAAATATGGTAAGAGTAGTTAAGATTTGCTTATATTTTAGTTCACAAAATGTGAGACTTTTTTGCTTATATTCAAGTCCGGAGGGAATAATAGGGACACATACATAAAAAAAAAAGTTCCATCTTTTTCTCTCTCATGGGTCTCACAAATTCTCTAGTATTTCTTCTCAATTTTGTGAAGAATTTGACAAGGGCATGGGGCCCACACCTGTCAACTTCTCTTCACCCTAATTTCTACCATACAAACAAATAATCACACTTCTTCTTCCCTCAATTCTCTTCCTCTCCCCCTAATTTCTCCTATACCAAACTCACCGTTTAGTATTTAATTGATATACATTGTCACATTATTTATTAAATTTAATGATATATATATATATAATATCAATGTCATATTCATTAAGTGATGTAACAAAACGTTATTAGATGACTGTATAAATTTTTTCTACAATGAGAATGTAAAGTTATTAAAGTCTTTGTTTTATTTCCTTCATTTTCCTAATTGAATTGAATTAAATCCATAGGATAATGCTATGCATTATTACCAATGTTTTAAAAACTAGACTGGTAATTAGACCGGTGAATACACTGGTTCACAATTCAATGGTTCAATCATGATCGAATTGTAATAGAATCGGTATTAATTAAATATATATCTCTAATATTATATAACATTTCAATTAATAAAATAACACAAAATTATAGGAAATTAAGATATATAAAGTTATAAATTCATATAAGTAACCTTATTATAAGGTTTATACGACAAAAAATTTAATAATAACTGGTAAAATAATAAACATCTATGTGTAGTCCTCAAATATATATCTTTATTTATCTTTAAAAAAATCTAGATTAAATAAAAATAAAAAATATAATTTTTTTAAAAAGACCGGTTCAACCGGTTTTCAGATGCCAAATTTTTATCGATTTCCATTGATTTTTAATTGATTCTCACTTGTTCTAAAATCCATCGATTTTTTGGGTTAAATGGACTGCTTACCTGGTCGGTTCGGTCCGATTTTTAAAACTATGATCATTACATTATGTTTTCTTCTTTTTGAAAAAAAAAAAATAGTGACTCTATTTATTAAACACAAGAATAAATAGGAACAATAAAATGCACACGTATCATTAAAGAATCTATTGCTAAAAATTGATGACCCTAATTAGCATTTTTTGTGTGCATACAAAATTTAAAATTCAAACTAATTATGATAAAATCATTTGAATAAGTTTTCTAGGCTGGTGTCTATATTATCTATTATCTATGAGATGGTAATTTTGGAAAACTAACTCAACACTAATAAAGGAACCGGCCACAAACTGAACTTGAAGAATTCAAACCTAGACTCCAATCTGAAAATTCCAGACAACATATAAACTTATAGGGTATAATATAATTTCCTTATTTTATTGGCCCTACAAGATCGTGTATTTCACATGCATCATGTGCACGTCACGTGACTAAGTAAACTTTTTCTATCTTGGATAGTATACCCAAATAGCATATTGCCTTTGATTCCTTACCAATAATACCAGCCATAACTTCTTTTTCGGTTACTTTTACATAGCTGATCCACTGCCATAATTGGCATTTAAAAATGCATTGCAGTACTATACATTATTAGATAGAGGATTAATGTCCCTCTGCTTCCACTGGGACAGAGTAAAATAAAAGATTAAGAATTAATATTAGTAAAATAAAGATCGGTACTATAAAACTCATATTATTCCCTTTTTGATTGTCTACAAAATTCCACATGCTGCCACCACCTTGAACTTACAAAAATGCATAACTACACGCACATCAACATCCTCTTACATCATTTTCATTCTCCATCTCTATTCTCTAAATTGGATAGCTAGGCGCACATGAACATCCCATTAAAATCTCTCGATTTCTATCCAAGAATCTATTCTCTCTTCCTCCGTGTTCACACACACACACATTCATGTTTTCCTCTTAACGTTTTCTTAAAATAATGTCAAAATGCCATACAAGATATGGACTTTTATAATGCAAACAATTACAAATCTATCATTCGCTATTGATTAACATTCAGTCTACATAATATTGGACTAGATTAAAGAATAATTTTTAAGAGTCCCAATTATCGTACCACAAATAGTGGGTATACTTATTGTACTACCGTTTATGGCAGGCCCTCTTCTTTTTTTTTATTGTTTTCATGCTAACCAAAAACAGCGGTACAATCAGTATACCCACCGTTTATGGTACAAAAATAATTATTGATTTTTTAAATACTTAAATGAACTGTAACTTCATGTAATGGTAATTTTTCAACAAATGAGATTTGTTAACCATCAATGACTTTAAATATTAAATGCAAAATAAAATATTCATAATATTTTTTTTAATGCAAGATCATAAGTATCATCTACTGTATTTAATACAATTATATATATCGAGATTACTGGTTTAAGTTGAAAGTGCTAGCTTATTCACGTGTTTCGTGGTTAAAAATGCTTATAATGATAATTTTTAAAAATAATTAGAAGTATTAAATATTAAATAGTCATTAACTAATATTTAGAACACTTGGTTGAGAATAGTCTTTCCAAGGTTTTGGGATAGTTTCTTGCATCTGAATGTGGATGACTAGTTGGTGCTCTACCTCACAAAAAATCTTGGCAGAAACAACGATGAGGGCTAGAATAGAGCCTTATCTTTGGTGTCACTCACCTTAGCTGTTAATTGGCATATTCGCAGTCAGCATAATTTTGACAATACTTCCTTTACAAAAACTGACACATTCATTAAGGTCAGGGAATGAGTGAGAGCAAGCATGTATGCTTTTAATCTTCAAAGTTCCTTGCAAGTTGGTCCTCACACCTCCACCATGTGCGCCAGGTTCCTTGGTTCCATTAGTCAGAGTATGGCACAAAGTTCATCAGCTTGTGTCTTCTGTGAGTTGAGGGGCATCTTTGAGCCATATACTTAGAAAAGAAAATGAATTTCTTAACATGAGAAATGGTAGCAAAACAGTGTTTATAATGCACTCTTTAACATACTTATTATTACTTCATTCTCTCAAAAATCAATTTAATTATCTAGTAAATAAATAACTTCTAAAAAAATATGTTGTTAACCTTTATCAGTTCCTCTTCCTAAAATAGTCTCACACATTCTTATAGACATGTTAATTATTGTGTGTTTGTGTTAATTGACTTTATCAACTTACATAATACAATAATGATTATGGGTCTGTTTGGTTTACATTTAGGTAGAATTGATTTTAATAGATTTATAGAATTAATGACAAGAAATGAATGATGCATGATTTATGAAGTACGTTAGACGAAAGTGATTTAAAATCAATTCCACATAATTAATTCCGATGGTTCCCTACTAACTAAACATGGTGTACTAAATCTTTGACATAATGTTAAACAATTTATTTTCAATAAAAAGAAAGTGTGTCTATGGTCAATAACTAAATTAATTAGTAATCATGTAACTGATTTTGATTGAGTCTGATCTAATCTGTTCGCTTGTTCTCTCATTGCACTAACATCAACCTTTTAATATTAGAGATATCAGGAAGTGAATAGAATAAGAGCATCACTGTCACCTGTCAATAGCTCCAAATACCAGTCCTAGTGAATTACCAGAGATAAAACCATAGCATTCAGTAAAAAGGAAGGAACTCTCATGAAGTTGTTGATTAAGTATTCAATGCAGCAAGCAGAATCTGAAAGCCATGCAGAGTTACACTGGCTCTAGATTACAAGTCTTGTATCCATGACCTTGGCAATGAAGATTTGAATATTTGGTGGAGCAATATTTTCTCCCTTTTGCCTAGCTTATTTACACCATAACCGCGAAAAACACCTACTTTAAATGTTTCTCTTCCTTCTTCTACAGATCTTTTCCTCACAGCTGTCAGTAAAGATGAACCTTGAGGAATTTCACTGTTTTCAGCATTTCCAGTTTCACATGCCTCCTTTTCTGCTTCCTCTCCTCTTTCTTCAGGTTGACTCTTGGCTCCGTGTGGGTTGCTGCCTGCACTGTCATCATGATCACTACTTCCCCACCATTTATTTGAAGTAGTTGATAAGCTTTCTGATGGAAACCCATACTTAAATTCATCCATTGTTGTCATTCCTTTGGTCACCCCTGTGTTGAGCAAATTCTGTGTACGCCCACTTTCAGCACTCCTATTTCCTAGCTGATGTGAATTGTTAAGCACTGTAACACCTTGTGCTTTGACCCTTTCATCATTTGTTTGTTGTAAAACACTGCAGTTAAACATAAGATAAAAATAGATCAGTTATAAAGGCTAATCAAACAGGTTAGGAAGTCTATACATAATTAAGGGTCTGTTTGGTTTACATTTTCATTTCATGTTTCCATTTCTTGTTTCCTGTTTCCTGTTTTTTGAAATTTTACAAAGGAAAAGCTGGAAATGCTGGAAATGAAAAATTGTTTCCAGCATTTTCAGAATTTCCTTTGTAAAATATCAGAAAACATGAATCAGAAAATGAAAACAGGAAAAGGAAATGCAAACAAAACATGCCCTAAAGTTTCCATTATCAAAGTCTGATTTGTCCATGCCACTGAGATAAAAGCTTTAATTTTGTTTGGAAATGTTGGCTAAACTTCTTGGGAAACTTAAAGCTCAACCTCAACAATTAATTAGATATCGAAGATCAACATAAAACATCGCTTCTGAGGGTATTTGAATAAGATAACCTCTCCATATTATTTTTTTTAAAATAAGATATTTATTAGCAATGACAAGGAAGTATAAGAACAGATGATAAGATAACCCAAAAAGAAAACGACAAACACGAAAGCACATCAGATAATCAAAGCTTTCTAATCTCTTTGATTATCCAACAAAGAAAGCCTTCCCAAATGACCATTATCTGATCTGAGAGCCATAAAGAACCCAATAAAGATCATTTTAACCCATTAAAGAGGCATAGACAAGAAATTTTGGTTAAAATTCTAGCATTTTTCTCCAACCATAGTGCAATAGACATTAGATAACAACATAAGTGTCACTTCATCAGAAAAGCTTGGCTTCTTCACTGTACACACAACTTCTCATACAACATATGAAAAAGTGATCTAAATTCTGTGGACAAATCTAACATTCACCAAAAATAGCAAAACACCTACTTTACAAATACTTTGTACTAGTAAGTGTAAACATAAATGGCTGCTGGTTTTAAGAATTAGGAAGACACATTACATAAATAACGAGAGAGAGAGAGAGAGAGAGAAAGAGAGAACTGAATGTATAAGTATCATGGCCATATATTATGTTTTTCAAAGAACTTTTAACAAAATTGAATTATTGAGAAACAATCTCAGATATATATATAACACAAATTTGAATTAAAAAGGTTTCTGTCTTTCATACAAAAGTGTCAAAGACAAGAATTTATGCATCTTTATCTTTGAAAGACAGACCAGATTAGTTTGTTCCTAGGGTGTTAGATTGTAAAAATGTGTCAATGGACTTAGATATTCCCTATTAGTTAGATTACAGTAGTCTACTGAATAATACCACTAGGTGCACACAAGAGGGTTGAAGTATGAAAATAAATAATATAACATAGGAGCTGAGCGATAATGAAAAACCTGGTTTCAGTAAAACAGTAGAAACCAAAAGAATGAATAAACGTCGCTAGACTTTAAAACTTACCTTTTATTGTTGCCACTTATCAAAACCATTGTCACAGTCCAGTTATTAATAGAAGTATAGAACACTTCAAACCCCACCTGCAGCATAAAGATTGACAATTGAAAAAACCATAAAATTTACACGATACTTCCAAAAAACACTAGAAAACTTGTCAAGACTGCAGCATGTGCTAGTTTTCAAAAGCTTGTTCATAGCAATATATCAAGTGCCTATGTAGGACCATATAATTAAATATATGCACTCAGTTAAGCTATTGAGGTAAATAAAAGTAACACCATGATCAGGAGTGTGGAGAGAAAACAACTAAGATAATGTGATGGACATCATTTGTTTAGAAGTGATAAACAAAGATAAGAACATAATCTGTTACATATGTACCATCACTGCAGAATCCTTACTTTTTTTTTCTTTACCATTTATGTGAACTTCTCTCAGGTAAAATAACCCTTGCTTATTTCAATTATTCACCACTCCCAAGCAAAGAAATTCTTTCACCGAAAATTTCACCTGATATTATTTTCTTTATTGCCTACAGTATTCACATTGTAGTTATTCATTATTATGTTCTCTTCCCAGCTTTTCTGTTGCTAATAGCAAACACATTTCTGCTTCAATTCACATTTCCATTTTTCTCGTTAAACCTGCTGAGTTCGGGAAGACTACATAGTACATAGCAATTACCAATAGGGATAACCAAAAAAAAAGTCAGTGAAGTAAATTTTGTGGGTTATTCTTCCTTTCAGATTTGATGAATGCTAGGTTCTGAAAATTATAAATTCAAATTATAGAGGAAGAGATAGCCTTCATATAAGTGGGAATAAAAAGTAACCAAAAAAAGGGGAAAATTCCAATGACCCAGAAGCAGAAAACATGGTAATCCTGCAGAGAACCACAATCACGAGTTCGAGCAGGCATGGATTGAAAGGAAAAACAGAAAAAAGAACCCTTATGATTTTGTGTATGAACTTAAAAAAAACATTTTGAATCAAAGTGGCGAAAGAAGAGATGGAGGGTTTTGAGGATTACCAGAGAATCAAGGGTTCTTGAATCGAAGTGGAACAGTTTATTAGACTCAACGAAGCAGAAGCAGTTCCAGTTTCAAGTTTCAACTATCAATAACATCAAAGTTGTTTCGGTCCGAAGCTATGAAATATTATTATTAATTTGATATATTATTTTTTTGATCGAGAAAGTGTGTGATATATGAGCAAATCCGTTTAATTTAATTTGATAGAGTACCCTTTTTCTTTTCCCACCCTTCCCCTGATTTAATTTTTTCCCAAAAATAGCCTCTCCCTCACTATTTTTCTTTTCTGTGAAATAACCTTTCAGAAATTAACTTAAGGTTTATATAGGACCAAAATCAAAATTAGATATCTAATTTTATAGAAACCAAAAATATGTTTAACTCAAACAAATAACATATGAGTCGTAAATTCAATAATCGAATTCCACATCAGTTAGTAATGAATGCGAATACAATATAAGTGCAAAGACCCATATACTCATTATCTTAAGATTTTAGGTCAAGATATATAATGTCAAATTCACTATTGTGGTCCGTCGGTTGTTTAAACCCATTGATAAAATTCTTCCCTCTTTGGATTTCTTCATATTGTTTAACAGTGGTAACATTACTAACATAATAAAATAGTAATAGTAAATGGGTGGGGATCAACTTACTCTAGGAGTAACTCTGACAAAGTTACTTCACTTAATAACTCTTTGTAAAATGTGAATTTCACAAATCTAACCATTGAATAATGTGATATTAATATGATGATTATGCACACCAAAATTTAGATTAATCGGACATTCATAGGTATGTGATCTTAAAGTTGATATTTACTTATATTTTTTAAAATATATTGTACGTTAAACTACAATGATTTGATGAAACATCAAATAGTTTAAAAATTTCATGAAATTTTGTAAGCTTGATCTATTTAATGAAAACTTTTAATATGACTATTAGATTGATGAAATTCAATGTTTACAAAAAGTTAATAAGCGGAGTAACTTTGTCAAGAATTACTCCTGGAATAAATTAATCTTCACCAATAATATATTATTTACTATATTTTATATTATTGAATTGAGTGTAAATCAATTTTTTAGAATTAAATTGATCATTAAATTAGAGAAGATATTGATTCATGATTTATTGGTTTAACCATGATTGAATAGATAAAAATTAAAATTACTAAAGCTCTTTTTGAGATATTAAGTGTTTGTTTATATTAACATTTATGATGGAAGAATCAATTTTTTTTAAGTAGAAAATTATCATGTCCGTTTAACATGCATTGGAATTGGCGTAAATCGATTTTAACTCTCCCAGGACGTTGAAACAAATGGATGTAAGACTATACTCAACATCTCTTTTCATGTTTTCTTTTATCAACATTTGGTATCAGAGTGAAGTTTAAGAGGAAACTTTGACTTTATTTGATCAAATCTCCTCTAATAGGCTTAATATTGCCATACTCCATAGTGCATCATGTAACTCAAGCTAAGTACAAAATATAAAAAACAGCCTCCTCATCAAGCTCAAGGAATGTGTCTGTTTTTTTAGTTGAAGGGAGGAAATTTATGGGGATAAGATTTCCTTATGCTTGGGGGCAAATATTCCACAGTCCTGCCTTGGGGGTAAAGTTTCAGGGACTATAAATATAGCATTGTCACTTAAGATTCCCCCATAAAAAAATCTAAACTCAGTGCAAACTAACTTAAGAATTAATATATAAGAAGAAAGGTATTTAAAATATTCCCTTGATTTAAATTGAATTTGTAATGAGCTATAATGATTTTGCCTACTGAATCCCCTTTCTATGGTGACATGAATAAATAAACCTCACCCCCTATCTCATACATATACAGTGCTGATACAGATATGCCACTTCAAAATGTAAAAAAAAAAGTCCTGCTTTAGCCATTGCCTTGATTTTGGAGGTTCATTTGTCATTCCTGTTCTCAGTTAGTACAATTTGGTTTAAAAAGGAAAAGAGAATCATCAGAACTCCCAAAAATTTCTGATAAGTGGGATGTCCATTTCTCCTTAAACTGAAAAAATATCCAATTCCTGCCAACATTTGGAAAGATATGGAATCAGTGAGGAAAGGAAAAAGTGTTACTCTTTTTAAAGCATGATACAAAAATAAACAAACAAACCTTGATGTATAGTAAATGCAAGATTACCTTAGCAATCTAATAATGTCAATCAGTTTTATAAGTGTCCTTCTTTCCAGCAAGAATCATTGAAATCTGGAGCCCTCTACTAAATGCTTGATTGAATAGCAAACGGGTTTGGAACTCTGACACAAATGGGAACCATGACAAAACGGCTGTTGGCATGAAGATTACTAATCCCATTACATATTCATATGCTCTGGAGAGCTCTTTCACTGAAGCCCATAGTTTAGCCCACTTCAAGAGTCCCCTGCATGTTTGTGCAATCTTGATTGCACAAGAAAAAAAGGAACATCAGTGGTTTTGGTTGAATTAAGTATTTACACAGAAAAGTGCCAGCAGGATGGTGCAGAAGTAGAACATGTCAGAGAATAGCAACTTGGCAATAAGAGCAAAATTTGTTCTGAACTAGTGTTTCTGTAAAATGCAGAAGTTTTAACTCACCAGAATAATGGCCCATCCGGAGGGCATGAAGGCAAGAATGGCAGCAAACAGATCTGATATGGTAAGGGCACATACTACAAATAATACAGTCATGACTGACAAGAAGCCAAGGAAGAGAAGTGCCTTGAGAATACGAAACATGAGCTGAAAGTCGGTGCCAAATCTTCGTCTACCCATGGAAACCATCTGATGCCCATATGGAAATTTATACAAACAACAGAAGAGAAATGAATTTATATTGTAGAAATGCAGAGATAATTTTAACTGTACAATGGCTACAATGGTCAAAGAGTGTGTTTGGTAAGATATTTCAATTAGTTAAAAGTTGAAATTGGTAACTAAAATCATTTCATCAATGTTCGGTAAGGTAATTTTTTTAGGTAATTACTACATATTTTTTAGACGCTAATTGAAATCAATATTATCAGTTTTCATCTAGTTTTCACTTTTCAGTTAGCTTTTCAACTAGTTTTGTCAAACACACTCTAAATTAAAGCTCCTCTTGTTTGATTGAAAAAAAAAATGTTTCATGTCTAAAATTTAAACTAGAAGCAAAAATGCATTTAAGTTAATAATATTTTGTGTCTAACAACTATTTAGGCTTAAATTAATGCAAATAGCAACGGGAAGACACTCTTGATCCCCTGGTAGCATTTACATACCTTCAAGACAATAAGGACTATGACCAAAACTGCCCAAGAAAGTCCAAATACCTACAAGGAAAAACTGAGGTAGTAAGATGGTGCCATAAAACTTGCAACCATTAATAGGATTGGAGAATGTAGAAAATGAGTTGCTCTACCAGAATACTTTTGCTACGATGGAAAATATTCAGGTGGTAGATAATTCCATATTGGTAGATAAAGAAGCGAAGTGCAAGAATTATCTCAAGTATTTTTCCTCTGATATTTGAGTATTTCAGGTGTTCATTTTCTTCATCCCACCAAGATTCCCAGCTTTTATCAGATGGGATACCAATACCACCACGGTTTCCCATCCACCGCTTCCAATCTGTCCAATCATCCACTGTTTTTTGCCAATCAAAGCCAGAAGGATTGAACAAGAAAGGTGCAAATAACCAGGAAATGGCCAGAAACCACATTGACATTGTGATGAAGAAAGCAAGATTTGTGCTGCGATATGACTCCCCATAGACTTCATAAACAATCAATAATATAAGTATCTCCAGGCCCTTTACAAAGTGACTTCGTGAGTACATCCTGTAGTTATCAGCAAACTTTGCATGGAAGACAACAAACCCACGACCAGTTGGTCTATATTTAGAGCCCCCATGCAAGAGTGTTCTTCCATAATAATGAGCTTTTGTTCCAAGCTGGAAAGTAAAGAACACAGAGGCTAGCTGCAACTGCATGATGACAAAATCACCCAAGGCAGTGCGAAATCCCTTCTCCAAACCAATTTCCATAACCATGGGCAGCACCAGCAGTATGCCTAATTGAACGACAGACTGGGTTGCCAAGGCCTGTTCAAGGGCTTTGCTCTGATGTATGTTTGGACTTTGAAGAATTTCTCTCTCAACTCCACTCAATACCATGTACAAACGTCCATATAAGAATACATAGACAGTCATCACAGTTATCTGAAACATTCATAGCGTCAGAATATGGCATTAGCATATCATATGTAGTTGTCTAATCATTACTTTGATTGTATTGTACTTTTTACACTTGGAATATTTCTTTATATAAGCAGTCCAACTCAAAGACAAAGTTGATTGTTATAGATGCACTTAAAATTTAGGAATTTGTTGCATACCTAATACCAGATTAAGCAATGTGATTTTGATATATGATATGTTTTTTAATCTAGCCTCCACTCTCAATAAGTCAACACTATCTTAAATGAGACTGGATTAAACTAAATCATATATATTAAATAAAAATAACTGGAAGAGGTTCTTGTTTCCTGTAGTAGCAAGTGTCTAGACATCTAAAAGAAGTGCTTGAATTATGTCTTACAAGAGTATCCATTTTATGCAAAATTGCAGTTAGATTTTTATCTGCATATCCTGTTTCATTTAAACCATTGAGTAGTAGAGCTATCTTCAACAATAATTAAGATTGAAATATCTCAGATTACTGTAGAATCCATTCTTAAGTCAGATATTAAGATGATTTCTATTATTATCCGTTTTTTACTTTATTGTGAAACTAGGCAGTGTATGTACCAAAAGTTGTTTTCTATATAGGAAGAAAACACCATATACTCCAATTATGCAGAGTACATTCCAGTATGCTATTAATAGTAGCCATCAACTAACAAGATAAGATCCCCAAAAGGAGATTTGATTAATTACCATGCTACTGAAATAGAAACCAACTGTTGTGAAGTAGAATGACAACATCCTGAAGAAGTCAAATCGTCGTCCAAGACGATAAACATCACGGCTAAGTGTTTGTTCTCCATTTCCATTTGCAACCTTAGCCTCAAAGAGTGAAATCTGATTCATGCCCACATCACGCCCCTTACCTACTTGTATGTATTCATGATGTGTGATAAATCCTTGACGTAGAGTTGAATTGAACCCTATGGATGTTATGGATGTTAAGCACAATTAGTAAAAATTTCAATCAATCAGATAGACATTTTCTACTCAAACTTGAAGCACCTGCAAATATATCCTCGCTTAAGTTGATAACTTTTGATGCTTTGCTTATGCCACCTCTTGTTATGTGGAAGATTCTGTCAAATATATCAGGATGACCATAATGAAATCGGACCCTGAAAATTCAAGAATATAGATTACTCAACTGAAGTGAACAAAAAAGTTTACTGTGCAAGGAATGAACAAGATATATCCTATTGAAGAAATAGAATATATTCTTTATTTCTTATTTTCGGTTCTTATTTTCGGTACAGGCTATTAGTCCCTATTTAAGAAAGGGAAGAGTATATAAAAAGGGAAAGAAATTTCTAATTAAAAATTCCGCTAATAAGACTTTCCTAAGTAAAGCATATTCAACAAGGAATAAAAAATTCCTTACAAATTGTTCTCTTTAATTGGCATTCTAATTAAAGAAAAGTGTTGCACATAATAAATACGTTTTCAACACTTATTCCTGTATTAAATTCAATTGCATCACAAACTAGTAACGAGTCTTTGCTATGTCCATGTTTCAAGCCTAAAGGGCTTTCAGGTGGGGAAGCTAGTAGATAAGTAATAAGTTGTTGAAATTATAGGGTTTTAGAGATAAAAGAGGAGAAATAATAATTATGAATATATTTTTTGTAATGTGATACAATACAATGATACGGTCAATACAAAAGAGTAAGCACCAACTCTTATTTATATTAATTCAATTCCAAATCTTAATCAAATAGGGAGACTAATTATAATAATTACTAGAATCCTAATTATACTTAAATAAGGAAACAAATCATAAAATATAAAAAAAATATAGAAACTAATCCTAAGAGATAATTTAAGATATTCTATAATAAAATAAATATCTTGTAAGATATTTTCTTAATATTCTAACATAAGTAAAACACTTGCTTGAACATTGTTAGAGTCTCATATTGCCTAGAGATAAGGCCACGTGAGGGGGGTGTGTTAGAGTCCCACATTGTCTAGAGATAAGGCCAAATTATAGTATATAAGCCTTGGGCAATCCTTACCATACAAGCTAGCTTTTGGGCTTGAGTTAGGCCCAACCCAAAAGCTAAGATGGTAACAAAGCCTATCCTAGATGATCTATTGTTATTGGGTAGCCACCCGTAGATGTCCACGCTCCAGATGTCCAGTCCTGGGCGTGAGGAGGGTGTGTTAGAGTCCCATATTGCCTAGAGATAAGGCCGCATGAGCGGGGGGGTGTTAAAGTCCCACATAACCTAGAGATAAAGCCAAATTATAGTATATAAGCCTTGGGCAATCCTTACCCTACAAACTATCTTTTGGAATTGAGTTAGGCCCAACCCAAAATCTAAGAAACATTACTAACATATTAAGCTTTTATGATGACAAGACTCATAATAATAGACATTAAGACACAGAATAATGTAATCAAAAGAAGGGGATAAATAGGAAATGCCAAATATGCACTTGTAATTACTAGTTCCATTATATTCAGATGGCAAAATGGAAGAAACAAAATAGTCAGTACCCAGTAGGATAAAAATGAAAAAAAGAAAAGTGATAAAACAGGATGAAATGTCAAGGGATTTATAATGAAACTTACATGTAGCATCAAATTTTAAAGCACTTTATGACAAACAGATTGGGACTAACCTTAAAGGATTTGCCAAAATTCGTTGGCCAATGGTCACAAAGCTGGTCTCCTGGTTTGACATAAACCAAGCAAGTGATGAAACACTGCAAAATAAGAAATATCTAAGCTTAAATAACTGACACCATTTCAAGTTTGATGATAAGAATATATGGTTTCTTGGTCATGAAATAATTTAGTCATATACTAGATATTGTAACAAGGCAGACCTTCCAGTAAATATATGCTCCCTTAGACCCAGTATGGTGGGCTTCCGTTGCCCTCTATAACCTTTCCGGAATTCTTCCAATACATTTCTCATTTTGAAGGCTTCTTCATAGTAATTATCCTTAACAAAAGAATGTAAACCAAAGGCATTGAATTGTACAGAAAGTACTGCTTAATGCATACTAAATTGAAGTCCAAGGAAAAGTTACCTGATTCATGTCTATGGTCTGCAAGGCTTCTCCACGAGTAAATATAATAGCATGATTTTGGTTTTCAGGCTTCCCTTCACCAATTTCCGTTGGAGGACCAGGAAGCTTGATGCGATATATTTCCTATTAATGCAACATAGAATCATTTGTATCAAATCCCTAAACCACCTTGGCCAAATTGAGCAACCTAATCCAAACTGTTGCTTTGTTTTGAAAACCTTTTAAATATTTGTTTGGTGCTAATTTCAGGCTAAACCCAATCTATTGCATTTGTTAGAGTCCCACATTGCCTAGAGATAAGGCCAAAATATAGTATATAAGCCTTGGACAATCCTCACCCTACAAACTAGCTTGAGCTTGAGTTAGGTCAAGTCCAAAAACTAAGACTGTTAATGACACTATCATTATATAGTTAGGAACAGTAATAATACAGAGTAAAGAACCCCATTCAGTTTATATCATGCAAATAGCTGCACATAAAGATCTTTTTTATTTCCATCCTAATAATCTTTTAGTCAAGAAATATTGTAGTAGTATTTGTATCTTCTCTTTTGTATCTCTGTATTTGTTTCAATTCTTATGTATCTGCTGCCTATTGGTTTTGTCATTGTTGGAGAAGTGGTTATTTACAGTTGGGTAAATAAGAGGTAAATTATTCCTTTGTATACAGTTAGACATCTGCTTACTGTTACAACTGGATAACCTGTAAAGAAATCTTCTCTTTTCGATAATGGAAACAGAACAGCAGTGACTGAGAAAGTCAAGTATTCCATTGTCCATCTACTAGGTTTATCTTTTTTCCATCTTTTTTTTTTTAATATGGAATCCAGATTCCATTGCTTGAGGGAGACCACCTAGTGTCTCACCAGTTTTACGACTAGACACATTCTACCAAACTGTGACTTGTATAATAGCAACCTTCAATCAATTGAGGACTCTAACCAACCAACCAACCAAATTGAAACCTCACCCCTGCATGTGGTTATCACACGGTAGACACATCATTGCCTTTCCATGCATTAATTCTAGATTATTCAATTAATTAAAATCCAATATCCATAGAAGACAGCTAAGAGACCACGCCATATGCTAGTGCCAAAATGAAGAGATTCTAAAGAAACTTTAAATTTAGTTATGTTGAGATGAAGAGAAAACGAGAGACATATGATAGAATCCGTGTCTAGAATACACAGCGGAAAATAATATATATACACATAAGTGTATTTACAAATATACATAGTGATAGGCCCAAGCCCATATCTATCATATGATATACTAACAATAACAATCTAACACTCCCCCTCAAGCTGGAGCATATAAATCATATGCACCAAGCTTGTTACATATATAATCAATCCTAGGACCCCTCAATGATTTGGTGAAGACATCTGCCAACTGATCATTGGAATTAACAAACTGAGTAGTAATGTCTCCAGATAAAATCTTTTCTCTGATGAAATGGCAATCTATCTCAATATGTTTGGTCCTCTCATGGAATACTGGATTAGAGGCAATGTGAAGGGCAGCTTGGTTATCACAAATGAGGGACATTTGTGTAACCTCCCCAAATCTCAGTTCTTCAAGTAACTGTTTGAGCCAAATAAGCTCACAAGTAGCTGAAGCCATAGCTCTATACTCTGCTTCTGCACTGGATCTCGCCACCACATTTTGCTTCTTGCTTTTCCAGGAAATCAAGTTGTCACCAATAAAGACACAATATCCAGAAGTGGATCTCCTATCAGTAGGAGAACCTGCCCAATCTGCATCTGAGTATCCCACAACTCGAGTATGTTTATTGTCTTCATATAACAAACCTTTTCCTGGGGCTCCTTTAATATATTTTAGAATGCGAATGACTGCATCCCAATGACCAGCACAAGGAGAATTAAGAAACTGACTTACCACACTAACTGCAAAAGAGATGTCTGGACGAGTGACGGTGAGGTAGTTCAGTTTTCCAACCAGTCTCCTGTATCTCTCAGGATCTAAAAGTGGCTCCCCCTGACCTGGTAGAAGTTTAGCATTTGGATCCATAGGTGTGTCGACGGACTTGGAATTCATTAGCCCGGTCTCCTCTAAAATATCCAATGCATACTTTCTCTGGGAAATTACAATTCCATTCTTGGATTGTGCTACCTCAATCCCCAAGAAGTATCTCAGTCTGCCAAGGTCTTTAGTCTAAAAATGATGACAAAGGTGTTGTTTTATCTGTGAAATGCCATGGTGATCACTACCTGTAACGACAATGTCGTCAACATACACTACCAAGTAGATACACCCAGCAGCTGAATGGCGATAAAACACAGAATGGTCAGCCTCACTCCGAGTCATACCAAACTGCTGGACTACTGTACTGAATCTACCAAACCAAGCCCTGGGAGACTGCTTAAGACCGTATAAAGACTTGCGGAGACGACACACTAAGCCTGAAGACTCCCCCTGAGCAACAAAACCAGGAGGTTGCTCCATATAAACTTCCTCCAACAAGTCACCATGAAGGAAGGCATTTTTGACATCTAACTGATAGAGGGGCCAATGACGAATAGCAGCCATGGCTAAAAATAATCTGACAGAAGCCATCTTGGCGACGGGAGAAAAAGTGTCACCGTAGTCTAACCCGAATATCTGAGTATAACCTTTGGCGACTAATCGAGCTTTGAGCCGATCAATTGTGCCATCAGGGCCAACTTTCACTGTGAAGATCCACCGACAACCAACAACAGATTTCCCATGAGGCAAAGGAACGAGATCCCAAGTACCACTGTTCTGAAGAGCACACATCTCATCAATCATAGCTTGTCTCCAACCAGGGTGGGCTAAGGCATCACCTGCAGTTTTAGGAATAGACACAGAGGAAATGGAAGAGAGACAAGTATAATGGGATGGGGATAACCTGTGATAACTCAGAGTGACATAATGAGGTGAAGGATTACGAGTGGAGCGTATACCTTTACGAAGTGCAATAGGGAGATCAGACTCAGGAGGTGGGGCCGAAGGGGCCGGAGGAGGTGGGACCGGAGGAGACGGAGGAGTTGGCTCCGGAGGAGAGTCAATAGGTGGCCCGTCTGGAAGGCGTGGAGGTTGCCGACGATGATAAACCTGTAGAGGTGGCTGAGGTGGTGGATCTCCCTGCACAACGGGCATGTCTGAGGGATCAAAGACAAAAGGGGTGGTGGTGGATACTAAGTCAGACCCAGAGGTTAAGGAACTAGACTCAAAGTAGAGAGAAGACTCAAAGAACGTGACATCAGCTGAAATGAGATATCTACGAAGAGAGGGTGAGAAACACTTATACCCCCTCTGAGACCGAGGGAAACCTAGAAAGACACACTTATGAGACTTCGCAGACAATTTATCAAGACCAGGACTATGGTTGTGAACAAAGCACGTAGACCCGAAGACTCTAGGAGGTAAGGGGTGGAGAGGCTCATGAGGGAACAATATAGAGTTAGGGACCTGGTTGTTTAGGACAGAAGAGGGCATGCGATTGATGAGATAGCACGCGGTGAGAACGGCATCACCCCAAAATTGTTGAGGGACATGACCATGAAGTAAAAGGGTTCGAGTTGTTTCAATGAGATGTCTATTCTTGCGCTCTGCAACCCCATTTTGTTGTGGGGTATATGCACAAGAGGTCTGATGAAGAATACCATGAGAAGCCATAAATGTTTGAAAAGAATGGGAGAGATATTCACGAGCATTATCACTGCGGAGAGCACGGATAGAAACACCAAATTGATTTTTCACTTCATTATAAAATGATTGAAAAATAGAAAACAACTCAGAACGATTTTTCATTAAAAACAACCACGTACATCGAGAATAATCATCAATGAAAGTAACAAAATACTGAAACCCTAAAGTAGACCTAATACGACTCGGACCCCAAATATCAGAGTGAACTAAAGCAAAAGGAGACAAAGCTCTGTTATTGACACTCCTAGGAAATGGACTACGACTATGTTTTCCTAATTGACATGACTCACACGACAAAGTGGACAACTTAGACAGACTCGGTACTAGTTGTTGTAGCTTGGCAAGGCTAGGGTGACCCAACTGAGCATGGATGAGAAGGGGAGAATCCACCACCGAGCCAGCATGAGCAGAAGTACGAAGCTGATAAAGGCCATGAGACTCACATCCGGCGCCAATCATCCGTCCCGAACTCCGGTCCTGTAAGAAAACAGAGTCTTTAGTAAAAGAAATGACACAATCAAGAGTACGAGTGAGACGGCTAATGGATAATAAGTTAAATGGTGACCCAGGGACATAAAGGACATTATCAATGGAGAGAGAAGGAAGAGGGTGGACACTACCAACACCATGGGATGGGGCCTGGGAGCCATTAGCCAAAGTCACAGACGGTAAGTAACCAGAAGTGGAAAGGGTAGAGAAAAGGGATTTATTACCAGTAATATGATCGGTGGCACCAGAATCAAGAACCCAAGGGCCAAGGGAGGTGGAGTGAGTGAGACCAGCAAAGGAATTACCCGTGTGCGCAACAGAAGCAGTGGAACCGGAGGCCTGACGATCCTCATACCATTTAAGGAAGTCGTTGAAGATAGCCGGCGGTCCTGGATGAGCAGAGGAAGTGGCATCAACATCAGAAGGCACAGAGGGAGCAACCTGGGCAACATTAGCAGACCGAGGAGGGCGACCATGCAATGCAAAACATCGATCAATAGTGTGGCCCAATTTGTGGCAATGATCACACCTGTGACGAGTCTTGCCTGGTTTGCGAGAGCGGCTACGATCATCACGCTGGGATACTAAGGCAGAAGAGTCAACAGGGGTGATAGGAGAAGGTATGTCAATAGATGACTTGGGCGGCACACGCAACAACGTTGACCAAGTGGAGGTCAAAGTGGGCACAGTCGGAGATCCCAAAATCTGATCACGGACCAAAGAATACTCGTCTGGGAGCCCATACAATGCCATCAACATAAAGAAAGTCTGGCGTTGCTCCAGTTCTTGGGCAGGAGTGGAAGCGGGGGGCAAGAGTTCATTGAAGTCATGTAAAAGACCATGAACTTTGCCCAAGTACTCAGCCATGGATCCATCAAGTCGTCTAGGGACAATGGTACTCAAGAGGTTGTGGCAAACACCATAGAGGCGCTGAGTATCATTGGTGTAAAGCACCCTTGCCTGCTCCCAAACCCCAGCACATGTCTCATGGGCGCGAAATATCTGCTTCAGGGTAGGATGAATAGTCGACTTAAGAACACTGCAAATCTGAGCATCAACTTTGGACCAGCGGGGGCGATCTTTTTCGTCGATGGAATCAGCCTTCTGAGTAAGATGATCAAGATAATCCTGTCCCTTTAGCCAGAGTCGTATATCAGAGGCCCAGGTATCATAGTTACTGCCATCTAACTTGTCAATAGAGAGTGGGACATTGACATAGTTAGTAAAGATAGGAGTATCAGACTTAGTAGCAGCAGGAGTAGCCATGGGTCAACTGTAGGAGAGAGAAACAGCCACAGGAGAGAGAAAAAACGTCCAAAAAAGGAAGAACCCGCGAGGACCAGACCTGAAACTCACAAACAAAGACCAGATCGGGGTAGAGGACACCGAGGCGAGTCTGGCGGCGGCGAGGGCAGCCGGAACGGCGGCCGGACGCGCCTCCACGCGCGGCTGACGGTGGCTGACGGTGGAGAAACGCTCCGGCGAAGAAACGGCGCGTGAGAGCGCGTCGCTGCTTCCGATGGACACGATTCCGGCGGCGTTGGACTCGGATTGACGGCGCGAGTCCGACGGTGGTGGCCCCGGTTGGATTCACGGCGGGCGGCGGCGGCGGGCGGCGGCGGCAGCGGCGGAAAAGAGAGAAAAAGTGCCGGAAAAATAACACGGCAACACAGGCAGACCGGAAACCGGAATGAGACACGGTTTCCGGAAAAAAATTTGACACCAATGGACAGTGGGTCCACTGGGAAGGCACGGACTAGGGTTATCTCTCGTTAGGCTCTAGATACCATGTTGAGATGAAGAGAAAACGAGAGACATATGATAGAATCCGTGTCTAGAATACACAGCGGAAAATAATATATATACACATAAGTGTATTTACAAATATACATAGTGATAGGCCCAAGCCCATATCTATCATATGATATACTAACAATAACAATCTAACAAGTTACATTTCCCCTTTTGCAGTGACTTATGACACACATATATATTATTATTAGTATTATTATTAGATTTCAGAGAAGACTTTGCTATAAGGTAGGCTGGTAGGTTTTCTAGAAAAAAGCTACAAAACTAAAATTTAATTTCTAGTAAATATGGCTGATGTAGGATTCATGTAAAACATCAAAACAAGAATTTTTGGTCCATACCTCATCATACTTCTCCCCTCCCTTGACAAGAACAGAGTAATAAACTTTCTTTCCACCCTTTGTATCTTCTGTTTCATCTATGTAAGCAACTCGAAGGGCTGAATATCTGCATGGAAATTTCCATTTTTCCATTGTTAATCCCATTGTTAGTTTACAGTAAACAAGAACCTTAATACAGTTAAGCAAAAGGGCTGTATTGCCTCACGTTAACATCAGATTGAGAATATTGGTATAGTGGCTTCTCTCGCTAGGATTTTTGGACTTTTTATGAGAACCGTACAATTGACAAGAAACAACATAGGTGAACTTTAAATCAGCCAGAGCTTGTGCTTCTTCAAGAAGCCTATTATCTTTTTCATAGAAATCCACTGTCCGATAGCCTTCAGAGATAGCTGCATCAGGCATGATGTTTAGTTCATTTGTAAATGAATGGTTTCAGCCAAATCTCAGGGATTTGAATTTGAAACACTGCATTTAAAATAGAGAACTGACCATTTTCTCCTGCATATTCCATGATGTACTGAAGGACCAAAGCTTGCCAATAGTACATCATTCCTCTCACTAGAAATAAACAAATAAAAAAAAGTTGAAACATAACATTAATTGGAATATAGACACAAATCTAACAATGAAAATAATATTCACTATGACCAAGACCTGTTCGATAGAGTGTCTGCCCTCTGTAAGATGCCCACTGACGAATTAATTCCCCCTTATTTTCTTCAAGACCATCACTTTTTATGCGCTCATGGAAATTGGCCCATTCATCTTCAGTGCATTAAAATAAGAAAGCAAAATGAGTGCACATGTACTCAAGAGGGGCATAAATGATAGCTAAGCATATAAAAGCGATACTCACCAGGATATATCTTCGTTAGGTAGAATATAATTGTTATTCCATCTTCATTTTCCTTATTGAGCTCATCATTAGAATATAGAACGTTTTCTTTGTAATACGGTGTTAGAACACTGAAGCAAAACTCAGAAGTTACACATCACAGTAGCATGAGGTAAAATTGTTAGAATATTAAAATTTATGTTACAAGATAAAGTCAAGTATATTTATGTTGATTAGATTAGAATAATCAAGTACTGAACATTGTCTTTGTAATATGGTGTTAGAACACTTAGTTTGTGTTTGGATAGAGAATTTTAGAATTCCCAAAATTGTGATAGGGAATGTTGAGTGAATTGTAAGCATGAGAGGAATTGTAGGTGATAATTTAAAAAGTAAAACATAACAGAAAAATGTTGAAATTCTCTCTCAATATGTGTCACTTGAAATTTTTCCTATTTGTCATAAAAATCCTTCCTATTTGTAATTTGAAATTCTTTCTTTACTATTTTAACACATGAAATCTAGTAATTTCAAATTACTCTATCCAAACACAAGGTAAAGAAAAACTCAGAAGCTACACATCATGGTAGCATGAGGTAAAATTGTTATAATTTTAACATTTATGCTGGAATATAATCAAGTATATTTATGTTGATTAGATTAGAATTATCAATTACTGATTATTAGGCAAGAGATTAGTTTTGTCAGATTAGATTATTCTAATTGACAATAAATCAACCAATAATTCTAACAAAATGTATACTTAAAATACAGATTTCTCTCAACAAAAATAAACAATCTAATAGAACTGGGTCAGAATATAGAAAGAAAAACAGTGTTTATTGACCGAAAATATCTGTTTCTCGATCTGTATCAATAGATACAAGATCATAGATCAGAGAATGAAGATACAAAACCTCTCTCAATCTATTCCCAAATTTTCTAACTGACTCCCCATCTCCTGGTTTATATCTTAAGAGCAATGGTAATGAGGGTAAAAACACATTCTATTAGAACTCTTGACTGTGTATAAGAATAAAATGGCTTTTTTAAATGACATTAAAAAACGGTAGATCTTGTGTACAGAGTATGTCCCGTCCATCTATTTTTAAATTTTTACATATAAAACCATTCAGAAGTCTCTTCCTATTAGAAAACAGAAGGGTGAGTAAATGTAGGAAAGTGCTCAGAGAGGATTTGGACGAATCTACTACTGATACTGATTGCAAATGTACAAGACACAGATATCCGAGGCAGAGACTAAGTTATATATTGTGGCAGTAACTGCTAGTTATATATTGTATCTGTAACAGCTGCTACACTATAGCAAGTCTGTTATAACAAACTTTTCTTAAGTAAAGGAAACTAACTACAGGTAACAAAACAGCAAAGCTAAACTATAACAATATGGATACATATGAAGCTGCACCTGCACACATGTATATTCTCTAACACTGCCTAACAGTTTAGGCTTTTAAGAAAGTTGGCCCTTGACATGGTATTAGAGCCTGATTGAATAAGTGATCAGGAGTTTGATTCTTGTTGCCCATATTAAATTAATTTCAAGGCAAGGTAGAGTAGACCAATGCATTTGTCCACATTTCAAGCTCAAAGGGCATTTGTGTCGTGTGAAGAGGCATGTTAGATATAACCATTTATAGGTTAGTCCTTGACAGTAATCAACATTCATTCTATTTCTTCCCCTTTCCTTTCAAAATATTAATCTATCACAATGACTAACCTGAAGGACAACATGTCCCGAACTTTGGGAGCCTTTGGCATATTCATAAATAAAGAGTTTGCGAAGAATGTAATACGGCGGCGGGCTTCCAGATTTTGGGGCACATTTATGGCTGATTCTTTCACTGTTAAAAGCAAATGAAGCCTAATAACCTACAAAGAAGAAACAAAGACTAATAAGTAACAGCACATTCGAAAAGAATAATGTAGTGTTTGCTAGAGTGTAGTTGTCAAGACTACCTTTTCCATCACTGATTTCTTGTGTGTAAAAGAAGTGTCAATGTTAACAAACCTCTGCCCCCTCTCTACATTATTATGCTGAGCTGTTTGCAGAATTCTGGAGAAAGCAGGCGAAACCGATATCATAAAGCAATACTTATTATAAGGTTAAAAAAAGCCATACACTAATATCCCACACAATATTTCAAACGTACGCATGGCCATCAACCATAACATCCTGAATGATAATTTCTACAATATCTTGCAGGACATTGACAATCTGGGACTCAAGTTTGCCATCTTCAGATCGCTGCCAATGGAAACAAAATAATGTTTATAAGACCTGAATAAGTCTACCAAGAAGGAATGGAAATATACTGAGAGAAAAGGGAAAAAGGAAGCAAGCATGATGAAAAAAAGCTACCAATAGAGATAAGAATTTCTCCAACTTCTCACTGAGTGAAGGCAAGCCACTCATCTTGAATTCCTTGACAAATTTTTCCCGTTCTATGCAATCTTCAACTTTACGGCATATACGTTCTATTATCCTGTTTCATACAAGGAAGAAACCCAATAATCATGAGGACTCCAATAAGAAGGAAATTAAACGGGTGAACACTGAACAGAAACTATATAGATATTTCTTCCTTACAGCCTATCTTCTCTATCTCGCAGAAGGTCCAGTGTGATTTCCTTGAGAGTTTCATAGCATTCAACAACTGCTGAATACATATACCCATCACTCTTAATCTTTTTAAACAAATCAGCATCATCATCCTTCTTATAGTCTTTTGCCATGTCAACAGCTATAGGAATCTATCATATATTAATTTGAAGCAATTTAGAAATAAAGCCAAAGACAGCCATTCAACTATAACAAACTTTTCGCTTTATGAAGCCACTCAAATGACATTATACCTTGCTAGCAAGCAAGAATGGAGGCCACTGAATGACAGAAACATCAATTGAACTGTATGGAACAAGAAGCAAATCTCTATCCCTGGACAATTAATAGTCAAAGATATAATCAGAATCTTGAAATTCAGGCATCTGATGCAAGATGTATCAGGTAAGCAGCAGTTTGAACCTGTTACTGATGAGGTCTTCCTCTCTCATAGAATTTATAAACTCATTCCAAACCTGAGAGAAGTATGCAATATTATACCGTTCATATGAATCGTCCTGCCACAGAAACTCCATTTGTAAGGCTCCCGATAAATATCTAGCATGTATGTAGTTATATATTTCAACATGAACAAGTACTGAGTTTTGAAACATGAAATGTAGTACCGAATCCTCCTGTATATTCTTTCTGTTTCTTCCGGTCCAAAAGCGCTGACTGAAAGCTAGTGGTACAGATTGAAATCTGGAGCGGAGCATTCCAAGTGTCCTTATCTAGGAGATGCAAGATGTTTAAGGAGATAGTCAACAGAAATATGAATTTAGTATTATCATTACCTCAAAGTTAAAGACAAATATGTTTAAAAGAATCATGTAAAGATGGGTTTTATGAGATAGCTTAGTATCAAATAGTGCAATTTTTCTCAAGGATAAAAGAAGAAATATCATAAGAAAGGGGGAAATCAAGATTCAATATAATTTATTGCAATAAGTTTGCTACTTACCTCACCCAAATGGCTGAAGGCTCCAATAATCCCACCAAATAAAGTGGCATAAATGGAATACCATATTTGAGTATCCATAAAATAAACCTATATAATAATGAAACATTTAAGAATGGAATG
Organism: Sesbania bispinosa; assembly: GCA_026901365.1. NCBI lineage: Eukaryota > Viridiplantae > Streptophyta > Magnoliopsida > Fabales > Fabaceae > Sesbania > Sesbania bispinosa. The sequence goes on along the minus strand of QLOH01000670.1, from coordinate 430,625 downwards.
AAATAATGCACAAAATGTGAAAGCCAAAGCGATGAAACAAGATAAATTTTATAACTCCAAATTCCTGTTCTACTAAACTCACCAGGATAATTGGAGCCCATATTGCAATGACAACACATATATTGTGAGTCTCTGTAAAACTTATAGAATGTAAGTTGAACTTAGCTATACTGACAGAATATGTAGCATAGATAGTGAAAAGGGGCATAAAATGTTACCATTTTCTGGAAAGAATTGATGCCACTGGTAGTTATCTATGTGCATTCCCATGATTAATTTTGTAGGTCCAACAAGGGGCAATATCTGTTGAAAGAATGGTTTATCAGACCAGCGAAATAAATCTAATGATTACAATTTAAAAAATATTTGGTGAGTTTTGTACAATCATAAAAGAAAATACATTAAACATGACTGCAAGAATTCAATAGTTCATTTACTGGGGAATTGATTCCATGATGTTTTTATATTCTGCACAAATTTACAGTGGAGAGAAAAAGAGAAAAAAGAGAGGCATGGAGATGCTGAAACCATGTGTTTAACAACACAACAGAAGCTGTATATATAGGACTAATATAATTAATGCAATGATGCAATTTCCTAATTACTATAAATACACGATTTTGTTAGACTATACACTAAGGGTATGTTTGCGAGTTAAATTTTGGAGGGAAGGAAAGAGCTTATTGCAAGCCTTTCCCCCCTTTGTGTTTGAGAGTTTGGGTATTGGGTGTGTTATTAGCTAGTTCATGTGCATTCATGGAAACTTCGGGAGAAACTACACACGTTCTCTCAATCACAGACCAAAGCAAAGGCTCGCCAATTGCGATCAGAATTGCGTAGCACCAAGAAAGAAAACCGTACCATTTCTGAGTTTCTTTTAAGAATCAAAGCTTTGGCGGATTCTCTTATCTCTATTGGTGAATCGGTCTCTTTTCAAGAGCAGCTAGACATTGGGTGTGTTATTAGCTAGTTCATGCATGACATGAGGGTGAGACACTTATAGGTAGTGGACAGAGTTCTACAGTACCTTAAAGCTACAGATAGCAAAGGATTATTATTCAAAAGGGGTGGAAACCCATCCATGGAAGTATACACAAATGATGATTATGCAAGATCAGAACTTGATAGGAGGTCAACATCTAGTTACTGTATATTCTCAGGTGAAAATTAAGTTGCATGGAAGAGTAAGAAACGAAATGTGGTTACTTGGTGAAGTGCAGAAGCTGAGTTTTGAGTCATTGCGCAAGGAGTTTGTGAGTAGTATTATAAATGATGATTATATTGGATGACCTTAGAATAAAGAGTGAAACTCCTACAACACTATTCTGTGACAACAAATCAGCAATTACCATTGATAATAATCTAATTCAGCATTGGAAGACAAAACATGTTGAAATAGACCAGTATTTCACTAGGGAAAAAATTAGATAATGGACTGATCACCACAGCAAATATTCCATCAGGGGTACAGTTGACAAATGTGTTAAATAAAGGGCTACCAAGAGAGAGGTTTCAAGATCTACTGGCAAGTCAGAAATGACAGATATCCATTTACCAACTAAAGGAGGAGCATTGTAACAACCCTACATTGGTTGCATTAGTAATTATTACAATTTTGTAAATTATCTAAATACTAGGTTAGATCATTAGTTACTGTAGATTGAAAATTATGTTAGGAAATAATTTAGTCCATATTGTATTGTTGTGTACTGCTTTGCAGGGGTGTTCACGAGTCATACTTGTGAACTCATCCAAACTGATCCAATCCAATTTTTTTCTTAAAAAAATTAGGTTAGATTGTGCACTGTAATCGCATTTTTTCAAGGAGAAGAAAATGAACCCAGGCCAATCAGGTCAGATCTTGGTTTGAAAATGTGAAATTCAACTGAACCAACCCAAACCAAGTAAGCTAGGGGAAAAAACTTTCTCTCTCCCATGTCCACTGCCTCAACATGATGCGTTGTTGTATTCCCCACCCCCACAAAAAACCCTCCAAAAACCTTTGCTATATTGAGTCTTCTTACTGCTGCTACCCACCAGGGAGCCTTGTTTGCTCATTGCATTTGCCAGAGCTCACCTCTACGCTGGAAAGCTCTCAGATCTCTCTCATCTCTCATTGCCAGTTCTTCTCTCCAATTCAGGGACCTCTCTCATTTCTCCTTGCCATTTGCTCACTGCCATTGCCAGACATGGAGGCATCTCCACACTAAGACATCTATTGACAAACTCACTTCCACACCAGAAAGCTCTCAGATCTATCCGTGCACCGCCTTCAACTTTTCCCCATGTTTCTTTTAGATTGCACCTCCATATAAAAAATAACCCTTTGTTTTTTGAACTGAAGATGAGATCTCTCTTATATCTCTCCCTTTGTTTTTCTCACCAACCAAAGAGAAACTTGTCCATGGTTTGTAAGTGGCACAAAGTTAAAAAAAACCACAACTATGCAATAATTTCTCAATGTGTGACCTGATCACTCAACGTGATCTAACCCATTCTCAATCAAATTGGTTCAGTTAGCATGAAAAATAACTCATCCCCATTTACTCAGTTTGGATTTTATTTTCCATACAACTCAACCTGACTGTGGATTACCCCTATAGTTTTTTATCAATTAAAAAATACTACTGTTTTCACATTCAAGTCAATTCATCCCATATTTGTAAATGTTCATGAGCTTATTATCAATATCATTCACCCAGCAAAAAGTGGGGATTTTGATATTCAGTCAACAACATCAACTCAATCACTGACCACATAAATAAACACACATATGAGACATATCTAGTGAGTGCATGACAGGTGAAAGGACTTAATATTGACTATTTAACCATACATTGATAGTCATTATTGATTCCTTTCATTTCATGAGAACATGCTCTCACCTGATACATTGCATGCACACACACATATAGCCACACTATCACATACATGTGTTTTAATGTATGCAAGCTACTAGACTCGGATATGTAACATAATTAAAATTAAAACAATTTACAGAGATAATACCTCCACATAGTAACTGAATGCTAGCTTGCTAATTAACAGCATGATCCAGAAGAGGGTGTACCTGCCATAACAAAATTTTAAAGACAAAATATATAGAGAAAACTTAACAGAAGCAGCCTATATGTGCCTAAGATTCAAAACCTAATCCTTAATAGTCTGATCCAATTAGGGAAATAAATACCAAAAATTTTTAAAATGTATTGGCCAAAAAGTTTCATAAATAATATGACGAAAACTTTGTAGTGGATAGATACATTCTTGCATGTCTTTAACTAGGAGAGTAAGTCGGTGTTTGGATTAGCTTAACTTTTTGGGTCAAAATAACATTTTCACAGCAGCTTTCTAAGAGAGATTTTGGGAAAAAAAATTAAAATTATTTTCTTTTAGAAAAGGGCCTAAACATGCTATAAATATCTTAAAGAACATATAAAAAGTTATTTTAATACAGCGAAAAACAATTAAAATTTTACATAGTCATGCTTATAAATATAATCTTACTGAAGAAAAGATTTCCCAAGCATAAACAGAGCCAACTAACAGCAAAACAGGTTGAAATGAAAGGAAGGTTTCCCTTTTGGGCCAAAGCCCCCTTCCCCACCCTCCCATTTACCATAATAAAACTAGTGCTGAAAGGGATTTAATAATTTCTCACTTACTTCAGTAGTGAGAATATGTTCTCATGCATGCCCCTGCCTACATACAATTTTGGCTGCAGTAAAGTCAATGTTAGATAGAGAACACCCACAGTATATTTCAATTAGAATGAGATATAAAGGTTAATAAGCCAAGCATCTGGATACAGGTATTTCAACGAAAAAAAACAGAAATGTTTGTGCAGCTGACCTGCGCCCACCACATTAAAAGGGTAATGATTCGCATATTTGAGCGCTCCATTGTTCTCCGTAGAGGTGGAAGGAAAAACAGTATTGCAGCCACTATGTTTGGTAACATATATAATGCAACAACATAGGTATAAAGTGACTGGCTCCCCCAATCCCCAGCCCAACTGGTGACAAATTTTATAAGCCCTGTGGGGTTCTGGAGAGAACTAGAATAACTGACTGGCAAAACAACAACCCAAACAGCTGCTACCACGAATTTCAAAAAATACCGCAACAACTGAGTGAATTTCATATTCCCCAATGCATTCCAGATAAGAATAATATCAATAGTTACTGCAAAAAGAAGATATGAGAAAAAGGTTAATAAATGACAAAAATAATTGCAATTGATACCATATAAAGAATAAAGCTACCTTCATTTTTTTAAAATATTCTCTGTTTTGTTTACCAAAGAACTGTATAACCTCCGACAGGGAAAAAAAGAAGAAGAAATGGCTTCTTGGGAAAATCTTTTAATTTGGGATTTGGATTTGTATGTAAAGGAAAATAGGTAAGTCAATAGAGGTTTCAGATACAGCAATGGAAGACAGAAGTAACTGAAGTTGATAGGGAGTGAACAGAGATGTTACAGTTAGCATGGACAAATGAGTAGATTTTGGGTGTCTCCAGTTTCTTGGTCTGCAAGAAACCATTAACCCTTTTTCCTATAGATATTTGATATCCCTGATATCACCTAATCTGTCCAAATAAACCACAATCCTTTACTACATAGCCTAAACTTCACAGCTATATTTCCTGACATTTTGAAGTGCTGACCTTCCACAGGTCAAAAAGTAAGTTTAGGGTAGTGAGATTGATTTTATCCTCCCATCTTCTTTTGATAAAAGTAAACATACTCAGACAACTAGAAATGGAGTACCTTGAAGAAAATTGAGAAAAGCATATGTAATAAATATTGTCATAACATTTCTGAAGACATCTGCATCAGAAAGAACTCCAATAGGTCCCAAGGAACTCCATGCAATAATAATCATTGCCTGTAAACAAAGACTTTAATATATGAAAGAAAAATTGCATGATGAAGTTCCAAGACTAACCACTGGTATATATAAGTTAACATAAAAAACATACTACAGGTCCAAGTATTAAGGTTACCTGTAAAGCCAATATAAAGAATATCCACATTCGATCAAAACTCCTATACAGATGCAAAAATGTACGAACTTCAACAAAATTTGTTTTGGGCTTCTTCTTACCAGCTCCAGTGCTGGCTTGGCTAGTGCCCTGTCATTAGCATTAGTATTTCAATAAAGGTCTGTAACAAAGTAATGCAAGTGCATCTAACCATGTGAGTATTTACATAAGTACTGCTTATGATCAGTGCAACAATGTTATTAGCTGTGAAAACTGAAAAGGAAAATACAAGTAGGCTGTATAAATATATCCATCGGACTTCTAGGAGCAAGGCTGAAGAAGAACAAGAACAATGAAAATGAAAACACAAAAATAAACAGCTCTACATTAACGATCATTTCAGCTTAAGCAATGGAACTAAAGTTCTGTTATATATATAGACTATAGATGTCTTATTCTATAAAGGCCATCCACTTCTTATTCAACCAAAGAAACCATATTAAAAAGCATAGAGCCATTCTACCAAAGACTTCAGTTCAGTATATCTTCCAGATGAAAAGTAGATGATAAGCTCACATAAAAACACACCAAATATTCATTTCTTTTTAACTATATCCGATACCTATGTATTGTGAGAAGAAGCATTTGGCAGTGGAAAAAATCACACATACAGACAGAACGTAAGGAAAAGAGAACAAGAAAATTGATAGAGACCTGATTTGTTGTTTGTAGCTCATCTGAACGCCTAAAAAAATCTTCATTTTGATTCATTGGCCAGCCTAACTTAAAACATTTGTCAGACCTGGAAAAGGACAGATTTGAGCTTGTTATCCCAATGTATACAAAAATAGCTTTAGCAATGTTTTGAGTGTTTTCATTATTCTGGTAAGAAAGATTAGTGAAACATTTACCAAAAGTATTCATTAAGATCATCATAGTTTCTCCAATTGGAATGACTTGCCTTGCCTTTGTTGCCTCTCTTTGCTTCCTATTTCACCAAATTCAGAAGTGAGTTTCAGGCACACACATTTCAAAACATGCAGCAAAACTAATCAATTATGTGTATCACACTTACCTTCATTAAAACTTCATATATAGGTGTTATAACTTCCCTGAGAAAATATTCATCATCACGTGCTACTATTTGGTACGCGTCCCCACTCACATGATGGGCATTGCTATATAAAATCCCAAAGACATCATCGCACATCTTTGGGGGAAACAAAAAGAGTTATTAACACATTATCTATCCAATGCATCTTATCTTCTTGTTTGAATCCAATCGGTTTCTTTTTGACATGTTTGCTACGGTGCTCTGCTAACACTAGAAGTTGAAATTGAAAATGTTTGCAACTACTTGGTCACGGTCAGGGCTATCAGGCAATAGAGTTCACATTATGAAAATTGGAAAGGATGATGATAGAACTAGGTCTGATATTGATTCGCTGTTTGCTTCATAAGTTGTTGGAATGTCGAATATCAATTATGGATATGCTATTATGTATGGAACTGGTATATGTTTTAAAAATATTGTTAGAAGTAGATAAACATTCGTACAAAATTATATTTACTTCCCATCCAAAAGTGTGCTTAAACCCTCAATTTGACAATATTGCATGGCCTCCAGAGTTGGGTATAAAGAGTTAATTTTGGCATGATATGTGGTGTTGTCAAAATTAACTAGCAAAATGTCTCTGTCCCACACACCTTTAGATAAACATGCAACCCATTGCATTTCATTTCCAAATTTCAGAGGAATGTATTTGTCAGATTTTCAATGTTTAGGAATCTCATGAGACTTGAGAGGGAAGTGATGCTCTGGGGAATTTTTTTAAAAAGCTATATGCAGCTAACACTTACAATAATGTGCAATGAGACAAATAGAATCTTGTGAGGTTTATAGAGGAATGTTTTGCCTAATTAGAATAACTTTTTTTGGAACATGATTAGAATGACTTTGTTTAATGTTAAAATAGAATCAACTCTGTTCTATTCATGAAATATCTTTTGTTTAATTCCAATGATGTCATTCTCTCTAAGAAGAATGATATAAGATATTAAAGATATTGATAACAAAATAGTTAAAATGGAAGCAAAAACACATGTAATGTTACTAATAGTGGTGAGAATTACAGTATAATGATAGTTTGAAATAAATATCACAAGAAACATTTTTCTTAACATGATGAATCATAAGTTTGTTACGACTTACGAGTATAAGAGCATAGGCTTAAGATGATAGACTCAGGCACAGCAAAAGAATGAATGTAATGACATTAAAAATGTTTGACAAATGGTTATAGAACACTTACATGATGGAAAATATAGCAAAGGCATTCAGGCATAAAGCGAATATTTGAAGCTTCTCCCCATATTAAAAGATAAAGTGCAATGTAAATCAGTTGTAACTGTTGTCTGTCAAGTTCATCTGGAAACCTAATAATTGTTAAAAAAAATAAACCAAAATGAATCAAAGAGCTCTAGTTATCGTATAAACATTATATTAAGTGTAATTTAGGATACAAATTCTTGGCTTTTATTATCTCACAGTAAAACATTCAATTACCTAAGATGGGATTTACAACGAACATAATGACACCATGACTCATAATTTTTGAAATTTGTTGCCATCAACTTTTCTACAGTTTCTTCACGGAGCTGCAATGAGCTTCTCTTTAGTTTTCAATATAAGTAGAAGTGTAATTACAAAATTGAAATTGAGCTTTACTCTGTCTATTTAAATATGAAAAAAAAAACTAGAAAACAGAAACTTTATGCAGGAAATAATAGGATACCTCATAAGATTCAGCCCTATTCCTTATATCTATGTTGGCAAGTAATAAGATAAGGTGCTCCCTTTGATTTGCCACGTTTCCTTTCTTTGTTTCCCAAAATAGACAAAAATATTAAATCGGATTATTCACCGGAAATGTGCATGACAAATATATATAGTTGTTTTCTTCATTGGCAAGTAATAATAAAAATAAAAAAGTATAACTTTGATACTAAAGAGAGATTAAAATTCACAACTTTGAAGCATACAAGAACAGAAACAACCAGAATCTTTTCTTATTAGGTGGGGTTGGCTACATGGATCAAATGATACCATAATGTCCTATCATAAATCATGTCCAAAGACAAGTCATTTAAATCATAATCCTTCTTGATGGTTTTCCTTCATAAATCATGAAGATATTATTTACTGAATTGCTTGAGTTAATTGAAGGTTTATATATACATTATAATCTGCTATTTACAAGGAGTAAAATTGGTCTTTGAATTTGTAAAATATTTTTTTCATTTGCATCCTTCCAAAATATAAATTTTTAAAAACATCTTTGTTGGTGACGTGGAAAGCTAAAAAATTGCTAAGCAGATATTGGTCTCTGTTATGTGGCAATTTTTTGACTTGTCGCATTACTAGCAATGACGTTTTTCAAAATTTAAGATTTTGGAAGGATGCAAATGGAAAAACAATTACAAGGACAAAAATCAAAACTCACTTATTTTACAAGAACCAAAAACATATTTCACCCTTACAGGAAAATAAATGAGCTGAAAACATTTCCTAGGAAGCCAAGGTTTAATGCTGTCTTGGAACTAGTTACTTATTTACTAATGTGTTAACTCCAAGATCCTGTATTTCCAATGTCACTTGAAACTAATTCCAATAATAACTAATTCAATGGTATGTAATTTCCAACAAATTTAAGTATAATTTTCTTCCTATGTATTTTGTCAGTTTTTATATGACACTAATTGGGATTGTATGAGTAATAGAAAGAAGAGAAGTATGAAAAAATAGGATAAGAAATACTCCTAAAACAACCTCGAAAGAGTCAAAACAAATGAAAATATGAGATAAAGAAGGAAGAGAAAAGGCCCATCAACTCATAGAGCTCTCCAATTTCTTTATAAATTCATCAAACAAAATCCCATCAAAGAAGTGAAGCTTTGAAACCTACAACTACAAGGAAGCGGGGGAAAAAACAACATTAAATTGTTCATCTGTCAGGCCTGTAGTTAAAAAGCCTATGCCATAGAAGGCTCAAGGAAGATATCTCCACTAAAAAACACTAGCATTTTTCTCCATCCACAAGCATACAAACCTGCAAATGATTTCATTATTCATTATGCTTTAAGTGTTGCTCAGATCTATTCTCATTACCAGATAACATAAAAAGTTCTTTGTTTGAGAACCCTTCACAACTTTCAACCTAATTTGAAGGTACAATTCACAGCTTTGAAACATTCCCAATTTTGTCCTTAATCAACAACTTGTCACTTGCAGACTGGCCTAATGCTAAAATAAGTTCAGTCAAACCTTCAATCCACAAACTCTAAAACTAACCCTAGCCTATAAAAATTTGATTTCCTTTTACTAAAAAAATTAAAAACAAAAACTTCATTCTGGTACTATCACAATCCAATCATGTGTCCATTCTACATCAATTCATCCACCACCATCTGAAACCTAGAACCCAACTTGTATGGGTTAATGTTAGAATTAGTCACATGTTATTTTTAATTAGTAACGGCTAAATAATAATTAGCTGTCAATCCCTAATTAGTTGCTAATTAGGAATAGATTTAGCAATCATGTTCTTATGTATTTATTGCATACATATTATAAATACAACATGTGTGGTCTGAGTAAGACACACAGAGACACACAGAATTTCAAACTCAACATGGTATCAGAGTGGTACCATCCACCTTGACCTGTTTCATCACTTTTCCGCTGCTGAGTTCCCAAGTATGGAACTTTGTTCATGTTCAAACCCTCTTCAACCGTTGACACCATTGTCTAGTGCCATCAGTCGCTCTCCTCCGCCGTGTAGTCTTTTCCGGCGCGTTTTTCGACATTTCCTGGACGTTTTCCGCTATCTTCAGCTGCTGCCACCGTCTGCCGCCGCCGGAGACAGAAACGACTCTGACCAGCGACCACACCGCCGAAGTCGCCCCTATGAGACGAGTCCAACGCTGCCAGAACTGCCTCGAACGACGTTCTGACGCTCCCACACGAGCCCTAGCTTCGCCGGCGCGTTTTTCTGTTGCCAGCTGTTGTCCGTCGCGCGTGGCGGCGCGTCCGGCAACCTTTCTGGCCGATCTCACAGCCACCGAACTCGCCCCTCCGTCCTCTATCCCGATCTGGGCATCGTTCATCTGGTTCATGTCCGATACTTGGGTCCTTTCTATTTTGGATGCATTTTCTCTCCTATTTGTTGTTACCCATGATTTTTCAAAACCTAGAAATGATTCCCGTGGCTATCCCAGAGCAATCTTCCTGGTCCCGTGGCTATCCCAGTGCAATCTTCCTGGCCCCACAGCTTCCCAGTGCAATCTATCTGGCCCCACGGCTTTCTAGTGTACTCAATCTGGGCCCTTGATTTATTATCTTCACTTTTGTTAACATGGGTATATTTGTAACAAGCTTAAAGCTTAGTAAGCTTTAGCTTGAGGGGGAGTGTTAGAATTAGTCACACGTTATTTTTAATTAGTAACGGCTAAATAATAATTAGCTGTCAATCCCTAATTAGTTGCTAATTAGGATTAGATTTAGCAATCATGTTCTTATGTATTTATTGCATACATATTATAAATACAACATGTGTGGTCTGAGTAAGACACACAAAGACACACAGAATTTCAAACTCAACAGTTAATAATAAGTGTTTGTCCTAATTCTTGTCAACATTTGTGAACAGAACAACTTCCAACAGAAGTGAAATTAGGAAATAAAACAGAATATTCACTACCTGAAACCCAAAAATTGAGGAAATCCAATCAAGTATATCATTCACATTTTTAACCCTCTCCATAGGCATTGTAGAATCATCATTAGAGGCATCAGGTCGTGAACGAATGATGGGCATTGGAAGATTATCCACCTTACTTAAAGCAGCAATTGCTGCTTTGATCTATAATTGCAAGGAAAAGAGGGGGAAAAACAAATAAAGTTAAATTTCAGGATGATTATAGAAAAACTTAACAAGGCATGTATCCCAGACATACAAACCTCAGGAAGTTCCATGATTGCTGGCTTAACACCAACAGCATATAATGGAAGGATATTATAGTGCTCATATTGTCCTCTCTTTTTCTCTACATCTTCAGCATATCTTTTTGTCTGGCAATAGAATAACATTCTCAGTACATATCCCTACTATGTTTCAAAGTATTATACAAACTTTAGTCATGGAGAAATACTAGCAACATACTCTTTTCAATGCACACTTTATTATGTAAAGTCCATGTGGGCCCCACATGAATTTCACCAATTAATAAAGGGTGTGATGAAAAGAGTGTTTTACAGAGTGTGTTGCTAACATCCCTCTTTAGCCATGGTAACCTAATAAAGCAAAACAGACCTTTTCCTCAATACTTTGTGGAGCTACCATAGTCTTCAGCACTTCATACAACACAGTGGCAATCTGAACATTCTTAATTATATCCTCCCTACAAGAGCAACATTCAGAAGAATAAGATGTCATAAATCCCATGATTCACAGAAGTTGCAAGCACAAGTTTAAGATCAAGCCTCACGGTTTTAGTGTAAATTCACCATCCCGGATTCTCTTCTCATAGAATGTTTGGTAATAGGTCTGCAGCTCCCTAGCATCACTTCTTTTAGCAAGTTTTTCTGTAAGCTCCCCTTCCTGCAACAAGGAAACTTTTAAAAATGTTTAATATATCAATTCAACTACTAGGGTCTTTTCTTGATAGCAATTAAGAAATGACTAGTATTCATTCATAAATGATCAATCTATGGCCCCAACATAGTCATTGTCTAATTTTAATATTTTTAGTAAAATGAAAAGGAGAAAATAATATCAGGATGGGATTTATATTTAAGATATGAATCCGCAGGACATCCATCATTACCAGCTCATAGACACCAATGAGAAGGAACAAAATACCACCTTCAAAATCTTAAAGAATCACAAGAAAATAAAATTAGCCAGTGTACCCTTTCGAGTTTGTGCAACAGGTAAGTCTTGAACTGACGAACACCACGCCCACTTGATGTTGGATCCATTGTATGAGCCTTCTCAAATGCATGAAAGCGACCTAATTAAACAAACAAAGAAAACTCATTAGTATCACATATGCTTCTGCAAATATACGTTAAAAACATCTTTGACATGGCGATGGAATTTTCCATTTTATTTTTTTTTTTCATTTCTCTTCTTTAGATGTTGACTTTGAGCTTGTGTTTGCTGTCAGAGTAACAATTCTGCAACCAGAGTTCCTAGAAATGCATAAACTGTCCTAGTAACAAAGTCAGCAATAAAAGCATTAACGTATTTAGTGTCCTGATAAGAGTTCTTTTATATATAAAACAAGAAATTCACCGAGGAAGAGAAAAAATTATAAAGAATTGGGAGGATAAGGAATGTCCATTGACGCAAGAGCAAGACACCTCAACAAGAGAGAATAATTATTATAAAATTTTCCTTTTCTGTTAGAAACTGAACTTCATTAAGATAGAAAGAAAGATCAAACTAGATAATATGTGTCAATTGTTCCATTCATGACAAACACAATAAGGCTCAAACAAAGTCTATTCACATGACCTATATATTGACAAGCATGATGCTTACCTTATCTGAATATCTAGAAGCAAGGATACTTAAAGATTCAAAGTTGCTAATCTACATGTTGCAAATAATCGGGTAGGGTTTTTTATGCACCACCAAGTGACACAAGGTTGACTACTATTGCTCATACTACCACTTTCCATAATCAATCAATTGACTCTCTTAAGCAAAGGCAGAAAGCTGATTAGGATGTCACTTAGAAGTTTGAAAGCTCCAGTATCCATGACTACTCTCACACTAGCATTCTTTTACATGATTCTATATGTATTAAGATTAGTCAAAGCCCTTAAACAAACACGGCCAATTTGTTAAAAGGAGAAATATCAGTATGTGATTGACAGGTAAGGACAAAACTGGTGGTTAAAGTGTTAAACAACTTGCCTTGCCTGTAAGCTTCCACTGTATGAGTTTCAATGAGTCACTGTATACAGATGGACGCTTTTTTAACTTCATAGTTTTTGCTTAATTGAAATTCAGTAATTTTTATATTCATTAATAATTTAATTTTAAGCGTCAACTGCTTGCTTTCTTTTGTTAACTGCATGCTTTTCATTGAATGATTATTTGACCATTTTGTTTGTTTCTTCATTTCTTTTTCCTTATTAACTTAAGAAGATTCTTTCCTGATCCCCTGTAAGAGACTTTATCACATTCCATCATTGATTACGACCCACATTCTTTTTGGGGTTGGTCCTGTACAATAAAGTGAGGCTTCACACCCTTTCATTTTAAGAACATGTGGATTTTCCACCACTCTTTCATCACCTTTTATGGTATAAAGAGTTGAGGGAAGAACGTAGAGTAGAGAGATTGGAAAGTTTTAAATTTCTGAAAAACTCAACTCATAATCCTTAACTGTTTTTCAAATTTTGAAGGGGACTCTTACTTGTTTGGTTATTCAGTTCAGTGTTAATATATCAGATATTTCTTTCTAGGATCTTGTTCAAAAGATATCCAACAACTTGGATATTTGGAAGTCTGCTTCTTTTCTTTTTCGTTCTTCTTTTTTACTCTTTAGACAGTCATATACTTAAGCTTGTTTATACAAGTATTCCTTTTTATTACATATCTCTTTTCCAAAGTCCGATAGGGGTCAGTGATCACAAAGCTCCCCAGTCCCCACCAAATTTTGTTTTTCATTTGTACAGTGTTTCTCAACAAGATTAGCAGTAGCACTAATGATCTATTGGAAATTCAGAGATGCAGTTACCCACTTGCTTTCATATTGCCCTGCAGCTAAATCCTTAAAATTATTTAATGTGTGAGGTGAGTGCTGGATGTGCCTTCTCAATTTGGATCAGTTTCTTTTGATCAAGTTCAGTGGCTTTGAAAGAAATGACAAAGGAACCTCTTCTTTTTTAAGCAGGATATCTTATCCACCTCTTCTTCTAATCTCTTTTTTTCTTCCCCCTCATAAAATATTTCTTCTTTTATCCTCCCCAGAGAAAATCATTATCATGCAATAACATGTGATACAAATCTTTAGACATCTAAGTCTTTTCTCCATGGTTGTTCATTTTTGTTTTTGCAACTCTTAATTAGGATACCTCAGCCCTAACTTCACTCTTCTCTGCTAAAATAAAATTTATTCATTAAAAAAATTTGCACAAAACAGCCAAGGAAATCCTCATAGCATATACCCTTTTAATACCTTTACTTCCATGCTCACCATACTCATACTACGAGAAACCAATCAAACCATTCCTGATGAGCATACCCTATGATTCTACCACTTACAAGTTACAATACAACACTTTGCAAGGAAAAAAATTATCAAAAACCATTGAAAAATACTCACAAAGATAGGCAACTCTGGGATTCTCCTCCTCAATCTCAAGGGCTGCTCTGAGAATTGGCACAAGGACAGCAAGGGAGGAAGGTACAATCTCACTGTCCATCATATTCTCCTCATTTGGCAACTCCACAGTCCTGGTAGGTGCCCTTATCATCCTCTTTGATGGCTGACGGGCCATCTCATAAGGACCCTTTGTGCCACTGGTGCTGGCCATGTCCCTGCCACCACCACCACGACCACCAATGCAATGTTAAGTTTGCTTCCTCAATGTTCTTCACCCAGAACGCACCAAAGCTCTTAGGATTTGAGTGAAGAGTAGGGGAAGCTAAAGTTATCATCTTTTTGTAATGGGGGAGAAGAAGAAGCCAAAAAGATTGATACTTTGATTGGGAGAGAGGTTTTGGAATTGCTCTGATAGCAAGGAAAAAACATACAATAAAGAAAAAGGAGGGAACAGAGAGTGCTGCTGCTCCTTCTTTTTGCTGAGTGCTTTTTCTTTTGGTGATAAACAAAGGAACAAACCAGAGATGAAGGCTCACACATCACACTACTTTTTTTTTTTTTTTGAGAAAAGTGGATCTTTGGAACTGTGATTGACGAAATGCTAATTCTTACACAGCAAGGAAGCTGAGCTTTGGAGTTTGGAGTTGCTATCAATCATTGTTTTCAAAAGAATTTACGGAAAGCACGTGCAAAGGAAAAACCGAAAAAGGGTTTATGGATTGGAATGCAGACATAGTGACAGTGTGCTATATTCCCCAACAATCCCAGAATAATCTGCAGGTTGATTTGTACTAAGTTTCCGCAAAATCAGATTTGTACAAAATAAAATAACTTTTTTAGTCCCTGAAAATTTATTTGTGTATAAATTAGTTCCTGAAAGTCTAAAATAAAAATTGTTTACTTATTGGTTCTTTCGTTAAACTCCGTTAGTTTAATGAAGAGTTAATATATAATTTAGTCCGTGAAAGTGTTACGCTGTTTACTTTTAGTCCTTCAAGGTTTATCCGTGTACAAATTAGTTCCCGAAAGTCTAAATTGTTTACTTAATAGTCCCTCTGTTAACCTCTGTTACATAAGTTGAATGAAATTGTTGATTTGGACCGTTAAATGCACGGTTGGACTATTAAGAGCATCTACAATGGGAGCTTGGGAAGCAATCTAGCCAAAGAAGCATCATTGCTTCTTGGAATTCAACCATTGCAAGCAATTCTCATGAGTTGCTTCATGGGCTTCAATTGCTTCCTAAAACAACTTTTAAAAGTGATAAAAAATAATAAAAAAATAGTTAAAGAGATATTGGAAGCAATAAAAAATAGTTGCTTTATTGTGGAGATAAAGTGTTTAGAGGTACTTGTATTAGAAAGAATAAAAATTAGTGATATGTACACATGGGTCCTATTGGAAGCACCCAAGGAGGGTTGCTCAATTGTGGATGCTCTAAGTTATGTGTACATGGAAACTCAATTGTTTAGTCTTTAATGTTGGACAAATTTTCAACTCATTTTCCCAAATTTATAACCTTCATTGATCTTCATTCTTCTCTCTATTATTCTCCCCTATGAGAAACGCAACTATCTAGTAACTTTAATCTCCACTCTTTAGGACCATAACAGAACTATTTTACAACCCAAATCTCTATTCTTCTCTACATTCTTATCCCTAATTTTTATTTGTCTCTAATCTTATCTCACGGATCCTTAAAAAAAGAAACCCAAAGAGACAATGAGAACTACAATGAATTGGGCAACAAGTTGAAATGTTTATGGTGAATGGTGATGAAAGCGGCGTGATGAACCTATGTGCAAGAATAGAAAGAATAAAAGAAAATGGTTCTTTAGGTGTCCTTTCTTTGAGGTAAACTATTTTTCTGTTTAAATTGCGTTTTAAGAGTAGTTTCTAACTCTTTTTTGTGTATCTGGTGCAGAGGGGCTATTTTGATTGTTGATACTTTGAATTGAAGGTTATTGTGAGGAAGGGCATTTATTAGGGTTCGTGCATAGAAGACTTATACGAGAGGTTGACTAAGAGTAATAAGAAATTGAGTGAAAAGATGAAATTAAAAATCAGGGTTTTATGTTGGGGAATTTTATGTCCCTAATTATATTCCAAGTAGGCATCTTATGTGAGTTAATATTTATTTTAGTCCCTCAAAATGTCACATTGTTTACTTTTAGTCCCTAAAAGTTTATCCGTGTACAAATTAGTCCCTGAAAGTCTAAAATTTCTTACTTATTAGTCCCTCCATTAAACTCCGTTAGTCTAAAGCTAATAGAGGGACTAATAAGTAAGCAATTTTAGACTTTTGGGGACTAATTTGTACACAAATAAACTTTCAAGGACTAAAAGTAAATAACGTGACACTTTTATGAACTAAATTATATATTAACACCATATAAAATTGATTACATTACATGAGTTATTTCACACCTATACTGGGTGCGTTGCATGGATTTTATTTATATGTTTTAATCATAAGTTTTTTCAACAGAAAATTTATGAAAATTATATAAAAATTAATTTAAATTATAAAATTATAATTATATATATATTGAGGAAGTCCATTAAATATTTTTTCCACATTACATTTTTAGTGTATTTTACATATTTCTACTCAATAATAAGAAGGATTTTCAAATTTATTTTATATTACTTCTCATAATTATTATTTGTATTCAAATTTATTTTGATAAGGAGTTTTGTTCCATTGCACTTTTCTAGCTAATGTAGGATTTATGTTCCTCAAAAGCATAATTGACATTTTTTCATTGAGGTGTCAACAATATTTTGGAAATCTAGTAACATTTAAAGAATTTAAAAATTCTATTGGATGCATAAACTCTTGCACCAAAATGTTATAAGCATAAATTATATGCTAGACTAGTAAGAAATGTATGATTACTATCTCTGGTAGACATCTTTCTCCTTAAAAAATTAAAATATGATAAATACATAATTATATATATTTAATATATAAAATAAAAAAACATATTATTACTTACTTTTAAGATAACTATCGACAATAAACATGATTTTCTTATGGTGCACCATAAAAGATCTAAGAAGTAAGAAAAATTTGAAGGTAAATGATTATTTAAAGTGTAAAAATTTGAGGATGAGTGTCTTTCATACATAATATATGATTTTAGAATATGAAGCAATTATTATATTTCATGAGTTGGTACATTAGGAAGATCAACCAAATGAAAATAAAGAAGAACAAAAACATATTTTAATTGATTTTATCTTAACATAAGCCAAAAAAAAAGAATAAGTAATGTATATTAATTGAAAAATAGTAAAAAAATAAAGCGTAAAATGTGCACTTTTTAATATAGTTTAATTTTTATATTTTAGTGATTATATTTTAATACTTAGTTTTATGCATTTTATATATATATATATATATACATATATATATATATTATTGCAGAAAAATAATAGCAATCAATAAAATTAAGAAACATTGAATCTGTATATTTAAGATTAATTTTGTATTAAGAGAATTTTTTTTTATAAGCAAAGAAAATGATTAATAGAGAGTATAAGGGGTACTCTAACCCATAATACAAAAAAAAGAGTAAAAAATAGGCGGATAATAGTAACGGTCACCTAGAAAAAAAAATAATAGATACAAGAGATTGCTCCAAACCAACTATCCTAGCCAAATTAAATTCCACTTATAGCCACAAATCAACATCCAATCACCAAGCCTAGCCAAAGGCAAAGAATCATTATCAACCACCAATAAAGGAGTAACGTCAAAAGAAAGTCTCGAGTACAGCTAGCTTCCAAGCATAGTTGATGAATTAATTTGTAGTCGACCGCAAGGAAAGACAAGCTACAGGTTCCTCAGACCAACAAGTAAATGCATAGGAAAAGGATTTATCTCTAGCTTGTAGCCACTTCCAAGAGCGAAGTTTAATCAAGTCTAAGAGCTGGAGAGTTGTTGCAAACTTGTTGGAAAAAAACAGCATCATTCCTGGCCAACCACAAACTCCACAAGACAGATAGCCAAATAATAGAACATCTAAGCTTAATTCTGTTGATGGTCATGAATAAGCCCAAAAATTGATCCAGGTGACCAATAAAATTATTAGGTAGAGTTGATTGAAAACCACACCAATTAAGGCACAACATCCAAATCTGATAAGCAAATGGGCACTCAAAAAATAAATGGGAAGAAGTCTCATATTCATGACTACACCATAAGCAACCAGCAACAGACGGTTGTACAATTCCCCTGTTAACCAAGTTAGCCTTTGATGGGATACGGTCTAACATCACTCTCCAAGCAAAACAAGATACTTTGGAAGGAGCCAAAGAACACCAAATAAATTTGTGCAATGGGATTTCAGCAGAAATATTTTCATTAACAATGACTTGATAAGCGGACTTGACAGAATAAACACCACCAGGATCCGCTAACCAAGTCCAAGAATCTTCCACCCTTTCACTCAACTGAATTGAGCTCAAATCAAACAACAATAGTGATACATGTGATATTTTCCACTGAAAAAGTTGCCTCCTCCAACTCCAAGACCACCCCTAATCACCCTGCCTAAGACTTAACATTTCAGCCACGGACACCTCTTTATTGGTAGAAATGGAAAATAATCTACCATACCTCTCACAGAAATGAACTGTTGTACACCAAGGATCTCTCCAAAAAGAGACACCCATGTCATTTCCCACAACTCTAATACACTTACTAACAAACCAATCACAAGCTAACCTGTCACAATCTTCAATATGCCAAATATCAAACCACCAGTTAGAAACCCCCCTTCTCCCACATTCCTTTCTCACATAAGGCTCACCATATATAGACGTTAATACTCTATTCCACAAACTCCCTCTCTCAACTAAAAACCTCCATCTCCATTTTCCTAAAAGGGCCAAATTAAAAGTTCTCAAATCCCTCACCCCTAAACCCCCATATTTTTTATCTTTACAAATATCATCCCAAGCAACCCAAGCTAATTTCCTATGTACATCATCCCCACCCCAGAGAAAATTTTTAAATAAAGACTCGAGTTGAGAAATGATACCTGTGGGGGCCTTGAAAAAGGAAAGAAAGTATATTGGGATTGAATTCAGAATGGATTTCAAGAGAACAAGACTACCACCAAAGGGCAAAAAATTACCCTTCCACCGGGATAATCGATGTTCCACCTTCCGAATAATAGGTTGCCAAGTAGCCAGCCTTTTAGGATTAAATTTTTCATTAATAGATATAACATAATTGTGATAGTAATTAATTTTTCTTTCTCAATTAATATTATATAATTTAAGATTTAAATCCAAAAATAAAAATAATGACTTAATTATTTAAAATTAAATAGATTAATATATCTTGTAGCTTTTAATTTTAAACTCATTAAAATAAAAATTTATATGTATGAATAAAAATTAGAAACATAACTCAATTAACGTGATATTTTAATTTATTTATTATGTAATGGCAAAAAATGCAGAAAAAACATTGATAAAGATATAAAATATTAAGAGACAAAGAAATTGTTGAAAGCAATCAATGAAATATAAAGAGGTGAAACTACACATTTATGATTACAATTTTTATGTAAATTAAACTATGCATTTAAAAGAATAATTCAATAGGTATTATAATAATTATTATATATACATTTAATGTAAAACTCAAATGAATTATACAATGTGTGTGTGTGTTAGTGAATGTTATTGTAGCATACTGTGCGTTGTTAATTGTTTAGTTGTTATCAGTTAGGTTGATAGTTCAGTTAGGAGATTATGTTTCAGTTACTCTAACTGATTCAGATCTCAAGCTTCTACATTGTATATAAATCTCTTTGTTATAATTCACATAATACAATAAGATCATTCTACAAAACACTTATATCTTCTCTCTCGTTTTCTCTCACTCTTCTCTTCTTACTCTTAATTCTATGAACCCTAAGTTTTCTAATATGGTATCAAGAGCTTAATACTATGACTTCCGCAACTCTTGTAAACTCTGGATCCAGTCCAGAGATTGAAGATGAACCTCCAACTCCAACTGCTGCAGTTCACAACAAATCTAAGGATGAACATCGCATTTCTGCTTCTACCTTTTCGCATCTGATCTCTGTTAAATTAGATGAGAAAAACTTTCTTCAATGGTGCCGACAGATTGAGGGCGTCATACGCGGCCACAAGCTTCATCGTTTCTTGGTCAATCTGTCAATTCCTTTTCGTTTTCGTTCCGAGACAGATCGCGACTCTGGAATTGAAAATCCAAAGTACTCTGAATGGGACCAGCAAGACTCTCTTCTCTGCACATGGCTTCTCTCAACAATCTTAGACTCTTTACTTCCTAAAGTTGTCATCCGTCGTCATTCTTGGCAAGTCTGGGATGAAGCTCACAAGTTTTTTTATACTCAAGTTAAGAACAGATCTAGACAGCTTAGATCTAAACTTTGTTCAATCACTAAAGGAGATCGCACAATTTTTGAATTTTTTGCGCGGATTCGCGCCATTTCTGATGCACTTCTATCCATTGGAGATCCTGTTCCGTACCGAGACCAATTTGAAATAATTCTTAAGGCTCTTCCTAAAGAGTTTGATTCCGTTGTTGATGTTGTAAATAGCAAGTCAGAAATATGTCCCATGAATGAACTCGAATCTCTTTTGCTGGCCAGGGAACGTCGTATTGAGAAAAACAAGAAGACTGTTCTCAATGATTCTTTATCTGTGAATTTGACGCAAACTACTGCTGCACCATCTACTGAGGTCACTGTTAAGTCTCTCCAGCAAGCTGCACCATCAACTTATGACTCTAATTCATCTTTTCAGATCTACTCTAACAGATGTCACTATTTTCGGGGGCGTGGAGGTTGCTCTGGTAGGGCTCGAGGTCGCCATGACAGAGGAGGAGGTCGCTATAGTGTTCAATGCCAAATTTGCTTCAAGATGGGTCATGATGCTAGTATTCATTTCTATCATCATTCTGGACCTGATTTTCCTCCTAACGCTCGTCCTTGGACTCAAGGTGGTTGGCCACAGTATTCTCAACCTCGTTATCCACCACCAACTGGCAATTTTCAGCCTTCTCCTCAACAGTTTCTACCTCCTACTCCAGCTTCTAGAGGTGTCAGGCCGCAGGTGTTTGTTGTTGGGACAAAAGCCTCTAATTCCACCAACCTGAATTGGTATCCAGATTCCAGTGCCTCTCATCATGTTACAGCTGATGGAGATGTCTTCACAGAGAGCATGTCTTTGCCTGGGTCAAATCATATTGTCATGGGAAATGGTCAAGGTTTTCCCATTACTGCCATTGGTTCTATTTCCTTTTCATCACCTTATAACCCTCACACACCTCTCACACTCAAAAATCTCCTATTAGTTCCATATATTACAAAGAACCTGGTTAGTGTAAGTGAATTTGCTAAGGATAATTCTGTTTTCTTTGAATTTCATCCATCCTTTTGTGTTGTTAAATCTCAGGATACATCTAAGGTTCTACTTCGCGGCACTGTTGGCAAGGATGGACTGTATTCATTTCCCAACATGCTGGACTTCCAAAGACCAGATTCCTCTCTGCAACAATCACTTTCTGTTGTACCTTCTGCTCATACAGTTTCTTGTTCAAATAACTCTGTAACTAGGACCGATAGCCCCTTTGGCTCTATTTTGTATAGTGTTTGGCACTGTAGATTAGGCCATCCTCACCATGAGGTACTTAACGTTTCTCTTCATTCTTGTAATGTTGCTATACCAAATAAATCCAGACTTGATTTTTGTTCAGCTTGCTGTATGGGAAAAGCTCATAGACTTCCTTCTTAACTTTCCTCTACTGTCTATAAAGCTCCTCTTGAGCTTATTTTTAGTGATTTATGAGGTCCTTCCCCAGTTACCTCCACACACGGTCACAAATACTTCCTCACTTGTGTTGATGCTTATACAAAATACACTTGGATTTATCCTTTAAAATCTAAGTCTGATGCTTTCCAAATTTTTGTACAATTCAAATCCATGATTGAGCTACAATTAAATTCCAAACTCAAATTTGTCCAAACTGATTGGGGTGGAGAGTTTAGACCTTTATCTAAATTCTTTACTGATTTAGGCATTGTCCACCGAATCACTTGTCCTCACACACACCATCAAAATGGAACAGTTGAAAGAAAGCATCACCACATAGTTGAAACTGGTCTTACTCTTCTAGCCCAAGCTAACATTCCTTTCAATTTTGGGATTATTCTTTCCTCGCAGCCACCTACCTCATAAACAGAATTCCTACGGCTGTTTTACAGTTTAAATCGCCCTACCAGCTGCTGTTTAATCAGTCCCATAACTTTAAATTCCTAAAAGTTTTTGGGTGTGCTTGTTTTCCTTTCCTAAGAGCTTATAATCCCACCAAATGTCTTATCGTTCACGGGAGTGTATTTTTCCGGGCTATTCTACTCATCACAAAGGTTACAAATATCTCTCTCATGATGGGAAAATCTACATCTCCAAAGATGTTATTTTTAATGAGCATCGTTTTCCCTATTCTGAGTTGTTTCCCACTATTTCCTCTCCTTCATCTCCTCCTTCTACTTCCTTACCTTCTTCCATAATTCCAACTGTATCTAAAGCATCTTCTTTTTACACTCAACCAGGTTCTCCCTCTGCACCTATAACTACACCTACAGCTCCCTCTACACCTTTACTCCTTACACCTATTGTACCCCAATCTTCTTCTCCAGGCCCTATGTACATTCCAACACTGTTTCTCCAGCACCTATATGCTCTTCTCAACCTACACCCAATACTTCCTCTCAACCTTCTCTTACACCAACACCACTTCCTCTCATAAACCCATCAAACACGCATCCTATGACTACTAGGGCCAAGGCAGGCATTGTCAAACCAAGGCTAAATCCCACTCTTCTTCTGACTCACTTGGAACCATCCACTCACACACAAGCTTTAAAGGATCCCAAATGGCTTGTTGCTATGAAGGCTGAATATGACGCCTTGATTCGGAATGATACATGGAGCTAGATATTTTCTTTGTTCGTGAAAAGGTCCTCAACAAAAGCCTCATAGTCTCTCATGTTCCTGGAGATCTCTAATATGCTGACATCCTCACCAAGGCTCTCTCTCTCCTCTGCGTTTTCAGTTTCTAAGGGACAAACTCAAGGTATTTGACAAGTTCACTTTGTGCAAACCACCATGAGTTTGATGGAGGAATGTTAGTGAATGTTATTGTAGCATATTGTAGCATATTGTGCACTGTTAACTGTAGCCTACTGTGCGTTGTTAATTGTTTAGTTGTTATCAGTTAGGTTGATAGTTCAGTTAGGAGATTTTGTTTCAGTTACTCTAACTGAATCAGATCTCAAGCTTCCAACATAAGCTTCTACATTGTATAAAAATCTCTCTATTGTAATTCATAGAATACAATAAGATCATTCTACAAAATACTTATATCTTCTCTCTCGTTTTCTCTCTCTCTCTTCTCTTCCTACTCTCAATTATATGAACCCTAAGTTTTCTATATATATAGATAGATAGATAGATATACTAGGAATGATAATTGAATTTGATAAGTATTCACAAAATCAGCTTTTAATATGGATTAATTTTTTACTCCACACTTTTGAATACCAAAATTTCATCTAAATTTTTCCCATTCCCAAATTCTATCTCTCAAATGATTTCGTCTATTCCAAGCATTTTATCAATTTTATTTATTTAAATTCCTCTATTTTTAAAATTATGCAAATTTGAATTTGCCCGTCAAGTTGCTTCTATAAAAATTCTTAAATTCTTATTTTCTATATAAATATTTGTGTGATTTTATGATAAATTTATAATATCAAATAGTTTAAAAATTATAAATTTAGTGAAAGTTGATTAAAAATTAAAAGATTTTACAACCTATAGGATTAAGATTTGAAAAATTATACTACACACACACGCACAGAAAAATATGAAAAAAAACCCTATAAATGACAACATTAAAGCTCACTTAAAACTGAAATTTCATAGCCATAACATAAAAAACAAACCATAATCAGTCAAATACATAAAGTTTGCTAAAATTCAAAAATAACACAACCAAACATCCAAAACACAAGAATATACTCTAAGCCTAAGCTCTAGATTAAACACATAATGTGTCAATCATGAAAATCATCCTCATATGGGTTGTATCTTCATTAATCATGTCATCTCCTCCATCTTCATACGATCTACAACAATACGAACCACCAATTCATCTACAGGTGCAACTGACTAAGCACCACTACTAAAGTCTTCTTCATTATGAATGAAGTCTTTTTTTATTTGGACCATTCAAAGGCACCCTTGAATTTTCATTGTCTTCTTCCTCCACAATCCAATCATCATAGGAAGAGACATCTCCAATGCTAAACTCACATGCACTCTTTTTAGTCTTATAGGGTACATTTGGTTTTCAATTTGGTACAATTGATTTTTATAGATTTATAGAATTAATGGTAAAAAGAAAATGAATGATGCACCATTGACGAAACACATTAGACAAAAGTGATTTAAAATCAATTCCATATAATTGATTCTAACGGTTCCCAACTGAAAATCAAACAGATACATAACATACCATTATTAGATTTAATTTAAAATTAAACGCGAATTGCGGGGGTCACAAACTCTAGTTCTTTTATTAGTTCCAACAACAAAAAGCATTTTGTAACAAAGTAGGCCATGTGTAATTTTTGCTAGATTTCATGCTTCATAATTCAGAGAATTACATCCAATTTTCATTTTGTGATCCGTAAATGTAAATGCATTAGTACTACTTGTGTTTTTTAAGGAAAAATAGAAAAGAAGAAAAATGCACTTAGCAGTTTACTTTAGCACTTCACATTACTTAGTTCCTTCAAAGCATTAGCAATCTTGTCCTCAGTTGTTTCACTAATATATGTAACGAGAGGACTTTCACTTGGCACAACATCATCTCTATGGTAGCTTCCTGGACTTCTAAGCATTTCTTCTGAACCCTTAGACACCACCCCCTTCATGATTATGGTCTTGTGAGTTCCAGAAATCAATTCCTCATAATCAGTGTCCCCGGTTTCTCCAAGAATGACATACATGTTTGCAACATTCAGTCTCCAACGGACAAAAAGATACCTAGCATAAGTAAATAGTAAACAATCAATTATCGAATATTAAGCATTGATTACAATTATAAGATATGCACACACACTGCACTGGTCCACATTAAAGATAGGGAACTATAAGTTGAACCTTAAAACTACCTATATCCAACTTGATTTCTACCTTCTTTGATAAAACAAGGCCCAGTTTGAATACAACTTCTGGAGAAGAACTTCAAGAGGAAAAAAAGAGAATAAATCAAAGAGTTCAAATGAATTCAACTTCTCCATAAGTAAAAACTAGTCTTTGTAGTCAAACTTCTCCATAAGCTCTCCTATTTAACTTCTCCATAAGTAACTAATTCCAAGTTACGGAGAAGTTAAATTCATCTTATCTCATTGATTTCCTCTAGAAGTTCTTTTGCAGAAGTTGTATCCAAACTGGGCCCATGACCTTTACTACTAAATCAAGAGTATGAATTATTACCTGAGTGCCTGTGCTCTAGATGCAAGGAGTGGAATAATTTGCATCCTAGACGACCCCCTGCAGTACATAGGATGACAACGTAGGCCTCGCATCCTGAGCTTCTGTCTCAAGTCATCAACTTTCTTTGCCTGGGAAAACAAAATTTCCAGGATGATTTCAGACCCACTTGCTGGTTTTCAATATGCTATGCAAATACAAAAGTTAAATTTCTCACACCTTACTAAGATCCTTTATTCTGTATGAGATGCAATGGGCATTAGTTGATTTTACATCTTCCTCAATGGGGCTGGAAGACTTTTGTCCACCTTCATTAGTGTTCATAAGATTCCAAATGGTTTTCTTTAGGCCTTCACAACCCCAACGATAGTCAATATGTGCTGCATAATCTGGATCAGCAGAAAGCTTTCCATCTTCCATATAAGTACCAGGATAGTAAACTTCACTTCCACTACTGCAAATTAAAGCATCAAAATCATTTACTTGAATGTTGCCTGATTTAAGGAACTCTACTAATTCTAGCATTGGCATAGCTGTTGATAAAGCAAATCCTGAAACTCTTGCAGTTTGAGGGTCTAATTGAACAGCTTTAATGATCCTTTGCACTATCTGAGTCATCTTCTTATCAGGAGCTCCATTATTGTCATAGAAATCAAGTGCTATAACAATCAACCTACGCCTTCTCCTCAACAAAGGATATTTTCCAGTTACATTTTCAGGCAACTTATTCCCACCATCACTGTCATTCAAACCACCAGAACCTGACTTCCTCATCCTACTTAGTACCCTCTTCACTTGATCTTGCATCTCAGGTCCACCACTTGTTGCAGCCAAGTCACCATCAATTGAGAGCCTAAGGGACATGTCTTGCACATCCATAAGTGAATCATTAAAAGACTCTCCTGCAGTTATATCATCCCCTGGAGTATCAGTTTGCCATTGTGGATGCCTCATCCTGCAGGTTGCCACTCTAGTCAAATAAGTACGACAGTGCTCAGGCCATGAGAAAAGGTGTATATTCTTCCAACCATTCTTCCTGCATTCATGCCACAGGTTTTTCTCTGATAACAACTTGAGCAATGCATCAGTAATTGCTTGCTGATCATGAGGGTCCACTAGCAAACCATTGTTAAGGGCCTAACACATCAAAACAAGACATAATAAGACAAAAATTGGACTTTATTTATAACCACCCTTTGAGACAAGAGTTTATTGCATTTAACTGTGAATTTTATGTTTTTCAATCCTATCTCCTGAAATATGTAGGAAGGTCCTCGCATAACTAATATAAAGGTAAATTCTTCATTTACCCGATTAATGTCTACTGGCCCCCCATTTTTAGTGGCCACCATTGGAAGCCCATGTGCTGCTGCCTGTGTGACCATGAACAACATATTTAGAGACAAAAAGGGATCATTAACATTAAAATGAGAAGAATATCACCAAAGTAGCTAGTCAGTCAAATGTACCTCAATTAAAGTAAGACCAAAAGGCTCTACTAAAGCAGGATTTATGAAAACACCCTGACAGAAAATTCAAATTATTAGTTAAAATATAAGAAGTTAGTTCTATACATAGTAAACTATTAAACTTAAATATATGTGTGTGTGTGTGTATACCTTTGTTTTTGCAGCAAATCGGTATATCTCTGGAACATCAGATTGCTTGTGATGTTTAGGGTATGCCACTTGCCCATATAGGTCATACTTATCGATCATTTTCAACACTGTTGTGAGCATATTGGCATTCCCAGAAGACATCTCATCTATGTCATCCCTGTTTCCCATTATAAGCATCTGTTTGAAAATGTATTAGCCCTTCTAAAAGTACATAACAAAAATTTCGGCTGAGAAGACAGCTGAATTAAGTCAACTTACAAGATTAGCAAGTTCTCTTAAGGTACGACTTTCTCCAAATGCTTTTAAAAGAGTGGTTATGTTCTTCTTTGGATCTGGCCTTGACAAGGCCAAGATCACAGGTTTGTGAGGATTTGTAAAAAAACGCATCACCTGCACAAAGTTATTAGTTGCAAGCCAGCAACAACAATTAATGTGCAATATACTTAGGCATATTAGTTACTCACTTCTGACCAAATCGGAGGCATTGCTTTTGGTGAAGACCCTTCAACACCAGCAGCTAGCTGCTGAACAAGCTCTCCATCAACTTCAGGGCAATCTTCTTGGATGACAACATTGCTGAAGTCCATTCCAGGTGTGATAACCTGCATAAAGTTTGAACCATTAGTACTTCACTAAGATATTTAACAAATAGTCAACGTATTCATCTAGTAAGGAAGTTGGCACCTCATAGGTAGTTGCCATTACCAAAGGAAGTTTCACCAAATTTATTAAATAAGAGATTAGTTGGTGGAGTTGAGTATAGCTAAAATAACTTCAATTTGAACATTGGCCTGTTTGGTTTACATTTCCATTTCTTGTTTCCATTTCCTGTTTTCATTCTGTTTCCTGTTTTCTGAAATTTTACAAAGGAAAAATTGGAAATGCTGAAAACAACAAATTTTTGTTTCCAACATTTCCAGTTTTTCCTTTGTAAAATTCCAGAAAACAGGAAACAGAAAATGGAAACAGGAAATGAAAATGCAAACCAAACAAGCCCTCCTACAAATTTTAAAGTAACACAAGTTAATAACATATTACCGCCATCCTTGGCATGTATCGACCATGACAGTTGACACCACGTCTAGCACGAGCACGCAATACTTTCTCAAGCTTGACATCAAATCCATCATAAAGTCCCCACTGCTCCTCAATTTCTTGTTTGGTACTAGTGATAACAAGTTCTGCAGCATCTAGGGAAAGTTCTTCTGCTTCTATCCTCCTCATCATCTTATATGTTGAATTGATATCCTCCGTGGATTGGCGTCCCTGCTTAAGAAGTTGTTCAAGCTTATTTCTTCCAAGTGAATGACCTGTGAGCACCATTGGTACATTTAAAGCACCTGAAAGAATAGCAGCACTATCTCCAGCATCAGCATAATGTCCATGGATTACATATGGCCACACAGGTTTACCCCCACCAACTTGTTCACCCAATGCTTTTGACATATTGAGAATATGGGCTAATGCTCCATCAACAAATTCATGAATATAAGGCCAAAGAAGTTCTTTCCGAAGGTATTTATCACGTGGACCAAAGGGTATTCTTATTATATATGCACCACTGCTCTCCCCAATGTTATCATCATCATCTCCACCTGCTGTTAGCATTTCTGTAGGTTCTCCATAGCTCCAATCAACTTCAGGAGATGAGATTTGGCGTGTAAACAAATCAACTCTGTATACTCCAGGCATTTTTGCAAGTGCACGAGCAAGCTCTACCACATATTTAATCTGAAAACATGGTTCTTCAAGCATTACAATGGGACAGGCAAAAGCAATTCTATTGTAAATTTGAATATTATACATGTAAGAATGTCATGTACCTGTCCTCCAGTATCAGAATCCCGACCAAGCTCCATGTTTTCTCCTCTAACCAATCCATGCAAACTATGGAATAAAAGTACAAGGTTATAGCAATTTATCTACCACTATGATTAATTGCTAATTAGTAATCCTTGTCACATAGGCACAACCTAAGAAATTTGTCTAGACAATTTATTGGCAGAGATATCAATTCTTGGGTGTTTGAATAGTATACCTTAGGAGGACAATATAAAGCTTCTTTTCCTTTTTGTCATCAGACCATACTTCAACATTAGAAATCTGACGTTGCAAATTTTTTCTTGGGGTATCACTTTGAACTATCTCCCCAACATTATCACCTTTTTCTCCTTCTGACAAGTCTTCAGACATGTCCTCTGTTGCATCCCTGCGTACTTGTTCTCTCTCCCATCTTCGACTTGTCAACCTCTGGACTTCTTCCCATTCCAACTACACAAAGCGTGACCATTAGTTCCCCCAAAGTTGTTGCATGAAGATGAAGGACCAAGTTTAATAATGAATCAATGTTTGGTGACTAAATATTAACAAAATATACCATCCTTGCAAGAAAATGTAAAACTTAATTTCCTTCCCTATCTTGAAATGGAAAATAATAACAACAATCATTGTTAAATGCTAACTATTCATAAATGTAGCATAGCCAAGATAAATAAACTGGATTGAATCTTCAAAGAAATGGACAATGTGAACTTATTGTACACATATACTCTACTTTCAATTAAAATTACTTGAAATCTTTGGAGAAAATCAACGATATTGTGTATTTGATTTAATATTGGCATTGAATTATTGAATCATGTCCCAAAAGACATGATTAATTTCCATATCCAAATGGTTTCTTGCATGATGAAAGCAAAAGAGGGTGAAACTAACTAACCTGCTTCTTCTTGCGGGTAAGATGCCAAATGCGCCAGCACATGTTCTCCAACCTTGAACTTCTCTCCCTGCTATTGCGTGTGGCAACCACCTTGATCCAAGTTCGGTACAAATCAGACTCATCAACGCTTGTCACCACCTCTTCCACAAAGTACTTTGTAGGATTGAAATGGCCTCCATCTCTTAGAGTCACAGGTGCAGGCATTTGCTCTTCAATGGTGGAAGCCCCAGTGGACAATATAGCCTCCAGGTACCCATTGATCCATTCATTGCCAGCCATCACAACTTTAATTTCTCAGGAAAAAGAAAACAAGAAATGAAAGAATGTTTTGTGTGTGTGTGTGTTTAAAGAATGCAGTGTTGTTTGAAAGTACAATTTTGGACACAATGTTATGAAGGCATAGTAACTGAATGAAATGGGGACGTTTTTTCTGTTACATGGTGGCTTAAAGTGAAATGAAAATGAAATTGTGTTTAATTTGTTAGTTGCTGAGTGAGTTTGTTTGGAGAGAGAGAGAGAGAGGATTAGTTGTTGTGATGTTGCATGAAAAAGAAAAGAACGAGGAAAAGGGTGTGTTACTGTTAGGGATGGATATGGAGAAAGGTTCAAACATCAAAGTGTGTTGTGTGAGTTTGGGAGACAGAGAACAGAGAGAGGAGAAGGAGATGGAAACGGTGAGAGAGCCATGTGGCATGGAATGTGGGGTCACAGAGATACACACGTGTATAATAGCAGTAGTTCCTACTTCGTTACACTATATAAGTTTCTTTTTTTCCCTTTTTTTTCCCTTCAAACTTCTTCTATAATGGAATTTTTCTTCTATGCATTGTTAAAATTTGATTTGATTTACAAAATAATATTTGTAATCTATCTATCTATCTATACTATTACATTTGAGAAGTTTTTTTTTCACTATTCATTGGGGTCCCTTAATTTTTTTTATTGCCATTTATGGAAAGTTTTGTGTTACTTTTTAAGACATCAATTATTGTAATTTTTTAAATGACTAATTCTTAATAAATATTACTTGAGTCCTGGAAAAGAAGTTTTGTCACATTGATGGGTAGAAATAGCTTTGTGTCTCATCCTTCTTTCATCTCTCATTTTTTAAATTTTGAAATCAAATTATAAAGTTCACCTATGCATACCCATCTATAATATTTTTAACAATTCATTGATTAAAATAATATTTCATTGTTTTTGGTTCATTTAAAATAATATTTTGATATTATAAAAAAGAACAAAGAGATTGAAAAAAAAATGGTGCGAAACAAAATGTAAAGTAAAGGAATCTATCTATATATCTATACTATTACATTTGAGAAGTTTTTTTCACTATTCATTGGGGTCCCTTACATAAATTAAAATCAAATCCCTGAAACTGTATTTCGTCCGTCAAAACAATCCCTCTAGTAACAAAAGCGAATTTTTCAAGGACTACTTTGATAGTGATTTGTTAGTTTTAGGGATTTATTTGAATTTACGTACTAAAATTTGAAGTATTAAATTGATAATAAGTATCAACTTACAAGGACTGAATTATACTTCTATTAACAGAGGGACTACTTTGACGGATGAAATACAGATTCAGGGACCGATTTTTAGTTTTTTTCAATTCAGGGACTAACTTGACAACGAACAACACTTTCAGGGACCAAATTGGTGATTTATTCAATTATTATAATATAATCTTCATTAACATATACTAATCTAAATATATTAATATGCTTACTAAAATAAAAACTAATATAAAGAATGTTATTATAAGTAACAACCTTTATGAAAATATTCTCTCAAAAAGATTTTAACTTTTAACGAATATAAATTATTTGAGTAATGAATAATTTATTATTAAATTTTAATCAAAGATTATGTATTTATAATTTGGTAATATATTCACATAGTTAGTCGAAAGCTTTATTTTATTTTAATATGTGATTAAATCAAATTTGTCTCTTCCTCTTTTAAATATTTTTTTAACAAAAAGAATTGATTAGAAAAAAAAAATGAATTAGTTGTAACATGAAAAGATCAAAATTTTATAAAATATGAAAAACAACTAATGTTAAATATAAAAATGATTTATTTTGTCAAAAATATTTTAAGGTTACTAAAAATAATTACAATATAAAAAATGTAAGTAGTTAATATTTTTATTTTAAAATTTTTAAAAATTCATTTCATTGATAAAATTTATTTTATTCGTAATTTTCATATACTAGTTTTCATATATATTTTTGTTTAAATTAAAAAATTAAATTATAGATTTTTTATGATATAAAAAATTAACTATGAGATATTAAGATCTGTGCATCACACGGGTAGAACACTAGTTTAGTTACAACCTGATGTTAAGAACTAAACTCTTTCCTAAAATAAAATCAATAGCTTTAGAAAGTGACATTGAATCCAATTTATAATGTGAGTTAAAAAACTTAAAATTAATTAAAAGTTAGATAATTAAAAAATTAAAATAGACATCTTAAATCATATTAGTGTTCTTACTTATTTCAATTTTTTAATTCCAAAAACTTGTACACTCTTAGAAAATTTGTCTGCAAAAGCATGTAAAAAGATGAAGAGAATCAAAACATTCTTTTAACTGTCATAAAAATTGAACCGGATTGGGCGATCCGACCAGAACCATGACCAGTCCGGTCACAATTTTGGATTTGTTATGTTATAGAATTGGTGCCCGTGCAGTTGAACCGGCTATAAACTGATCATTTTTATGAGAATCGGCTGGCCCGAGTCAACACAATATTATTGTGTTTCTTATTAAAAAAATAAGGGTAAAATAACATTTTAGTCCCTACAAAATATCTGAGTGTTGATTTTTGTCCCTGGAATTTTTTTTATTTCATCCTTATAAAATATTTATACTATTTTTTAGTTCCTGATGTTAATTCTATTGTTAATTGTGGATGTGTCGAACGTCCATAATAGTCAACGATACTTCAAAAGTACCCTAACACATTATATAAGAGTGTTAGCTTCCTTAAACTCATTTAGAGAGTCAAATTTCATGGTCAATTTGAACTGAAATTCTCTATACATTTCCTCATTCGTATATATCACAAATAGTCTTTGAATGTGTTTAAGGAGTCTAACACTGTTGTATCATGTGTCAAGATACAATACATATGATTACTAATTGTGATGGGTGTTCGACACATTCGTAATTAATAGTTAAATCAACGGCAGGGACTACAAAAATAGCTTAAATATTTTATAAGGATCAAATAAAAAAGAAAAAAAAATTCAGGGACAAAAATCAAAACTCGGATATTTTACAGGGACTAAAATGCTATTTTACTAAAAAAATAATAATAAAATAAAATAATTAAGGGGAAGGAAGTCGTAGCGAGACGAGAATTGATCGCGTCCCCTTCGCTGAAGACACGCATGCCGAGCACTTTGCTAAAGGCCTAAAGCTATTATTTAATCTAAATATATATTAAATCTAAATACTGGACCGCCACGTGTCAAAACATTATGCAATCTCAGTTTTTTTTTATTATCATTTTTTTGTTTTTTATTTTTTTTCTCATCTCAACTAACCGCTTAAACCAACCCTAATATAATTGTGGAGTGAAACCTCAAATTGGTCCTGAAAGATATCGGGTCAGTCAGAGTGGTCTCTGAAAGAAAGAAAATTACAAAAAGGTCCCTCACAGATTGTAACGTCAATCAAAATGGTCCTTCTGTTAGTCAAAGTCTGTTAAAGTTGACAGACTTGCTGATGTGGCATAAAAGACTGGAAGTCTTCATTTTGGTCCCTGCCCAGTCAGCCCAAAAGATTGGAAACTCATCAAATTGGTCCCTGCCCAGTCAGCCAAAAGATTGGAAACCCATCAAATTGGTCCTCCTACCCTCTCTCTCTCCTCTCTCTCCCCTCTCTATATCCTTTCTCTCTCTCTCCTCACTCTCTTTGTCCCCCTCTTTCTCTCCCCTCTCTCTCCCCTCTCTCTTCTTTCTCTCTCCCCTCACTCTCTCTCCCCCCTCTTTCTCTCCTCTCTCTCTCCCCCCTCTATCTCTCTCTCTCGCCTCTCTCTCCTTTCTCTCTCTCCTCACTCTCTCTCCTTTCTCTCTTCTCACTCTTCTCTCGCTATCCTTTGCTACTCTCTCTCCTCAACTCTCGCTCTTCCCTCTCTCTCCTTCTCAACAACTGAAAAATGAATAGAATATGGAAAGAAAAGAGACGCGATGAAGGAGAGGAGAGTGAGGAGGAGAGAGAGAAAGGAGATGAGAGGGAGGAGAGCGAGAGAGAGGGGTGAGAGAGAGGAGAGAATGGAGAAAGAGGGGGGAGAGAGAGGGGCCCCCAGCCACCCCGAGAGAGTGCGGAGAGAGGGGGAGAGAGGAGGAGAGCTGAGAGAGAGAGGGGAGAGAGAGTGAGAGTGAGAGTGAGGAGAGAGAGGGGGGAGAGAGAGCGGAGAAAGAGAGAGTGAGGAGAGAGGAGGAGAGAAAGAGGGAAGACATAAAGAGTGAGGAAGAGAGGGCGAGAAGCGAAAGAGAGTGCCAGAGTGAGGAGAGAGAGAAGAGAGAAAGGAGCATAGAGAGAGAGAGTGAGGAGGAGAAGAGGGTGGGACAGAGAGGAGTGAGGAGAGAGATGCGTGGAGAGAGAGGGTTAGGAGGACCAATTTGATGGGTTTCCAATCTTTGGCTGATCTGGGCAAGGACCAATTTGATGAGTTTCCAATCTTTTGGGCTGACTGGGCAGGGACCAAAATGAAGACTTTTAGTCTTTTATGCCACATCAGCAAGTCTGTCAACTTTAACAGACTTTGACTAACAGAAGGACCATTTTGATTGACGTTACAATCTGTGAGGGACCTTTTTGCAATTTTCCTTCTTTCAGGGACCACTCTGACCGACCCCATATCTTTCAGGGACCAATTTGAGGTTTCACTCTATAATTGTGTCCAGTAACCGCTTATCTTGACTTTTTTTCCTCCATGAATTGTCATTCATTCTCATATTTGCTTATTCCCATCTCTCGTCATCTCCTTTCTTCTGTTTCACCTTTTCCATAACTCTATATCAAATTTCTTCTCACTGTAGCTTATTTGATTTTTCATTAATTGTTTTTATTTTTGGTTGAAATCCTTAATTGTTTTATCCTCCTTCTGTTGGACATAATTAAGGAACTAAAAAGCTAAAAAGAATTGAACAGTACGTTAGGCAAGTTTCCAATAGTAAAAGACCAGAAAACTAAGAAAAAGTCGCTCATTTGTGCTTTCATTGTCAAGAAAAATGGAGGCCCATGTGGTTTTAGTGTGCAAAACCACCATCTCCGTTTCTCGGTCATCATCTTCAATCAAACCATCGCAAAACCACTATTTTTTTTTACAAACCCGTGTCAACTGCCATTGTCAGTGAGTAAGGCAGCAAATGCTTGGCTTGGCTTTTTCTAATTTTTATGGTGAATTTTTCATTTAGACATTATGACATTTTTGTTCTATAAATTTTAATTTCTAATACTAAATTCTCATTTTAGAGAGTGAAAATGCAGGCATCAAAGAAAGTCGTTGAGACCATTAAGGAAACCGCAACCAACATTGACACATTGGCGCCTCTGCTATGTCTGGCTTGGAGAAGACCAAGGCCGCTATCCAAGAAAATGTTTTCCTTTTCCTTAATAATATTTTTTTTCTCCTTTCTTGCCATTGCTTGATTCATTGTTGTTGAAATCTACCATCTTATTCTCATTTTTTGTCAACATTGTTGTTCATTATCATCATTCATCACAGTTAATGTTGATAATAATTATAATTATTAATCATTATGGCATTTTTGTTCTATAAATTTTAATTTCTAATACTATGCTTATGTATTTAATTTTAAAAATCTAATTAGGTTTCGTTCATGATTGGGAAAGAACCCAATAGTGATTTATGTTTACCGTTCATTTTTCACATCTCTGTATCTTTCATCTTTTTTTATACAAAGTTTTTATATTTCCGATTTGAATTGATATTAAATTAAATTCAAATGTTTTTGTTGTTATGTGTGTGTCAGGGCAAATGCTCCATCAGAAGGGGCTGTCTTATCAGGTGCCCCTACATTGCTTTGTATGCTTTCAAATGCCTCCATTTTGTTAACTTTCAAATGTATGTTCAATTGAATTCTGTGACTATCATTTATGTGTTGCAAGAATGAATTGAGTCAGTCGCTTGGTTTTAAAATTTGATTTAATTCTTGTGATGTGAATGCCACTAAAACTTGCATAGTGAATTGAAAAATGGAAGTTGTGCTAGGACTTGTTGATTCTACTCCTCCGGAGGGCCTCTCAGCAGAGGAACTTGATAATCTTTCGAGAAGCAACAAAAAAGCCAAAATAGTAGAAGCAAATAATAACTCTCAAGAACATGTTGCTATGGAGTCTTCTTTAGTAGGAGCCTTAGAAGAGGATAAGTGTGATGCCTCTCAAGAAATTGTGGTTATGGAGACACCATTAGTGGAAGTTCTAAAGAATGAGATGACCAAGGAGGAGCAGGATGCCCCTTTATTCCCTACTGCGACTGACATGGCGATGAAGCGGAAGTTGGTATCTTATAAGGATGCTATAATGGGTTCTGGTGGTGAAGAGTCAGATGATTCTTCAGATGATGATTCCTCTTTTAGCTCACCAGGGGATGAAACTATGGAGTCAGAGGAGGAGGAGGAGGATGGTCATGGAAAAACCAAGGGAGACCCTCTGTGTCCTGTTGTTCAGGTGTCTAGAGATGAGTTCAAGGAGGCGTGTAAGCCATGGAAATCTTCTGTTATTATCAAGGTTTTGGGAAAAAGAATGGGGTTAAAGTTCTTACAGCTTCGTCTCATTAAGCTATGGAATCCAATGGGAGACATGGAAATCATTGATTTAGAATTTGATTATTTTTTAGTCAGATTCTCAAATGTCAGTGACTTTGATATGGTGTTTCAAGCTGGTCCTTGGATGATCTCTGGGCATTATTTGGTGATTCAAAAATGGCGGCCAAATTTTTTTCCTGCTGTAGATGAATTAACTCGTGTTGCAGTATGGGTTCGTGTCCCTGGTTTGCCAATGGAATATTATAACAGGGAGATTCTTGATCGTATTGGTAATGTGTTGGGGAAAACATTACGTGTGGATTCCAACACGCTGAAGCCAAGGGATGGATTATGGGGTCAGACTACCACTGAGAGGGGAAAGATTGCAAGATTATGCATTGAAATAGATCTTAGAAAAGTTCTTATTTCACAATTTGAATTACTCGGCCATTGTTATAAGGTGGAATATGAAGGGCTCCATTTAGTTTGCTTTGGTTGTGGCCGTTATGGGCATAGAAGGGAAGCTTGTCCGTCGTCTGGTGGAGGTGGGGAGCAACAGAATCAAAATGTAACAGAAGCGGTGCATGAGGATGCACATATTCAAAAGGAACAAAATCGTACAGAAAGCAATGCGCAGGTGAATGGCAGTTTTGGTCCGTGGATGCTTGTGCAAAAGCAAGCTCGTAGAAGACAGGTCACCAATAAGAAAGAGACAACTAACACGTCCAAGGTTGTTGGGGGCGCAAGAAACGAGATTCCCAAGAACGTGGGGCAGAATGGCTCTTGGTTTAGTGCGCTAGTGGAGGGAGAGAACGTGGAAGGGGAGGAATTGTCTGGAATCAGGTGCACTGAGGTGGTGCTGGAAAAATCAAATAAAGAGAAAACTAACAAAGGTGGACAGGAAATTGATGGGCATAGGGATCCGAGTAGCCCAGTAACAATCACTCAGTTGAAAAACAAGGCTAGGCTTGGGAGTGGAGGCAAAAACATAGGCCCAAGTGTGCACTCTGATATTAACAAGTTCCCTATTGGGCCAAATGAGTCCACTGAGCCCATTTCTCCTAAATCAGACTCTCTAGTGAAACCCATGGAGACAGAGGAACCTCCTTGTGAGCCTATTGGAGGTGGGGGATCATCAGGCACTAAAATTCTCCATTCTCTTCCTTTGGATGGTGATTTATTGGTGTCAAATAGTCGCCCCCCTGATGACCAGTCCGAGTTGGGTCTCGGCCCAATTTCTCCTGCAAATGCTTTGATAAGTATAGGTAATGTGGTTGCCCCTATCAGGCAAGTTTAACTTTGGTGGTTTGGGCCTTTGCTACTTTTTACTATTTCCAGTTTTTATGAATTTTTTCTTCTGGAATTGTAGAGGGGTTAGTTCAAAAACCTTCCCCAACTTAATAAGAGATTTGAAGCATAGATACTGCTTTGATGTGTGCGTTGTTTGTGAGCCAAGAATTAGTGGTAGCCATGCTGATGCTACTATAAACAGATTGGGTTTTTCTAATAATTTCAAGGTTGACGCAGTGGGCTTCTCTGGAGGTGTGTGGTTGTGTTGGAATTCCAGTATGGTTGATGTGAGGGTCATTAAGTATAATAGTCAATTCATTCATACAGAGATAACCAAGGATGGGGTGTCGTGGTTGCTGACCTTCGTGTATGCCAGTCCAAGACAAATTGCGAGAAGAAGTCTTTGGAAAGATTTGTGTGAGTTGGCTAATTCGGGTAATAAACCTTGGTTAGCTTTGGGTGATTTTAATTCCCTGTTGATGCCTTCTGAAAAATCTGGAGGAGCTTCTCCCAACTTGAGTGCCATGAATGAGTTTAGGAGTTGCTTGGATCAGTGTTTGCTTTCTGACTGCGGTTTCAAAGGGCCTGCGTTTACCTGGCAATGGAATGGAGTTAAGGAGAGATTAGATAGGGCGGTTGCAAATCTTCAATGGCGCATGTTATTCCCTGAATCTTCCTTGCTTCACCTTCCAAAATTAAAATCTGACCACAAGCCAATTCTGATGAGACTTAATTCCAATATGGTTTCCAGTCAGAGCAATAAACCTTTTCGCTTTATTGCTAGTTGGCTTCTTTATAAAACTTTTCCTGATGTTGTCAATGCAGCTTGGTCAGCTAGTAGGGACTGGGACACTGCTGTTTCTGAATTTAAGCTCAAAGTGAAGCACTGGAATCACAATGTCTTCGGTAATATTTTTCAGAGGAAGAAGAGGATTTTGGCGAGACTAGAGGGTATCAACAATAAACTGCATTTGGGTAATGATAGGGGGCTGGAGCGTTTTCAGAACAATCTTTGGAAGGAGTATGTTATTATCTTGGACCAGGAAGAATTGTTGTGGAGACAGAAGGCTAGATGTGATTGGATAAAATTTGGTGACTTAAATTCAAGGTTTTTTCATGTGTCTGCACTTATCAGACGTAAGAGAAATAAGATTGAAGCTCTCTTGAATGACAGCAATGATTTGGTTACTGATCCTATTCTCCTAAAAGAGGTGGCAGTGAATTTCTTCAAGGTTTTGTATTCTTCAGAGGGTGAGCCCCAAGCTTGGAATTTAGGCAATTGTTTCCCCCAATTAGATGCTCTTCAAATCAGTGAAATTGAGAAGCCCTTCTCTGAACTTGATCTTAAGAATGTTGTCTTTAGTATGGGTCCTTTGAAGGCTCCTGGACCGGATGGGTTGCAGCCTGTCTTTTTTCATCAGAATTGGAATGTTGTGGGTAAATCAGCTTGTGATTTAATTATGAAGATATTTCAGGACCTGTCTATGGTGAGAACCATTAATGATACTCTCATAGTGATGATCCCTAAAGTTCCCTCTCCTGATAAAATGAGTCTCTTTAGGCCGATAAGCCTCTACAATGTCATCTACAAAATGCTCACTAAATGTATTGCCATGAGG
The DNA here is from genome assembly GCA_026901365.1 of Sesbania bispinosa. Taxonomy (NCBI): domain Eukaryota; kingdom Viridiplantae; phylum Streptophyta; class Magnoliopsida; order Fabales; family Fabaceae; genus Sesbania; species Sesbania bispinosa. The sequence continues at coordinate 390,634 of QLOH01000670.1, read as the reverse complement.
CTTAAAGCTCACATGCCTTCCCTGGTTCACAGTAATCAGGCTAGTTTCGTTCCCGGTCGGCATACAACAGATAATGTAATAATTGCTCAGGAGATATCCCATTCCATGCACATTAAGAAAGGGAAGGTGGGATTTATGGCCCATAAAATAGATCTTGAGAAAGCCTATGACAGGCTGAGTTGGAGCTTCATCAAGAGCACTTTGACAGATTTGGGTCTATCTCGCCATTTCTGTGAGCTAATAATGGCATGTATCACCTCCTCTTCCATGAATGTCCTTTTTAATGGTGAAAATACAAAAGTTTTCTCTCCTTCTAGGGGGTTGCTTCAGGGAGATCCTCTATCACCGTATATTTTTGTCCTGTGTCTTGAAAGGCTAGGAAATTTAATTCAACTAAGAGTGCAGGAGGGTGTTTGGAGTCCTATTATGCTTAACAGGGGTGGCCCGATTTTAAGTCATCTATTTTTTGCGGATGACCTTCTCCTTTTTGGGAAGGCCTCTGTAGTTCAGATGCAGATTATGATGGATTGCCTGAAGGAGTTCTGTGATGCATCGGGACAGAAGGTAAATGCTCAAAAGTCAGTGTTGCATGTTTCTAGAAATGTTTGTCATTCCCGAGCGGTGCAACTTGCGGGTATGGGAGGTTTTAATTTAACTTCTGATTGGGTAAGTATCTTGGGGTGCCCATGATTCATGGTAGAAAGAAAAAAATCAGTTTTGATTATCTCTTGGAGAAGACACAACAAAGACTTGCAAATTGGAAAGCTGAAGCTTTGTCTTTCGCGGGAAGAATTACTTTAGTGCAAGCTGTGGTTGCTGCGTTGCCAACTTACACAATGCAGTCAACACTTTTGCCAAGATCTGCTTGTCGAAAACTGGAGAGGATGGCTAGAGATTTTGTTTGGGGGGCTGCTAATGGTGAAAGGAAGCTTCATACAGTGGCTTGGGATCAGTTTAATTTGCCAAAATTTTAAGGTGGTATGGGGTTCAGAAACCTTGAAGCCTTTAACAAGGCTTTATTCCTTAAACTTGGGTGGGGCTTAATTTCTTCTCCGAATGCTTTGTGGGTCCAGGTGATTCGTAGTAAATACCAACTTGGCCAATAAGTCATTCCTAATGTCCATAGGAAACCAAACAGCTCTACTGTGTGGCAAGGCATTTGTGATACTTGGGATCTTCTAAAGGATGGCCTGCGTTGGAACCTGGGCAATGGTAGAACAATTTCTTTCTGGAATGATGTTTGGCTGCGCTCAGGGTGTATCTTGAATCAGGTTGTTCTTAATCATATTCCTGTCAACTTAGAATTTGCGAGTGTCAGGGAAATGGTCAATGAGAGAGGGGAATGGGATGTGGCAAAGTTTAGTCATTTTCTTCCCAATGAGGTCGTCAATGAGGTCATGGGTACGGTGCCTCTTGTTAATGATAATGAACCTGATAAAGTCATATGGGGATTGACTTGCAATGGTCAGTTTTCCTCCAAATCAGCTTACCATTTGGTTGTGCAATCACCCCAAGGTCCTACCCATAAAGTTTGGAAGGTTATATGGAAGCTTAAGGTCCCTCACAGATTTAAATGTTTTCTTTGGATGGTGTTGAAAGGAGGATTAAAGACTAATTACCTTATGTATTCCAGGAGAATTTCGGTCTCTGATCTTTGCCCCCTATGTCAATCCAATCCTGAGAAGCCTATACACATCATGCGTGATTGTATGAAAGCCAAGGAGATTTGGAGCTTGTTGAAGGCTGAAAATATGGATGCAGTTTTTTTCAGTAATGATCTCACTAATTGGATCTATAGAAATGTTACAAATTATACCTATCATTTGGATGGCTTACCGTGGTCATCGGTGTTTGTTGTGGCTCTATCAACCCTTTGGCAATATAGGAATGGAGTGGTTTTTGCTGCAAAACATGCCTTGCCTAATGAGGTGGTTCGTGGTATTCTTTGTAAGGCTGCTGAGTTCAATCACGTTTTGTCCAATCAGAATTCAGCAAATATTGCTAAGCCACCTACTGTGTCTGCTTCTATTAATTGGAACTATCCTACTTATCCTTTCATGAAATGTAATGTGGATGCCTCTTTAAGAGATGGAGGATTGAAGGCGGCTTGTGGCGGACTTTTCAGGAATGAGACAGGGGCCTGGTTTGGAGGTTTTGATAGGAATATTGGGACAACTTCTATTACTATGTCAGAACTTTGAGGGATTCTTTCAGCTTTACAAATGGCTCAATATCTTCAAGTTAAGTATCTATGCATTGAGACCGATTCCAAGACTGCTGTTGATTTTATTTTGAAGGGTGTTGTTGATTCCCATCCTTGTCGAGCTATAATCTTGGCCATCAAAGGTCTAATGGATTCTATAGGAGATGTTAATATATCCCACACTTATAGGGAAGGCAACAGGGCTGCAGATTGGCTAGCAGACTATGCATTTCAGTTTCCTCTTGGATACCATATTCTTCCAGCTCCTCCTCATGGCCTTCTTCCAATTCTTAGGGATGATTTAGCTGGCATTTCTTTTGTTCGTAGTATTCTCTTGTAGTTGGGGTTTTTCCCCTCCATTTCACCAAAAAAAAAAATTTGATTTAATTTGATCATCTTGGTATATTTTTTTTCATTTTTGTAGTTAATGATTTAGATTTATTTTAAATTGTCTACCATGATATGTCAATTTGTGATGATTTTATGGGATTGTTCTCGTAGGTAAATTACATTGGAACTTCATATTTGTTTCACTAAATCACTTGGAATTTTAGAGAGGGATAATGCTACCAATGAAAAAAAAATAGTTTTTCTCAATTTGTAAAACAATATTGAATAGAAATCTAACATCTCAATTCCTTTCCAATTTTTTCACATTTTTGTTATCTACCTCTTTGAGATTTAGAAAAATCATTTATTTTACATTCATTAAAAAAAGGCCAAATTGGAAATGTATATCTAACATTAACTTTTCCTAAATTTTTTCATCAAATTTTAAATGGGACTATTTTTATATTTTATTTTTATAGTTTTTAATAAATATATATCATTATGTGTGTACATCTCAATTGTTGATTTTATGTATAATTTTTTTTTGTTGAAATTTATGTTCAATTTAAGTATGCATTTTACCAAGAAATCAACCCGTGCAGTTGCATGGTCCAACTCTAGTTGATTATATATCATATGTGCCTCGTTTTCTATATATTGAAACAACATATCAGAAATAATGAACTTTTTCTCACTTTCAATTACAATTAATATTATATATTTATAAACTTATAAATTATATATATATATTATGCTCTAATATACCATCTTGTTACTTAATTATTCTGATAAATTTTATGTTTATTATTATGCTTATTTATTAGTTAATATATTAAATTAATATTTATATACTTTTAACTAATATCAATTTAAACATAATTGAACACATACACAATAAATATATTTTTCAATCAATTCAATAATGCATTTGATTTTAAAAATATTGAATTATACATAATATAATAATATAAAATGTAGAAAAATAATTATATTAGTAATATTTAAGTACATTTATATTATTATTGTGTATTTTATTTTTTGTAAAACCCATAAATTTGAATATAAAAATATAAAATTCATATATTTTAATATATACCGGTTTAATTGGTTCAACCAGTGACTTACTGTTTCGACTAGTGACCCAATCTCCCTAGTCATTGACCGGTCCGGATTTTATAACATTGACTAAAGTCAAGATTGACAATGGTAGAAAATACAAATCTCTTATTACGAATAGTTTAGACTACACCATTATGTATCTTTATTAATAGGAAAAAACTTTAGTAACACTTGGTAAAGGTTCCATTAGCGTAATACGGGATCTGAGATTGGCATATATTGGACATTGAGACACTTTACAAATCTAATCACATAGTTCCTGGTAGGGATTTATTGTGGGAATGAGATTGCAACTCCAATAGACTTCACAAAAGCAAGAAGGAATGAGTCTCAAATTATATAATTCTTGCCACAAGGTTTTCAACCGGGTAAAATAAGTTGTAATAGATGAATCTCTCTATTTGAGTGAATATAGTTCCTCTTGTAGGTCAAACATGCAAAAAAAAATATCAATTTGGTAGCACCTTTCTTTGATATCATTTTAGACTTTAATTGTAGATATTCCAAGCACAAAAACATTATGTGTCATAAAAGGCTTGATAAATCGCTATTTTATATATTTACTTTTGGTATTTAAGTGAGTTATTTGACATTTATGGTCATTATTATTCGATATCTCTTATTTTCCCTTATTTTGTCATAGAAATAAAAGGATAATCTTTAGGAAGATTTGGCCATGAAAAGAAGATTAGATGAAATAAAAGGATAATCATTGATAAGATTTGCAAAAAGATTTGAAGGTAATTTTTGGGCTATCTTGAGTTGCACTTCCAGTTTCCAAATTAAGAAAGATAATAAAAGAGGAAATAAAGTTAGAATAAAGTTATTAGGATACTTACAACTCTTATAAAATACACCATCTATGACTGAGGAGGAAAATCTGAATCATCTCAAGAATCCATCTTCTTCTACTCTCTAATCTGAGAACGTTCTTTAAGAGCGGTAGCCTTTTACAATAGGATTTGAGAAATTTCTGGAGTGAAGCAATTCTATCAAAGGGTTTTTCTCTTCTAGTTTTTCCTAGTAGTTATTGAATTTTTAGGACTCTTAGTTTTGATTGATTTATGTTTTATTATGAGTAACTAATTACCTAGTCAAAGGGCTATGGTAGATCTTAAGTTGCGAACTTGATTTGAACCCGTTTTCCCTTTATAAATTAAATAATGTCTTCTTTTTATAATTGTGTTTGCCTTATTATTTTATTATATCAAGAATTTATCACCCTTGGTAAATCTTAGTAGGTTGGGTAATAGGCGATCATACCATTCTCAATTAACGGATCTAGAAGGTAAAGTGGAACTGGGTTTTAATTTGTAGGATCAATCTTAATCCTAGGTTTTCAATCAGTTATTAGATTAACAAATTTATTAGTTCTTTATACTTTTCTTAATCCATTATCTTGCATGATCATTGTGGATAGTATTTTAATGAGAAGATTATCAATATTGCATGATAATTGGGTGTTGATAATATTAGAATAAGTGAATGAATGAAATAGGGATGGATATGGAGAAATGTTCAAACTTCAAAGTGTGTTGTGTGTGAGTTTGGGAGACAGAGAACAGAGAGAGGAGAAGGAGATGGAAACGGTGAGAGAGCCATGTGGCATGGAATGTGGGGTCACAGATATACACAAGTGTATAATAGTAGTAGTTCCTACTTCGTTACACTATATAAGTTTCTTTTTTCCCTTTTTTTCCCTTCAAACTTCTTCTATAATGGAATTTTTCTTCTATGCATTGTTAAAATTTGATTTGATTTACAAAATAATATTTGTAATTTAGTTACAATATGATGTTAAGAACTAAACTTTTTCCTAAAATAAAATCAATAGCTTTAGAAAGTGACATTGGATCCAATTTATAATGTAAGTTAAAAATCTTAAAATTAATTAAAAGTTAGATAATTAAAAATTTAAAATAAATAAATTTCAAAATCTTATTAAATGGATTTATTTATAACTTTCCAAACTCCTAAGTAGTTTGATTCAATCATTGGATAAATATTCCTAAAACGCAAATTTTGTTCTAACATATTCGACTTCTATCTTGAAGTTAATTAATAAAAAAAAATACATAGTTTGAATGTCATGTATGAATAAATTAATTTTATGACTAATCATATGGTACATTCACGTTAACCTAAAACCACGTTAAAATTTCATATATTTTAAGTTGGCTAAGTAGCAAAAGTGCAAAACTACAAAAAAATAATAATTAAAATAGACATCTAAAATCAAATTAGTGTTCTTACTTATTTCAATTTTTTAATTCCAAAAACTTGTACACTCTTAAAAAATTTGTCTTCAAAAGAATGTAAGAAGATGAAGAGAATCAAAACATTCTTTTAAGTGTTATAAAAATTAGACCGGATTGGCCGGTCTGACCAGAACCATGACCAGTCCAATCAAAATTTTGGATTAGTTATGTTATAGAATTGGTATCTGTGCGGTTGAACCGGTCGTAAACCGACCATTCCGATAGAGAATCGGCTTGGCTGAGCCAACACAATATTAGTGTGCTTCTCATTAAAAAAAATAAGGGGAAGTCACAGCGAGAATTGATCCCACGTCTCCTTCGTTGAAGACACGCACGACATGCCGACTAGGGGTGTAAGTGATTTCGGGTCAACCCGCGAACCCGATTGACCCGATTCAAACCAAGTGCAAATATACAGGTTGGGTTGGATCAATGGGTCGGTTCGGTTTGTTTTTATGTAACCCGATCACCTTTGGGTCGGGTATCGGGTTGGGCCATTGTAAAACCGAATAACTCAACCCAACCCAACCCGGGATATATAGTCAGCAACACCTCTTTCACTCTTTAATCTTGAGAAATTTTTAGCCCTAACAGAGCCACCTTACACTTCCCCTCTTCGGCTCTTCACTCTTTCTTCTCCCTTCTTTTACTCTTTCAGATCGGATTCTTGTTGACTTGTTGCAGGGAGGCCATGGTGCAGTAGTTGACTGAGGAGGACGATGAAGACGGTGGCACGTCACAGTGGTACAGATCGAGACTTCAGACTTGCCACGGCGGCGCATGTTGTAAAACAGGGGAGATGACCCGCGATGGTGCACTAGTGGTGGCGTGGTGGCCGCTCTTTCTCCCGCTTCCTTTCTCCGATCCCCGCTATCGCCTTCGCCCACGATCGCATCGCCGCCGCTGCCCGCATCAAGGAACTCTTCTAGAAGCCATGTCACTGTCTTTGTTTGGGGTTTATTCATTTTGTGTATATCTGAGATAAATTTTATGTTGGGAATCCTTTTTGTTGCTGTTTGATTTTGTGCATTTGAGATCTATTGCAAACAGATTAGTGATTACAAGTTTTCCCCCATTTTTCTGGTTTCTGGGTTTCTCATTCTCTTTCATATTTCGTTTCCCAAATTTTCCATGTTTTTACTGATTCGAGCATTTTTTATTTTTAATTCATGACTCGTTGACCCGACCCAAACCAACCCGTTACTGATCGGGTTGGTTCGGTTCGGGTTACATAGCAAAAAAAAACAAGAACCCGATCCAACCCAAATCGATGTCATTTAATTGGTCCAGACACTAAAACACCCCAAACCCGACCCGACCTGACACGATTACACCCCTTAATGTTGACCACTTTGCAAAAGTTATTATTCATTATATATGTGCCTCGTTTTGTATATATTCAAACATCAGATGAAAAATAATGAACTCTTTCTCACTTTCTATTACAATTAATATTATATATTTATAAACTTATAAATTATATATATTATGCTCTAATATACCATCTTGTTACTTAATTATTATGATAAATTTTATGTTTATTGTTATGCTTATTTATTAGTTAATATATTAAATAAATATTTATACACTTTTAACTAATATCAATTTAAACATAATTGAACACATACACAATAAATATATTTTTCAATTAATTCAATAATGGATTTGATTTTAAAAATATTGAATTATACATAATATAATAATATAAAATGTAGAAAAAATAATTATATTAGTAATATTTGAGTAAATTAATATATTATTATTGTGTATTTTATTTTTTGTAAAACCCATAAATTTGAATATAAAATTCATATATTTTAATATATATTAGTTCAATCAATGACGTACTGTTTCGACTAGTGACCTTGACCTAGTCCCCCTATCGAGTCAATGACCGATCCGAGTTTTATAACATTAACTAAAGCTAAGATAGACAATGGTAGAAAATACAAATCTCTTATTACAAATAATTTAGACTACACCATTATGTATCTTTATTAATAGGAAAAAAACTTTATTAACACTTGGTAAATGTTCCATTAGCATAATACGGGATCTGAGATTAGCATATACATTGAGACACTTTACAAATCTAATCACATAGTCATTCTCCTGGTAGGGCTTTATTGTGGGAATGAGATTGCAACTCCAAGAGACTTCACAAAAGAAAGAAGGAATGAGTCTCAAATTATATAATTCTTGCCAAAAGGTTTTCAACTGGGTAAAATAAGTTGTAATAGACGAGTCTCCCTAGCTATTTGAGTGAGTATAGTTCCTCTTATAGGTGAAACATGCAAAAAAAATATCAATTTTGTAGTACCTTTCTTTGATATCATTTTGTACTTTAATTGCAGATATTCCAACCACAAAAACATTATGTTCTATAAAAGGCTTGATAAACCATTATTTTATATACTTACTTTTGGTATTTAAGTGAGTTATTTCACATTTATGGTCATTATTATTCGATATCTCACTTATTTTCTCTTATTTTGTCAAAGAAATAAAAGGATAATCTTGAGTGAGATTTGGCCAAGAAAAGGAGATTGGATGAAATAAAAGGATAATCATTGACAAGATTTGGAAAAATATTTTAAGGTAATTTTTGGGCTATCTTGAGTTGCACTTCCAATTTCCAAATATAGAAAGATAATAAAAGATAAAATAAAGTTAGAATAAAATTAGGATACTTGTAACTCTTGTAAAATACACCAACTATGACTGAGGAGGAGAATCTGAATCATCTATTAATCATCTCAAGAATCCATCTTCTTCTACTTTCTAATCAAAGAACATTCTTTAAGAGCAGTAGCTTTTTACAATAGGATTTGGGAAATTTCTGGAGTGAAGCAATTCTGTCAAAGGGGTTTTTCTCTTCTAATTTTTCCTAGTAGTTATTGAATTTTTAGGACTTTTAGTTTTGATTGATTTGTGTTTTATTAAGAGTAACTAATTACCTAGCCAAAGGGCTATGGTAGATCTTAAGTTGCGAACTTGATTTGAAATCGTTTTCCCTTTTATAAATTAATGTCTTCTTTTTATAATTGTGTTTGCCTTATTGTTTTATTATATCAAGAATTGATCACCCTTGGTATATCTTAGTTGGTTGGATAATAGGCGATCATACCATTCTCAATTAATGGATCTAGAAGGTAAAGTGAATCTGGGTTTTAATTTGTAGGATCAATCTTAATCATATGTTTCCAATCAGTTATTATATTAACAAACTTATTGGTTCTTTATACTTTTCTTAATCCATTTTCTTGCATGATCATTGTGGATAGTGTTTTAATGAGAAGATTATCAATATTGCATGATCATTGGGTATTGATAATATTAGAATAAGTGATTATCAATTAGTTTGACATAATTTATAAGGGAAATTGAGGGAAAATCTAATAAGCACTTGAGTGAAACCAGATGCCCTAGGCACTTCCATAATTGAATCCTAATTGTGTATTTTCTTACTTCCTTGTTTAACTTCCTATCTCTCTCTTTCCCTCTTTAATTATTATTAATCCCAACTAACAAATCAAATAATAATCTCTCTCTTGTCTCATTATTAAGGATTTAATTTAATTTAATATTATCAACTAATCTTTGTGGTACGATACTTGGGATTCTAATTACTCCATTTTACTTTAATCAATAGGTAATCCGAAGATAAAACTCACAACATGGCTCTAGAGAATGAGTTATTTAGGATAGTAGAATAATATTACATCTTTCCCAACTTGGAAGGAATTGGGTCATCATCTTTGGGTTTTGGAAGACTTCCATCAATAAACTAAGTCTTGCTTTTGGATTTGAGTGTCATTTTCATAGCCCGAGACCATGAGTAGTGATAGTTGCTGCCAATGAGTTGTGTTGAGACAATTATAGCACCCGAGTTCTCATTGGGATGATGATGGTAAAGACTTGAAGGGTCTCTAGCAAGAGTAGCGCCAAATCAAAGATGAATGGAAAATAGAGTACGTACGTAGCAAGAAAATGGAAAGCAAAAAGGAAAAAAAATCATAGTTGTTAGAACCACAGGCAACACTAGAAGGGGGGTTGAATAGTGTTTTAGACATTTTAAGACAATTTTGGAAATCTTTAAAATAAACAATCACGCTAAGTGATCATTGTACAAAACCAATCTTAAGATCAGAGTTATTTTAAGAACATGCGGAATATATGAAAGATTTAGATTAAAAACTTTCTCTTACACTTAAGATTGTTTTGATTTTAAACAAACTTCTCTTAGTGTCTTTTGAAGACTATTACTAAGAGTACCTTCAGAACTGTTTCTGAAATACTTTAGATGATCAGAGACCATCTACATCATGTGTCTGAACTGAGTTCCTGTTGGGCTCACTTCAGACAGGTATTTCAGACATCCCTCTGAATATATTCTTCTATAATACTTCAACCTACACTAGAGACGTTTTAACGTTATGTTTGTATGAAAACTTGTTTTATTGAAATCCTTGAGTTAAGCTTGTTATGAAAAATACTTTTCAATCCCCATCGTAAATGTAAAGACTGTAAATAAAAGAGATTAAGGGAAAGAAAACTTAGACACAGAATTTATCCTGGTTCACCCACAAACCCTGTGAGCTACATCCAGTCCTAGTGGCAAACCACCACTAGCTTTTAATAACAACAACACATATGTGCCACTCCGAATCCCCCAGACCCTTGCAGCCACATATATGTCACACTATCTGAAACCACAGATACACATGTTAACCTCTCCAGGCCAACACAACAAGTATTCTTTCTTCCACCAAGCCTCTCCAGGCTCTACCACGAGTATTCTTTCTTCCACCAAGCCTCTCCAGGCTCTACCACGAGTATTCTTTCTTCCACCAAGCTTCTCCAGGCTCTCAGACACTTAACTAAGTGTTGAGTATTACTACTCAATCTAAGCTAGATGTTCGCTAGAACCTCTCAACTCAGATTCTTCTTGTACATAGTGATTACTGAGTACATACTCAGGATACCGTCAATACAAACTAAATACAAGGATAGACAATGATACAAGTGTTTGAATTTAAGTACAATCCCTGTCTTTTCTATGAGGAATACATCCTCTGAGAGTGGGCTAACTTAAGATATGAAATTTATCTCCAGCCTTATTCTCCAACCATTGGTTTCCATGGGCTACATTCTCACCCGTATCATTGGAATACCAAGGTATCTTCAAAGCTTCAAACCGTACCCGGTTTGATAGTCATTTGTACAGCATGATTGCCTTCCCGACAACCAACTCACTTGATCAACAGACCAACTGTACAATCTAACTAACTGACCAGCTGATCAGTAGCCCGGTTGAGAATTCACTCTCTGATCAATTGTTGTTGACTTTTCATGATGTATTTAAGCTTGAGTCAACTCTTGTTAACTGTAAGACACTCAGCCTAGTTAACAATTTTCATCCTGATTGATTTCAAGAACCTTCTTGAAAACAATCCCAATTGATCTATCTTGATTGCAACAACAGCTGCATGGTTGTTCTCCAACGACAACCTCTTCAACTTCTTTCTTGAGGCTATTTATATGTTCTTCTTGAATATAGCCGTTGAAGATAATTCATAATACCGTTGAGCTTTTGATGATGTGGCTCATATAGCCGTTGTGTAATAGCTTCTCAAACGGTTGCTTCTCCTTAAGCATATTGAGTGTTCAGAATACTCCCATTCTGACACTTCTGATGATGAGCTCTGTTTTGAGAGATGTGATGATTATGTGTATTCTCTCTCTTGAATTTTTCTGCTTTCTTACATATGCTTTATCCAGCTTGCATCTGCTTGCTCCAGCTTGCATCTGCTTGCATCCAGCTTGCATTATCTTGCATCTGCTTGCTTTCTTCTGTTTTGTCCGGCTTGCATCTGCTTGTATCTGCTTTATTCAGATTTCCTCTGATTTTCTTGAGAGTGTGTATCCGTTGAATTTCCCCTTTTTGCTTATTCTGCATATACTCCTTTTTCATTTGCTCCTGACATCATTACTTCTTTGAATGTGATGTCTTGACCAATAGTCGTTGTTTGCAGATTCCTCTTTTGGGATTTAGATAAAGATGTTAAATTGAATATATTTTATTCAAACATCTTCCTTGTTGCTTTTGCTTAGTCTCCTGAGCTTTTCTTCTACTTTGTTTCTGATTGCACAAATGAAGAAATATCTCGTTGAGATGCTATCGTTTAGAGATAGCAAATAGTCTTCTTTTAATCCGTTGTGAGACATGCTGCTTGAAAGTTCTGACATAGTACAACGTTGGTGCTGCTGTAAAGCTGCTACTGTTGTTGCTGCGAATGCTGCGTTGCAAAGATTTCCTCAGTGGTGTATGAAGTTCAAATGCACCGGGAAAGGTCTCTGTGATTGTTGCCATAAATGTGTTCCAAAAACGTACTAGTAGCAGAGACTCAGAAAAGTCTTCACGCAAGGTTTCAGCAAAGATGCCACGTCATTACTAAAGCTTCAGACGGGTTCCAGTCTTCAGACGGGTTCCAGTCTTCAGACGAGCTTGGCTCTTCAGACGGCTTCAACACTTAAGACAGGTTGACCACTTCAGACAGCTTAAGTCTTTCAGACAGCTTCGTTGCTTTAGACAGCTTCAATACTTCAGACGGGTTGCGTCCTTCAGACAACTTCAATTCTTCATACTGGTTGAAACTTCATTCTTCTTTGTATCTTGTTCTTCTTGTATCTTCTTCTTCTTCTTCTTCTTCTTTTTCTTCTTGTATTCATTTCTTCAATTCATTGTTGTTCTTCATACAGATGTATATTTGAATCTGTACTTCTTCATATCTTTTGCCTTCAGTTCTTCAGATAGTCTTCTAAGTCTTCAATTCTTCAGATAGTCTTCTAGTCTTCAATTCTTCAGATAGTCTTCTAAGTCTTCAATTCTTCAGATAGTCTTCTTAGTCTTCAGTTCTTCAGATAGTCTTCTTAGTCTTCAGTTCTTCAGATAGTCTTCAGGTCTTCACTTCTATTCTTCAGTTGCTTCAACTCTGTTAAGGATTAATCTTCTTCAGATTCTGCACTCTTGTTCTTCTGATTCTGATCTTCTGATTCTGATTCTGTTCACAAAATCTTCTTCTTCTAAAGAGTATTTCATCCTGAAACATAATTAACAAACCAATACCTTTCTCAGTAGAACCTGTTTATATAATCTAATTGGTTCTTTATATAATTTTATTTGTTCTTTATATAATCTTATTTGTTAATCATTAAAACTAACGGATGTTAAGTCTTATAATCATGTTTAATTACTTAAACAGATTTATAGACTTCACAATAGTCACATGCAAAGCTCCAAGAAGGAGCTCTGATACAATGTTAAAATTGAAACATGGTCATCGAACTTGGGAGAGGAAATCAAAAGAAGAAATGGAGAGAAAAACTTGTGAGTGTAATTGCATTCTTCATCTCACATGTAAAATACATGAGAAGACAATGTATAGCTCCAACAATGAGTAAACCCTCAATTAATTCGTCCTCAAACATGTCATCTCCATCCTCATTAGTCCTAAACTACACTAATTACATAAGTAGTCCTCAAATTTTCATAGCATCCATCAAATCGGTCCTTATCAGGGACCAACGTGACAAGATACTATGAAAAATATAGGACTAATATGACAAATATTTGATAGTTTGAGTATTACTTATGTGACACCCTTCTACCCCAAACTCTCATACGTTTAATAAATTGAAGTATAAAAAGGCAACGTCCCACAATGGGTAAAAGGTTCACATAACTCTCTTATTAAAACCTCATTAGTTCGAAAACAACTCAATTAAAATGAAATAGAACTTAAAAGTATTCCAAATACTCATGCAGCGGAATCTCCAAGAAATAAAAATAACTAGACATACTATTTGTCGTGCAAGTCATCCAAACAGTTTACACCAAAAACTTTCCTAACTAGAAGCATAAAGAAACAACCCTACTATTATGCCCTGATGTCACATGTATCAGAACACACTCCATTTAATCAAAATCGACACCAGTCGTGTCATCATCAACACATGTAAAAATATCCATAGTATAACGGTGAGAAAAAGAATACTACTCATACATACACATAGGAGGCTACCCTATCCTCACCCACATATAGACAACATCATCATTAATCATACCACATACCCCAAACATCAAATAATCCACCAGATAAGAATCATCTATAAATCAGCATATAGCTTTTCATCTATATTAGCATATAAATTCATACCATCATTCATCAAAGGAATCACATACTCACATAATACCCATTCATCATTAATACTCAGAACATCATTTATAACTCAATATCATCATCAGATATAACACATATACATCCATCATGTATGCACCAAAACTCATCAACATTATTATATAACTCAATTCCATCGTTGAGTATAACACATCATCATATACACCAAACTCAACTCATCACCTACCCAAAGATCATGACTTGGAACTCTGCACAATGGGTGCACCTCGTCAATCACTCTAGTTAGTACCAAGATAGTCTACCGGAGTCACCACACACAATCCGATAGGTTGTACCCCCTCTATGGGCCCGCACAACGACATTCGACCCTAGGTTGCACCCCCTCTATGGGCCAGTACAAATCACCCCTAGGTTGCACCCCCTCTATGGACCCGTGCATCGAACGCCCCATCTTGATCCCTTGAGTTGTACCCCCTCTATGGGCCCGCACAACTCAGTTCACCTCCCAAATTGTACCCCCTCTATGGGCCCGCACAATTCTGGTCTCATCACATATGCTCAAGGCATCTCTTCTTAGTTGTACCCCCTCTATGAGCCCGCACAACTTAGGTAACATCATCATTAAAAGGTGATATACACCATCGTCAATAACCATATTGCATATTATGCACCCCAAAATATTATCAATCACATTGCATATTCACCAACCAATATGCACACCAAAACATTATCAATCATATTGCATATTCACCAACCAATATGCACACCAAAATATTATCAATCATATTGCATATTCACCAATCATTATGCATACCAAAACATCACCTATCATATTGCATATTCACCAATCATTACGCATACCAAAACATTACCTATCATTTTGCATATTCACCAATCATTATGCATACCAAAACATCACCTATCATATTGCATATTCACCAATCATTATGCATACCAAAACATCATCAACATCATTAATTATCACACCATAATCAATATAAAGCATTATCAAGCATCATCACCCATCATCAAGCACTTAGGCTCTCAAAATCCACTCTGGTAATCGATTACCAACCTCTAGTAATCGATTACCTGCAAACAAGGTCTCTGGTAATCGATTACAACCACCTTGTAATCGATTACCTGCAAGCAAACACACTGGTAATCGATTACAGCATCCTTGTAATCGATTACCTGCAAACAAACTCTCTGGTAATCGATTACCAGCGAACAAACAACAATTCTGAGTTGCCCAGAACACCCTGGTAATCGATTACCACACCTGGTAATCGATTACCTGCGACGCAGATCGCAGATTTCACGATTTCTAACATCTATAAACCCCTCCAATCAATCTCTACTCAATTCTTTTCGATAAAACACCATTCATCATCACCAATATTCATCAAAATCATCAATCTTTAACATTTTTATATGGTTTTCCCATCAAAACCCCAAATCATCAAACCCTTATTTAACCCCTTTTCACTATTCTCATTATTCTCATTCAAATCACTCAAGATTCATCAAGAATCATTCAATCATCCATAAATCACAGTTTATATCATCCATTCTCAATTATAACATACATCAATACAGATTTCTAGTCTTAAATCACTACCCAAGCACCCCTACATGCATATACAAGCAACACCCTCTCCCCCACCGTACCTTAAGTGAAGATCGATTACAGCAAGGAAGTCCCTTTCTTGGTTCTTGATGCTCACTCTGCAGCAACCCCTTCTTGAGACGTCGTTTTCTCCCTTCCTTAGCGTTTCGCTCTCTGACGAATTGAAAAATAAGGAATAGGGTGAACTGAGAACCCCTCCTTAAATAAAATCCCTATATGGGCTTGGGCCCATTCTCAACCCCCTTGTCCTCTCTTGTTAAATTTAAATTAGCTTTATGGATAAAACTAATAATAATATTAATCCTATTATTTATTCATCTATTTAATTAATTATTTCCTCTACTCATTTATTTAATTTAATTAATATTTTACCTAATAAAATTTAGGATGTTACAACTTATATAATTAATTTAGTTAGGGACTAATGGCGAAAGAGATGATAATTTTTGGGATGAAATTGAGGGTTTATTTCTCCAACAATAAAACAAATAACTAACTAGCCAAAGTAACATATTTTAACTACGTACCAACTAACTGAAGTAATAGACTTAACTAAACAATTTTTACATCTTGTAATAACACATGCATTGTATGTCATAAAATTTAGTAAATCACATATTACTTAAAATTCATGTTTAATTATTCAAAATGAATTTGAAGTAAAATTTAATAAAAAAAATTCAACTCAACATAGAAGTTGTAATTTATCATGTTAGTTCAAACATTAATTTAGGGATAAAAGCAATTATGATTCAGACCACTCAAATATGTTGGTATGAATTTTAAACCACATTTATATTTTCAAATGTAGTTTTGGATACTCCTAACACCCACATAAAAACATACTATTAATGAGCCCAACACTGCACGTTACCCTCAGCATACCAAATAAAACGTAACTATGTGGGGGAGTTGGCAAAAGCAAGGGCCTTGCTTTTCACAACCCTTACTTTTTATGAAATGTCATTTTCCAAAAATACCCTCCAACTATTCTCGGAAATTAATTTCTGGAAACTAAATGATAAAAATACACTCCTTCGAAAAATCACTTCCTGACATTAATTTCCAAATTTTTTTATTTTCGGGAGTGATTTTTTTATAAATTATTAGTCATTAGAATGGAAAAAATTGTCTCTAAATATTAAAATTTTATAAAAAATTTAAATAAGTGACATTTTCTATTAGATCTTTAAAAACTGAAACTTCATAAAAAAAATGTTCCACTTTCGGAAATTAATTTTCAAAAGTATTTTTTTCAGAAATTAATTTTCCAAAAGAGAAGAAAAAGGAAAAAGATGGAGTGGAGTGGCAGTGGTAGTGGGGTGGGGGTTACGATAGGTGGAGGTAGGCTGGGGGAGGTGGAGGTGAGGGGTCGGGGTGGGTGGGGGTAGTTTGGAAAAAATATTTTTCAAAAAAAGGATGGGACGTGCTAAAAACAGCTCCCCAAAAGCAGGGTCATGTTTGTGTGATTGAGTACTTTTAGGTGGGAGCTGATTTTTGCACATCCTTTTTTAATTTCACACATCTCAACCTCTCTCTAATAAATTATTATTTCATAAAATAACCTTTTTAACCTAAATCCTTGACCCTCCCTTCTCGTACACCACTCCCATGCTCTTCAGGTCCGTTTGGTTTACAGTTGAGTAGAATTGATTCTAGAAATGAATGGTTGAGATGGATGATGCACACTTTACGAAGTACGTTGGACGAAAGTGATTTAAAATTAATTCTGCAGAATTGTTTCTGGATGGTTCAAAATTTAAACCAAACGGGCACGAAATCTCCCTGCCTCCCAGGAACCGAGCCTTTACACCAGTCACATGGACTAATACAAACTTTAACCAGAATTTTCCTTTACATTTTATTTATGGTATCACCATCCCATTCCTCTTAAATTCCAATATAACTTTCATAACATTGAACCACCACCCGCATCCTCCATCTTAGCCAACACCACTGGCACTGCATACAAACAAATCCATTTAACAAAGCATTGCAAAGCTCTCCTTTCCACCACCTGTAACACGCCAGAACCATCGTGTCAAGCAACTAGAACAACCACTTCTCATTCACTATTTAGCGATCAGAACACATTGTCTTCACCCTTGGCATTGGCCAACGTCCCATGACGCGTCCTCTCTGGTGCGTCAGGGTCGCACCTCCAACACAACTTCCGGTCACGCCACCTTCCTACCACAGTGAATATTGTTAGAACCAAATGAAAACACATACAAAATAATAGAGAGAAACAAGAGGCTTTCTCATTCATACAGAAAAGAATGCATGAGTACAATTATTTATATGAAATTACTGTAACTATATCATTCTGTTTACAACTCAACAGAATTTAACTAACACTAACAGAATTAACTACCACTAACATTTTGGATTATTATACAACACTCCCCTTTAATCCAAAATGTTCAGCTGACTTTATTCCCAACAAATCTCTCAGTTTTTCAAATCTCTCTTGCCTAAGTGACTTAGTAAAAACATCTGCCACTTGATCTTCAATACAACAGTACACAAGCTCCAATATGCCTTTGCTTACCTGATCCCTGAGAAAGTGAAACTTTGTTTCTATGTGTTTGCTTCTGCCATGAGATACTGGATTTCTGGACAAACTCATGGCTGACTTGTTGTCAACAAACAGCTGCACTGGTTTCTTATACTCTAACTTCAGTTCTACCAACAATGCCTCTAACCACAGGATCTGACAAGCTGCTTCTGCAGATGCTATATATTCTGCTTCACATGAGGAAAGTGCTACAACATTCTGTTTCTTAGAACACCAAGAAATTGGTGCATTCAGGTATTTGAACAAATAGCCAAAAGTGCTTTTCCTCTCCACCTTATCACCACACCAATCAGAATCAGAAAATGCTTCTATGATAGTTTCATTTTGATCATCTCCTTTTGGGAACAACAAGCCAAAGTCATGTGTGCCTTTTAGATATCTCAATATATGTTTAGCTGTAACCATATGAGGCACTCTAGGATTACTCAAAATGCTTTTATGGAGTTGGGTTGGTCAGTAATCCTAGAGTGCCTCATATGGTTGCAGCTAAACATATATTGAGATATCTAAAAGGCATACATGACTTTGGCTTGTTGTTCCCAAAAGGAGATGATCAAAATGAAACTATCATAGAAGCATTTTCTGATTCTGATTGGTGTGGTGATAAGGTGGAGAGGAAAAGCACTTTTGGCTATTTGTTCAAATACCTGAATGCACCAATTTCTTGGTGTTCTAAGAAACAGAATGTTGTAGCACTTTCCTCATGTGCCTCTAAAGAGTTTTGCAACTCTTCAACAGTCATAGTCTCAAGATCTTTTGACTCTTCTATGGCAACGACTATATGGTCAAACCGAGGAGTCAAAGTTCTAAATACCCTTTCAACAATCTTGGAATCAGCCACTGCTTCATCGCAAGCTCGCATCGAATTAGCCACAACCTGGATTCTGTTGAAATATTCTGCAATGGTTTCTTGCTCAGTCATAGAAAGAAGTTCATACTGCCTTCGAAGTGATTGTAACTTTACTTTCTTTGTTTTCCCAGAATTTCCATATACTTGTTTTAGAGTATCCCATGCTTGCTTTGATGTTGTAGCTTTTGAAATTTTCTGAAAAACGATCGCAGAAACACACTGATGTAACAAAACTCGAGCCTTGCAATCCAATCTCTTACTCTCTTTGTATGCTTCATTCTGTTCCTCTGAGGCGTTCTTGGGAGGTTCTTGAAACCCAACTTTCACAACTTCATCAATTTCTTGAAACCCAAGAATGGCATCCATCTTCACGCACCAATCTTCATAGCCTTTCCCATCAAATACAAGAAGGTTCCCAGGTATGGCACTCGCAGTAGCCATGGAAGCACAATCGCAGCAATGCATCAACTCACAATCAGTTGGTGCTCTCTCCCACTCTCACAGGTCCCTCTCACACACAAGCTCTGATACCAATTTGTTAGAACCAAATGAAAACACATACAGAATAATAGAGAGAAACAAGAGGCTTTCTCATTCATACAGAAAAGAATACATGAGTACAATTATTTATATGAAACTACTGTAACTATATAATTCTGTTTACAACTCAACTGAATTTAACTAACACTAACAAAATTAACTACCACTAACATTTTGGATTATTATACAACAAATATATCTTTCCGTCCTTATGCCCCAAGCCCCCAACTGTGTGCTCTCAACTCTTCCCCTATCTATGTTTGTTTCCTTGCGCTTATTTTGTCTTTGCACATATCATTCCTTTTTTATTAACAAGGGGTATTTTGAAAAAAAAAGTGTAGAATTAAAAGTAATATGTGTAAAACTTAATTTCCATTTTTGGTTTCCACATCACTCATTTTGGGCTTTATTCATTTTGTCCGTTATGGACAGATTTTAATATTTTCACTCCTTTCTTCTAAAAAACTCCTTTCTTTTTTTTTTTTTTTAATTTTTGAGTTCCTCTCTTACCTCATTCTTATCAATGTGGAATGTGTCTCAATGTATTTTATCTTTTATAAAGTGATAAATTTATTTAAATAAAAAATAAAAGGTATAATTATTAATATAAAAATCAATGATTGTTTTGTTAAAATATAATTCAATGATTATTGATATAAAAATTAATCAATGATTAATTAAATATAATAAAAATATTCATAGATAAAATAAATCATAAAATTATATTGATAAATTACTTTATATATTAATTTATCCATAACAAAAATAATTATTCTATTTAATTTTTTTTAAAGTAAAACTTCAAATTAAAAAGAAGCAAATGTGGTCTCAAAGATATTGCAGTCAAATATTTCAGGGTTCGAACTCGAGACCACTATTTCTGTAACAGTCCCTTACTAATATTGAAATTTTAGTTGCTGAATATTTTTAATAATTTTATAATTTTTCAATACTATTTTTCTATATTTACACGCACTCTTTTAAAAATGGAAATTGATTGATGAGTGAATTTTTAATAATACGATTTAGAAAAATTTGTCGTTAATATATACCAATAAAATGCAAACGGCGTCGTTAATTTTTCCTGATTCACACTGGCCATAATCTTTCGGCTTATTTGTACCAATTTTTTATTTTGTTTTAAAATTTTGGCTGGCGATTTGATCCATAAAGATAAAACTTCAATACCCATAGTTTGAGTTCAATCAATGAATTTTTTAAAAAATATTACACTTAAAGTTCAATTTTTTTATTGTGTGAAAGACATAGTGGATATAAAATTATTTAGGAAATTAAATTATAAAGTTTAACATATATACACTGTCAGTATAAATAAGTTTTACAGATATCTAATGATGTACTGCCACATTATTTATTTGAATTTAATAATATTATCACATTCATTAAATAGTGTGACGATACATTATTAGATGTTTGTGTAAAACTTCTTTATATTGAAAATATATATAATTAAATCCTTAAATTATGAAGAGAGTTTATATATAACATATTTTTATCATCTCATGGTAGAAGTTTGGTGGACATGCAATTTGAAAGGAACATATACCCATCCCTCGTTTTCTTTCTTTATGGACGAAAAATGAACCAAGTCCAGCTTTGGCGCAATATTTGATCCCGTTTGATGACGAAAAAGAATCTTAAAAGAAAATGAAAGTGAAGCGAATCTGAGAAAACTAAACGAGACAGACACTTGGAATGGCTCTCCCATGTGAACTCTCTAGAGACTAAAAGGAAAGTACACAGAAAGGCGATAGTTCAGAAGCAGGCTTCTAGTGAGTTCAATAAAAAGTGCCTTCCGAATATGACACTATTTTAATTGTTTTTGGAGGACAAAATATGTATATGTGGATCCACTTCTTCACCTTCCAAATTAACCATGGTTTTTTATCGTCAAAATTTTGATTGAATAAAACATATATATTTAAATGACTTTATTTGGTGTTGGTTTGAGTGATACATAGAGTCTGTTTGGGTGGAACTTCTGCAGAAGTACTTCTAGGTGGAAGAAAATAGCATGAATCAAATAAGTCAAATGCTTTTAACTTCTCCCTAAGTCAAGCTCTCACATTTAACTTCTCCAGAATTAACTAATTTTAACTTATGGAGAAATTAAATGCATTTGACCTCTTTGATTCATGCTATTTTTTTTCATCTAAAAGTACTTCTGCAGAAGTTTCACCCAAACAGGCTCATAATCCATTTTTCTTAAATAAATTTTTCAGTTTGAGTTAAAAAAATTTTACTAACTTGAACACGAGGATGTAGAGAGAATATATTTTTATTATGTAGCTATGAGTTGTGAGTTGTGATTCCCACTATGATGTTCTACAATTTATTGCTTTGTGAGTTGTGAATATATATTGATCAACCTGCGTATTTTATTAATAATCTATCTTCAATTCTTTCCACCAACATTGTGTTTTAATTAATTTAACATCCAGAAAATCAACAATGCTACACACATATAAATTATATATTATTTTTAATTTTAATAAATTAACTTGAATTTAAAAAATTATCCAAATATATATATATATATTTAAAATTGTAATATACATTAATATGTTATGAAAAGTATCCAAACAATATTCTATGTAAAAATTATTTTTCTAATACATGCTATTCAAATAAAAATCATATTAATTACTTCAAAATCAATTTACACAAAGTCAATTTTGTAAAAACACATTAATCCAAAATCAATTTTATCACCACCAAACCAAACACATACTATATATATATATATCCTCCATTGCAAATTAATATTTTTTAATTAATTTTTTAGTTTAAATTTATTTATCACTTGAACCACTCATTAATTGTGTCTGAAAAATTAATACAATTAATATATATAGTAGTATATACATAACTAAACTTAGAAATAAAATTAATGATATAAAAAGAAAGCAATATTTATATCTTCCAAGTTTATAAGTATGAAAAACATTAGGCAATTTCAAAACATCATTTTATATATTATTGAGGCGAATCTCTGTGGGAGGAGGACCAGTCCAGAACTAAAGAGGTATTTTACGTGTAATCTTAGGCCAGCAAGAGAAAACAGCCAAAGCCAGCAAATAACCCTTGTCGTTGAAGCGTCCAAGGCACTAACTAGCTACCTACTATCTTTCATTCTTTTCTACACACACACATATATATATAAACAACACCTCACACTACCTTTCCCTATGTGCATATTAAAACGACCAAACCAAAGAAAATTTGAGAGAGAGTTTTAAGAGAGGTAGTGTTTGATATATATATATATATATATGATGGAGAAGACAAGCTGGTCGTTTAAGAGGTTGAGCAAGGAGTTGTGGCCAAGGAGGTTCTCTTCGTTTCGCTGGAAACGACTTCATCTACACACGACAATCATGGACACCGTCGTTTTCAAGATAGTCTCTGTGGTAGAGGGTGTTGTCCTTGTCTCCACCCTTTGCTTCTTCTACCTTTGCTGTGGTTGCCATTTCTGAAATATATGTATATGACCTTCAAATTAAATTAATTTATTCCTTCATTTTTTGTAGCACTTTTCATCAATAACACTTTGGGTTTTATGATATCCTATAGCCTTGTAATATTATTTTTCTTTTGTTTTTGTTGAATATTATTATTTTTTATTATCTTGCATGTACTTAATTATATTAACGAGCTAGTCCTTGATCTTGAGGTGGGTGTTTTGTTCGTTTCATCTTTTTTTTTTCAAAACTTTTCAGACGAGATTGGGAAACACGGAAGGATTATTAAACGATGACAATATGCATAATTTGATCTATTTTCATTTTTTAAAATAAAAATAGCTAGGAAAAACTTTTGAAAGTCTTTTTGCAATAATGTTTACCCAAAGACAATTGTTTTATACTTACTAGTCCGCTACCCGTGCGATCGGAGGACGCTCGTAATGGGAATGTTAGACGGATAAATTTAAAAGTTAAATGTTATAATTATTTTAAAATAGATTTTGGTTTGAATGTGTATATAATTTGTATTATGAGAAAAAAGTATACATGGTAAAAGAGTTACTATGAAAAGGGATTAAAAAACATATATATATAATGGATGGAGTATCTACACTATGCCAAAAAAGGTATTTAAGGGCGCTTCCGTGTAGCATAAAAGGGCGCTTCCGTGTGCCCTAATAAAACTACTGCTCTTATTTGGTCGTTAAAACGAGGGCGTGCTCAGAAGCGCCCTGACGGAAGGAAACGAGGGCGCTTCTAAAAAACACGGAAGCGCCCTCTACGAAGTGTCTGGAGAAGAGGGCGCTTCGTTGGAGCGCCCTAATTGTCAAGGACAAGGGCGCTTCCTTGAAGCGCCCTCCATATGCACAGGACGTGCATTTGGAGGGCGCTTGACAACCAGGGCGCTCCAACGAAGCGCCCTCCTCCCCCTTTTTTCTGCTCTATAATTTAGATGAAGCTGTGAATACAGTATTTCACACCTGCAAAACTCCATACAGCAGCTAGAATTTCATCCTTGGAATTAATGTCAAAAGTTTTGAATTATATGCTTAACATATACAACATCCTTAACCAAGACTAAGTCTAGTTATTAACCTATAAAAAATTTGGCAGAGTTTCCTCTGTTTTTACAAGTTTTCCCAATTTATCAAACACCTGTAAAACTCTTGAAAGTGTATAATTTGTATTAAAATAGATTTTGGTTTGAATGTGTATATAATTTGTATTATGAGAAAAAATTATACATGGTAAAGAGTTACTATGAAAAGGGATTAAAAAACATATATATATATGGATGAAGTATCTAACTTATGAAGATAAACTTTGTTTATTGGAGATAGGGAAGGTGGATGTAATCCCTATAAAAGAGAAGTTAATATAAAGCATATGTATGTGAAAAGAAGAAAGGAGAATGTCACTTACCTAAATTAAATATTGGAAGACTTCTTTGAAAACCAAATTTGATATAGTGTTTGTTAAATTTCCCTCTTTATCACATATAAGAATTTTAAGTTCATTATATGATGTTATTCTTGAGAGTGCAACATACAATTGGTTGTGAGAAAAAACTGGTCTTGAAAGGAAAATTCCAACATGTTTAAGAGATTGTCCCTTACTTTTATTGATTATCATTGCAAATGAGACTACAATTAGAATTTGTCTTCGTTGAAATTTGAAAGGGATATTTTTATCTTATGGAATTAGTGAGAGTCTTGGAATGAAAACCTTTTCTCTAACATTGCTTGCCTGATATGACTCTTGCTTATGGGTGTTCATTGGTTTTGGCTCAACCCGATGAACCGAACCGAACCAAACCAATCTGATTAGATTGATTTTTTAGCTCAATCGGGTTTGGACCCGAACCGAACCAATCAAACCTAACAATGATTGGTTCGGGGGTAACATATTAAAGACATTGGACCCGTTACCCGAACCGAACCACCCTAAATAAAAAAACTACACTAAAGGGAAAATTGGAAGAGATGAGAGATTAAACATCAACATAATTTTTTATCATAGAAGAGAAATTAAATATAAACATGAGGTTTTATCATAGATTGTCCATTTCTTAAATGAATTTTTCTATTATTTACTAAAAAATTGAAAAATAACTTTAATTGTATTTGGATGCTAAAAGTAATGATCCGATTGAATTGAACTAAATCGACGCGTTCTTGATTGGTTCATTTTGGTTCGGGTCACTTACAGAAAATTGAAAATTCGAACTGAACCGAACAATTTTATTTTGTTCGGATTTGTTTTTCCTACATAACTGAACCAAACCGACTTGTGAACACCCCTACTCTTGCTTCTAAAACATATGTGCCCATTTGAGTAATGATGAGTTTTATCCTAGTGCACAATCTAGAAGACTCGTCTATATTTCTCAACAACATCACAGGAACACCTACTTTTACTTTAACCTCATGATTTGGAAGTTTGATGAAGTTATTGTATTGAATAATCAAACTAAGAAAGATTTTGTCTCACAAGGAATGAATGAAACGCTTAATCATTCAAATTCTCAACAATATCAATTGTGGGTGGAGATGACAAAAAAACAGTACCTGTGGATACCCCCGGATATACCGACAATGAGTATCCGCATATTAATAAATGGGTGAGAACGAATATTATACTACCCACTCCACGGTACCCGCATACTGATTAAAATATTTTTCTATTAAATATATTAGATTATTAGAATTTTTTATTATTTTATGATGAGATATAATTTATTTTATATTATTTTATAATCATATCTTGAATATATTAACACATAATGATATTATATAAAGATAATTTATATTTATAATATTAATATAATATGATATTATACATTATTATATAATATTTTATCTATTTCTTTTATAAAATTTAAATTCTTAAACATTAATGGATACTTGTGGATACCTGCTACCCGCATGAGTATTCGTTAATTTTAACCGGTATGGATACAGGTAGGGTACTATTCATCCCCCGCCTCGATCTTGAAAGTAGCTTGTTAAAATAATTTTTTATATTTTAAATTTCCTATTATATTTTTATTTATGTTATAAAAATTGTTTAATATTGAAATTGTTAAAATGAGGTTTTAATATTAATATTAATATTTAATATAATAAAGATAACTATAATTAAATAATTAACATAACTACTATGAGCATAATTATAATTTTTTTTAAGTGTTTGAGCATATTTTAAGTTTAATATTATATTTTTTTAAAATTAAGTTTATTTTTTTAAATTATTTTATTATGTTTTTAAATTATGCATTATATTATTTTGTTATTTTTTAAATTATATATGTTCTAAATTATTATTATTTGTTATTATAGTGATATTCATATTAATATAATTAATTACTATAATTAATTAATAGTGATTCATAATATTAATCATTTATAATGCATGTTTTACAATGTAAAAAAAACTTTCTATTTTTAGAAGTTTTGTTGAAAGAAATTTACTATTATGTCCTCTCTTTAGATTTCATAGGCTACTTTCACTACCTTACTTTATATATATAAAGATAAAGATGTCTTTGGCTAAACATTATTAATGCAAATACTTATGTCTTTCATTTTGCAATTCATTGAACGTCAAAGAAAGAAGGATAAACTGATCCCTTCCCCAGAAATAAAAGAAAGAAAGAAGAATGTTATTGAACAATACTGACAGTTAATTCTGTTTATTAGTTTCTTCTGTTATAGCTTTCTGTTTTCAGTTTGTTAGTTTCTGTTTTGTTCAGTTTTCAGTTTCATAGCTTTCATTACCTGTATATATAGTTCCCTGTTTAGCCTTTATCAATCAGAAATGAAATTCATCTTTCTTCAAAGCTCTTTTATGGTATCAGAGCTCTCTTAGGAGAGCTCTGCTGCGCATCATCTTCTTCTTTCTCTTGAGTTCTCTGTCATGGCTGAATTAACCACCAATTATGGAAGTTCCGATCCAGAAAGTCCCTACTATTTGCATCCTGGAGAGAACCCAGGAGCAATTCTGTTTCACAACCATTAGATGACACAAATTACCATTCATGGAGTAGAGCAATGAAGACAACACTCATATCCAAGAATAAACTGGAGTTCATCAATGGCTCATTACCGGTTCCTGCAGTTACAGATCCTCTATACAAAGCTTGGAGAAGATGCAACAATATGGTCCTATCTTGGATTAACAGATCCTCAAGCAAGCAAATTAACCAAAGCAGTATCTACATTGACAATGCCAAAGTCCTCTGGGAGGATCTTAGAGAAAGGTTTTCAAAGGGAGATCATTTTCGCATGTCAGATCTTTGCAAGAAATTCATTCCATTAAGCAAGGTGAGAGAAACATTGCTACCTATTACACAGACCTGAAAATTCTTTGGGAAGAATTAGAGGCTTTGAGACCTATTATTCCTTGTGTTTGTGGTGCAACATGTCATTGCCAGAAGTACAAAGACACTGAATATGTAGTATGTTTTCTAAAGGGTTTGAATGATCAATTTGGCGCTATAAGGAGCCAGGTTCTGCTAATGGATCCTCTATCATCAATAAATAAGACTTTTTCCCTGGTTTCACAGCAAGAAGGTCAACTCGGAACATGTAACTCTGCTGATTCAAAAGTCTTGCTGAACTTCACAGATGCTGCTTCAAATTTTAACCATCACTTGGTAGAGGTTTCAATGGAAACAATAGAGGCAGAGGCGGGCAGATCAGGAGGAAGAGGATTCCCACACAAAGTGTGCACATTCTGTGGGAAAGAGAGACATACTATAGAACATGCTATATAAGCACGGTTTCCCTCCAAATTACAAATTCAGATCCAAGAATGGCACTGCTGCTGTGAATAGTGCTCAAGCTCTTGAATTCAATGATGAAACCACAACAATAGAACCTGTTTCCTCCGACATCTCACAAGAATCAAGTTTAAGTTTTACTCCAGAACAGTTAACTCAAATTGCAGCTTTGCTCAATAAATCAATACCCATTCCTAATGCTTCCAGTGTAAATCATGTTACTTTTACTCATGATTCCTCACAAGGTAAATCTTTAAAATCATCTACATGGATATTAGACAGTGGATCCACTGACCATGTCTGTCATTCCATTTCCAGCTTTACTTCTTGTCATTTTATCAAGCCTATACTTGTTAATTTGCCAAATGGATCCACCATTATTGCAAATACACTGTAACTGTCATATTTTCTAATCAACTCATCTTAAATGATGTCCTTTACATTCCTGAGTTTAAATACAATCTGATTTCTATATACAAACTTGCCCTTTCTCTTTCTTGCAAGCTAACCTTTGATGATCTATCTTGTACTATTCAGGACTCGAATACCTTGAAGATGATTGGGCATGCTGAAGTTCAGAACAGCCTCTACATTCTTTGTCAACCAGAAACACCCTCCACAACTATAAATTCTGCTTCAACAAACTCACCTATCAAGCCTTGCCCATTTTTTGACCTATGGCACTTCAGATTAGGCCACCCTTCTTAATCTGTATTACATACTGTTTGTAATCATTTCCCTTATGTTAAATTTGATCAAAATAAAGTCTGTGACTACTGTCATTTAGAAAAATAAACCAAACTTCCTTTTCCTATAAGTATGAATAAAGCAATGATTCTTTTGATCTTGTACACATGGATATATGGGGTCCAATTGCTATTAATTCTATTCATGCTTATAAATATTTTCTAATTGTGGTTGATGATTTTACCAAACATACTTGGCTTTTTCTTATGAAATTAAAGGCTGAAGTTAAAACTCTTGTGCAGAATTTTGTCACTATGATTCACACATAATTTAGCAAAATTATCAAGATCATTCGGACTGACAATGGATCTGAGTTTCTTCTTTCTGATTTCTATGCCAGCAAAGGTATTATCCACCAAACTTCTTGTGTGGAAACACCACAACAAAATTCTGTGGTGGAAAGAAAGCATAGACACATTTTAAATGTGACTAGATCACTCCTTTTTCACTCACATCTTCCAAAGATATACTGGTGCTATGCTGCTAAACATGTTGTTCATTTAATAAATAGACTGCCTTCTCCTATTTTACAAAACAAATCACCTTTTGAACTTTTGTATGATAAACCACCTACCTTACTTGATCTTAAGGTCTTTGGAAGTCTTTGCTATGCTTCAACTCTTTGCCATCATAGAAGTAAATTGGATCCTAGGGCTAGAAAATGTGTGTTCTTAGGGCATAAATTAGGCACAAAAGGGTATGTTTTGCTTGATCTACACAATAGGAAAATTTTTATATCCAGAAATGTAATATTCTATGAAAATATATTTCCTTATGCCTTAATCTCAGGTGCCATCTCTCCTTCTTCACCTTGCACACCTCTTTATTCCACTGATCTTTTATTTGATGACTCAACATTATCCTTGCAACCTCAAACAACAACCATCCCTACTACAACTTCACCTCAAACAGCAACCATCCCTACCACACCACCACTCAGAAGACCTTCAAGACCAAAACAACCTCCCTCCTATCTTCAAGACTTTCATTGCAATGTTTTGACTTCTTCA
This sequence comes from Sesbania bispinosa, assembly GCA_026901365.1. Classification (NCBI taxonomy): domain Eukaryota; kingdom Viridiplantae; phylum Streptophyta; class Magnoliopsida; order Fabales; family Fabaceae; genus Sesbania; species Sesbania bispinosa. Next base: position 360,903 of record QLOH01000670.1, on the reverse strand, counting down.
TTGTCCACTTCATCCAAAGGTATAAAGTATCCTCTCTCTTCTGTACTTTCTTATAATTCTCTCTCTCCTTCCTATTCCCATTTCATTTCATCAATTTCTGTTAATGTTGAACCTAAAACTTACCATCAAGCTGCTCAATCCCATGATTGGGTTAAAGCAATGCAAACTGAGTTACATGCTCTGGAAGAAAACAAAACTTGGTCTCTCACTGAATTGCCACAAGGTAAGGTTCCTATTGGCTCCAAGTGGGTGTATAGAATCAAATATAAATCTGATGGATCTTTTGAAAGGTACAAAGCCAGGCTGGTTGCCAAAGGCTACACACAGACTGAGAGGCTTGACTATTTTGATACTTTTGTACCTGTTGCTAAACTAACCACTGTGAGACTTCTTTTGGCATTAGCAACTTCTTGTCATTGGCACTTACATCAATTGGATGTAAATAATGCATTCCTCCATGGTGATTTACATGAAGAAGTTTATATGGAACTTCCACAAGGCATTACTGCCTCCAAACCAAATCAAGTTTGTCGTTTACACAAGTCTCTTTATGGCTTAAAACAAGCTGGAAAACAGTGGTTTGCCAACCTTTCCAGTTTCTTACTTTCTTTGGGTTACAAACAATCCTCCAATGACCATTCTCTTTTCACAAAATCCTCTCCCACAAAATTTACAGCTTTACTTGTTTATGTGGATGATCTAATCCTTGCAGGAAATGATGATTCTGAAATTCTTTCAGTCAAACAGAAACCGGATCATAAGTTCAAAATCAAAGACCTTGGCCACTTAAAATACTTCCTAGGATTGGATGTAGCAAGAACTCACAAAGGCATCTCTATTTGTCAACGAAAATACACCTTAGACATCCTCTCTGATGTCGGTTTACTAGCCTCTAAAGCAGCTCCCACACCTATGCTTAAACTCACAAGTTGCATCAGCATGACAGTGAACCTTATCAAGACCCTGTTTCATACAGAAAATTAGTTGGCAGACTGTTATACTTGACCACAACTCGCCCTGACATAAGCTTTGTTGTTCAACAATTAAGCCAATTCATGGCTTCTCCCACAGTTCTTCATCATAAGGCAACCATTTGCGTCTTAAGATATCTCAAAGCTTCCCCGGGACAAGGTTTATTTTATCCTGCCACTTCTCAACTTCAACTTAAAGCATTCAGTGATTCTGATTGGGCTACTTGCTCAGACACACGAAAATCGATTACTGGTTATTGTATTTTTCTTGGAGATTCTCTCATCTCTTGGAAATCAAAGAAGCAAACAACTGTCTCTCGATCTTCCTCTGAATCCGAGTATAGAGCTTTAGCATCTACAGTATGTGAATTACAATGGCTGACATATCTGCTCCATGATCTACAAGCTCCTTTCACTTCTCATGCACTCTTATATTGTGATAGCCAATCTGCTCGACACATAGCTTCCAATGTTGTGTTTCATGAACGAACCAAACACATTGACATTGATTGTCATGTTGTTCGAGAAAAGTTACAAGCTAAACTCTTCCATCTCTTACCTATCTCCTCTCATGATCAAACTGCAGATATTCTTACCAAGGCACTGGATCCTCAGCCTTTCACTCATCTTATTTCCAAGCTGGGAGTTATCAATATCCACTCTCCAGCTTGCGGGGGGTATTGAACAATACTGACAGTTAATTCTGTTTATTAGTTTCTTCTGTTATAGCTTTCTGTTTTCAGTTTGTTAGTTTCTGTTTTGTTCAGTTTTCAGTTTCATAGCTTTCATTACCTTGTATATATAGTTCCCTGTTTAGCCTTTATCAATCAGAAATAAATTCATCTTTCTTCAAAGCTCTTTTAAATGTCACTTTCTTTAATTTTTATATATATTTTTTTCTTTCACATGTGCTATTTGGCATGGAAGATGATTATTTATTCACAAAAAACTAATGTGCTAACCAATGAGCGACAAGATTGTTAGAAATTGTGTTGAGTAAAAAGCAAAAATATATATTATTATGATATCTGGAATCGTGCACAGCTGGTTGTGCATTTTTTATGAAGTTAAATACTTTTTTTTAAAATAATAGTATGAAATCTGTTGGATTAGCAATTTAATGTCCATTTTCTTGTTTGACTTCATCTTTTCTAAGAATGTAATACAAATTCGAGTAAGAATGGTCTAGTCCAAAGAAACTTAGTTCTCTAACCTAATTAATAAGCTATTTATCTAATTTTAAAATCAATATCAATTCTAATACATTATTGATTTTGTAAAATAGCTAGGTTAGTTTTGAAATGTTTGATTTCTTGAGCCATGTGTCTCTACTTTTGGCGTACGTTTGGTTGTATTGAAATGAGAGAGAAATGCGAGAGAGACTAGAGAAGTAGCAAAGAAGTCTAAGACTTCTCATTAATTTGGAGTAGCGATGAAATGAGATAGAAATGATAAAAGCTAGCAGGTGCCACACATTCTCAATTTCTCCACAAATTTGGTGAGAGAAAAGGAGAGAAATGCAGGAAGTTGGTGCCCATCAGTCTTCCCCTCCATTTTTTGTTCGCCCATTAGCCTGCTCAATCTCCCACTCATTTGCCTCCCCTGTTTCTCACCTCATTTTCGGGCATCCAACAAAGGCGTGTGTGCTTGGCATCCTACACAAGCTTGTGAGTGGAGGCAAGGAGGCCAGATAACTTCACGTTGCAGAAAGGCTAAAGCGAAGGTCGCGGTGAGGAGGTCACCATTGGCGGCGACAAGGATGACAACGTGACTGATGCTTGGTGTGGGGAAGGGGTGCACAACAGTGGCAGATGAGCGACGTCGTTAGTGCACGAAGGTGGCTAGGAAAATGAGGCCATTGTTGAGGGTGGTAGAATCATATGCATAATTGTCGGTGCCTCTTGCTCGTGTCTTTCTTACGACCAGAACAACGTCCATTTGTCCTTTAGCAGTTTGGATATAACAGTGAGGATGCTGTGAGCAATGGAGACTGGTTGAGGGTGTTGGATAATGAGGCCATTGTCATCAGGTGGGAGTGAAATATCAATGAAGTAAGGATAAAAAATGATTGAAAAGAATTCTACAATCTCAAAATCGATAAACATATGCTGGAAAAAAAAAACACAACAATTAATAATCGATTTTTTGGATAGAACAAATGATTATTAGTTGTATTTGTGTGTTAGTATAATTGATAAAATAATAAAAAATACTATCTCTCCCTTATCACTTCTAATCAAACCAACAACTAATTTTTCTATTTCTTTTCTATTTCTCTCACACCAAAGAACCAATAAATCACCCCTATCTCTTTTTCTATTTCTCTTCTATTTCTCTCACACCAAACAACCAATAAATCACCTCTTTTCCATTTCTCTCTTCCCTTTTATATCCTTTCACCAAACAAAGTGTTAATTCCCATAATGAAGAAAGTGTCTGTGTGTGTGTGAAAAATGTGAATTGATGGGAAAGAAAGAGATAAATGTAAAAGAAAAACAAGTGTAAGAAAGTGAATATGAAAAAAAAATCAAAATTGATATAGAGAAATAGTATATCTTTTCACTTGAAGATAAAAATAAGTGACGTGGTGTAGTCCTGAGATATATAATGTCTAATCCATTTTCATCATAAATCTTATATAGTCATTTTCAATTATAAAAAAAAATTGCATATTTCTAATTCATCATAAATAATCTCCAATAATAATAAGTCCATGGAAGCAAAAAAAAAAAAAAAAAACTGCAAGGACAATGTAGCTCGTTTCCGTCTTATAAATTTTTAATTTTTAGCTATTGATAAAATCCGTCGCTAATTAGATACGGAAAATTTTCTGTCACTAGATTGAAGGGCATACCTCGCCATGCAAGAAGGGGATGAGGGTAGTTTAGCAAAAATAAAAAATAAAAAAGGAGGGAGGGATGTTGAATAGTATAAAGGGGGTGCTAAAAGCAACTTCGAAAGCTAAATCAAACCACAGCCTAACCCATTTATATATTATTAGTACTTGAACTTAAAAAAAACCAACTGATTACACCCGTAATTCCAAATATGAAGTGTTAATTGACCAAAAAAAAAAACAAATATGAAGTGTTATTCATATAAATCTGACTTTGATATTTGTTTTGCTCATTAATATGGAGGTCATGAGATTGGAATAAAATATTGCATATATATGTCATTATAGCGTTTGGATTATAGCTTCTAGCTTTTAGGAGCTTTTCAATAGATATATATAAGTACTTTTTTATAATCAAAAGCATTAACCGTGCTTAAAAAATACAAACAACAAGTTTGTTTACAACAACACTATAGAATAAAATGTTTCCTAAAAGCAAAATCCAAACAAACCGTAGAAAATTACATCAATTCACTGCCTCCTACATATTACCTCAAGAAGAAACACACACTCCAAAGGATGCACACACCAATCATAATACTCCCTTATGTTTTGTTGAAATCCAGTATTGGATTTATTTGTTTACAGTTTTTAAAAACTATTTATTGTTTTTTTAAAATAGAAAACTGAAAAACATGTTTAATAGTCAATTTTTTAGAATAATTTTAAAAAATGTAATTGTTTTTAGTTTTTAAAAACTAAAATTCTGAAATTACTTTTAGATGTTTTGAAAATCTGTTTTTAGTTCTATTTTGGTGTTGAAATGTGATAAACAAACCATTTCAATTTGTAAAAAATAGTTTTTAAAAACTTTTAAAAAAATCAATCAAACACACCCCAAAAATACTTCATTTTTTTAATCATATCCAGCACCTGCAACAAATAATAACATGCATATCTAAAATTAGGTCCCAAGAAATTTGGTGGACTTGGGATTAGAATGGCCGCAATCAGAATATATCTCTTCTGGGGAAGCTCATTTGGAATTCTCTGCATTGTGATAAACTATGGGTGAGTCTACTTAAGGATAAATATTGGCATGATACGGATATCCTCCAAGTACCAGGATCTAGAGGGTCTTTTATCTGGAACTCCATCTTGAAAGCTATTTGTCTTCAAACTAGGAGACGACAACTCTAGCTTCTGGTTTGATAAATGGCTTAGTATTGGCTCACTGCATCAGCTTGTTCCTTTTGTTAATACTAATGATCTTAATGTCAAAGTGAAGGATGTGTGGAAGGACGGTACTTGGCAGCTAGCTCAACTATGGACTTCTGTTCCTAATGAAGCTATGCAGCTAATCCAAATGCTGTCTCCAAGGCTGTGTAATGGGGTCCCGGATTTGGTGACTTGGTCCCACTCTGTTTCGGGCCAGTATTCTGCGAGAAGTACCTATAATTGGCTATCTTGTGATTCCTCTACTTATAATGGTGCTGCTTGGACCTGGCTTTGGAAGCTCCCTGTTCCTGCGAGTATATAATTCTTCTTATGGCTAGTTTGTCATGACTCACTGCCTACGCGCAGTATTCTCAATCAAAGAGGAATTCCTTTAGTTGGAGACTGCCCACGGTGTGGAGTTGGCGAAGAAACTATTGCCCATTGTTTGAGAGATTGCCACTTGGTTAAACAAATTTGGTCGCTGCTGGGGTTGGCTAATATTTGCGATAATGTTGTGTTGTTTCCATGGAAGGATTGGTTGGAAAGGGGTTTCAATCGGGCTGGGTTTCTTTTCCTTGCAGCCGTTTGGAAAATATGGTTAAGTAGAAATAGCCTCACCTTTAGTAATGAGCGCAGGAATCATGGGGATATTGTTTGGGAAAGTGTGCATCAAGCTGACTTATTTAGCAGAGTCTTTAGTCATTCGCGTCCTCCTATGGCTTCGAACAGACCTCAGCATCTGGTTGCTTGGGAACCGCCTAGTCTAGAGCAGGTGACATTGAACAAAGATGGGAGTGTTTCGCATGAGCATGTTGGATTTGGAGGTCTCATTAGGAGTGATGATGGCAGCTGGCTTAGAGGTTACTATGGGAGACTACACGATGTGGATATTTTTAAAGCTGAACTAATTGCTATTCATGAAGGCCTGCTTATGTGTTTGAGTCTCAATTTCAGGAAAATTAAATGTATGTCTGATTCTTTATTAGCTGTGAAAGCTGTTACTGAGGGGTGCCTACTTTTCATAAGCTGGCTACTCTTGTCATGGAGATTAGACTTTTGTTGGCTAGAGATTGGACTGTCAGTGTTCAACATACTTTGAGGGAGGGGAACCAATGCACAGATTTCCATGCCAAGTGTGGCGCCACTAGTAGTAGTTACCTTCAACTTCTCCAGGATCCTCCTTTGGGCCTTCTTCCGATGCTCCAGGCTGATGCTCAGGGTGTAAAATTCCCTATATAGTTTTCTTTTCTGTGTTTCCTGTTAGTTCCTTTTCTTCCTTTTCCTTTTGCCCCTGTTATAAAAAAAATATCTAAAATTAGGTGGCATTTAAAATACACCCTTTCAAAAGGAGTGTAAGTTATATCCTTCATTATATATTAACCGTATGATATAATATTTTTTAATTTGTGTGGCCATGATTAAAAGGTAATGGACCGGTAACCATTTTCCTTTTTGAAGTTTGTGATTTTTCAGTGCAGCCCTTATATTGGTATTTTTTTTGTTGTTCCTTTGTTGTGCATTCCAAATACATTATGACAGTGAGATATGATTAAAAGGTAATGAACGACGTCATTGATGAACGAAGGTGTTAAAATGAGGGAGTGGAGGGTGGGACTAAACGACGACGAGGAGGCAGGGGAATCGAGGCGAGGCCGAGGAAGAAGATATGGAGGGGAGGGAACCGGTCTCCTCTTCAGGAGCCATACCCGGAGGGGAGGGTCGGAGGGAGGACTAAATTGTAAAACTATTTTTTTTATTTTTTAATAATGAATTCCACCCTAAAATTAGTTTATTTCTTAAAAGCCAAATGCACCAAACACCAAATGACCATCAAACACTCCCCCCTCCCAGCCATTTGAGCAATTTAAATAGCTTGTACAACCCAAAAACGATTGTTCGGAAGCACCACTACCACACCTATCCAATTGAATATGGAAAGTGATAGCAACACACTCTCTAACACACTCTATGTGATTGGTTAAAATTCACATGGGTCCCACCATATTAGGAGTAGGACCCACATAATTTGGTGGTACCCATGTGAATTTTAACCAATCACATGAAGTGTGTTGGGAAGAGTGTGTTAGAGAGTGTGTTGGTAGCACTCCTCATTGAATATAGAATAACAAGTTCGTTTAAGCTTTTAAAATAATTTTTTAAAAAACCAAAATTGAAAAACGTGTTTAATAAACAGTTTTTAAAAACAGTTTTGAAAAGTGTGACTATTTTTTAGTTTTAAAAAATTAAAATTCAGAAATTACTTTTAAATATTTTGAAAAATTATTTTTTAGTTTTTCTATTTTTGTGTTGAGAATATTATAAATAAATTATTTCATTTATAAAAAATCATTTTTAAAATTAGTTTGTAAATCAATTTTCAAAAACTAAAAAACAAACTGAATAAAACACTCTAATAACTTATGCGGATTAGAATAAGAAAAGATGATTTTGTGCATGATTCCACATATGTTTAGTACAAAATACACTATTTTTTTGGGTACATACACAATATATTAATTTGCTGTTGTGAATGCAATACATGCTTCTGAAACAAGTTAACCTTGTAAGCAAACCTATCCTATAGCACTTGCCGAATAAAATCTACCACTATAGAAGGAACGAGACATTTCCATTTATGCTTTTTTTTTCTTTCAAAAGATCAGTTCATTGAAGAAAGTCAAACGACACTTATATAACTTGTAGGATGCTAAATAAAGAGTATTACAATAATGCACTACATATTAAAATAACAAAACAAGCACTCATACTCATAAATATAGACTATTTAGCAGTCCTAAAATACGACTATTATAAAACAATCTGAAAGAGCATTGGACATTTCTATAATTTTTTTATTTCTTCCGGAGCAGCACAAGTCCAACAACAGCTCAAAAACAACAACTAAATTGAGTAAATCAGTGCTGCAAAATCGAGCTCCAGTGGTAGAGGTATACCAAGGCAGCATATCCTGCATAAAACAGTGCTGCAAAAATGCTAAGAGCATCCACAATGGAGCAACTCCATTTGGTTGCTTCCAATGGGGCCCACCTGTACACATCACTCATTTTTACTTTTCCCAATATAAGCAACTTCAAATATTTTATCTCTGCAATGGAGCAACTCTCTTTGGGGTGCTTCCAATAGGTCCCACCAAAAAGCTTACATCAATATATTTTATTATGAACTTATTTATTAATTTATAAATTAACTAATTGTAAAAAAATAACCAATTTTTTATTTTATCATTACTTAATTTATTTGTTGGCACAATAAAAAAAGTAGTAAAATTATTAATAACTACTTTTGTTAATTATTACATCCAAAACATTCCCAAATATGCTACACAAGATCAGTTTTTAACGGTTAGTTATTATAACCGCTAGTTTTTAACGGCTAGTTTTTATAACGACTAGTTTTTATAACGGCTAGTTTTTATAACATAAAAATTACATAATTAATAGAATAATTTAATTAATGGATAAAAATTATAGAACTAAAATTTAACTAATGGATAAAAATTACATAAAGTCGGATGGTGTGTCGTGCTCTCTTTCATTACGTTGGCCTCCACTAGTACCCATTGAAGACCCTTGGTACATGGATGGGTTAATTGGTGGTGATTGATACATATGAAATTGATATGGATGAAATGGGTGTGTAGGATATTGAAAATTAGCCATGTTGAGAATATTTTCTGAATTAGGTAAATTGGGAGAACTTTGAAAATTTAGATTTGTGGGTTGTTGATAATTTGGTGGTAAATTAAACCATGGATTTTGGTTTGAATCCATTGAATAAAAAGAAGAAATTGAGAATTTTTTGAGAGTAATAGAGAGAAATTTGGGATGTTTAGTGGTGTAATTTTTCACTTCACAAACCATTATTTATAAACAAATAAAAAAAATAACCGTTGCATTTTGCAACGGTAAAATCAAGAAAACATTTTTTTAATATTTCCTTGCATTGCTAGCTTTGCTTTTTGGTCAGACTTGCATTGCTAGCTGAAGCAATTCACCCACGGAAGCAACTCATTTTTTATGGCCTGCAACGGCCTTTGTTGGGCAAGCAACGGTGCTTCGCTGGATTAGTTGCGTCCCGAGCACCGTTGTGGATGGTCTAATAGTGGCTCCAATAGACTGTTAAATAGTAAAACAGAGGTAAAAACAAAACAGAAAAAAAGGTTGGACAAAATCTTAGGAAGAAGAAGAGGGTGGAGGTTATGGAGGTGGAGGTTAGAAAGGAAAAGAGAAAAATGAGTGAAAAAAAATGGAGAACAAAATGGCTATGAATATGAAAAAAGGAAAAAAAAATATAACTTTCACTGTAGAAAGGAGAAAACCCATCTAAAATGGGTAGGAGGACTTCTATAGAGGGAGAGAGCCCCCATAAGGGGCTGGCTCTGGCTGTGTTGTGACGCTGCTTTTGTGTAGGGTTTGGAGGCACTGATCCATGGACCAACAAATAAAAAGGTAACACATATCTTTTTTTTTTGTCTAGGGGAGGGGAGCTGGGATAGGGGAAGGGGAAAGGGGATTGGGGGTGGGATTTTTCTGCTTGTAGGATAACACTTATCTTTGAATATGGAAATTTAACCAAATATGTTGAGAGGAATTAGGAGTCCATATCCATTTATCTAATTTCTCTTTATCGGGGCTGACATTTGGAAAGAAGCACTACGCCACTTTTAGGATATTAGAGCACTGTCTTTAGGGCGCTCCCGTGTTGGTTAGCGTCTAAAATGATCGTTTTAAAATTAGGGCGCTCCAAAATTTGGGCGGGAGCGCCCTTACAGGTAAAATAGAGAGCGCTCCATCTGCGCGCCCTCGTTCCCAGGGGATTTTTTTAATTCTGTAATTCCAGGGCGCTCCAATGAGCGCCCTCTTTTCTGGTGGATATTTTTTTTGCCCTGCAATAGAGGGCGCTCCCCGGAGCGCCCTCCTTTATTTTTTATTTATTTTTACAGGGCGCTCTTTTCTAGTAGATAGCGCTCCAGGGAGCGCCCTCCTTTATTTTTTATTTATTTTTACAGGGCGCTCTTTGGAGCGTCCCCTTTTCTGGTGGATTTTTTTTGCAATAGAGGACGCTCCAGGGAGCGCCCTCCTTTTCTCTCTTTTTTTTTAATTTTACATGGCGCTCCAAGAGCGCCCTACTTTATTTTTTTTATTTTTTCTCCTTTTCCCCATTTTTTTTTCCTAAACCCTAGTCAGATTAGATAAGTGTGTCCCTCGTCTCTCTCTCTCTCGCTCTCACCCCTTCCCTCATACTGCGTCCTTCTCGTGCACCCACCGTCGGCCGTCAAAGCTCGCACCACTGTCTCCACTGCTACACTCCATCGTCCGAGCTCTCCCCCGTTCCATGAGAGGATGGCCTCGCCACCGTCTCCACTGTTGCACCCTCCCCCACCAATCGCACCCTAACTGAAATGTTGACATGCTTGTCGTTTCCATTCCCGTTTTGAATGATTTAGACGCCATGAAGAAAGCTTGGGATGAGTTTTTCTCCTTTCAAAATAGGAATTCCAGGATCTTTGATTGGGGAAATTCCCCTATCCCTATCCCAGGTGAGCTACCCTAATTCCATGCTTGAATTTTCAAATTGCGTTTTTCTTTCCTTTTCTTTGGGTATAATGGGTCTGTATCTCTCTCTTCTAGTGGAAACCCTTACTTATGGTTTTCCATAAAGCCAAAGTTATTAATATTATTATTTTTCCCCCATAGTATCTCCGTAGCTTCTATTTACAATCAGTTTTACAGTTTAGAGAAAGCTTTCCCAGATATTGCGTTATGCATTTCTTTCTTTTGTGTTGTGTACTCCTGAAAAAAAATGTGTACAATGTAATGGTTCTATATGCAGGAAAGAGAACAAGCACTGAGGTCGTTCAAGAGTGGAAACACACCAATTCTAGTGGCAACGAAAGTTGCAGCACGTGGTCTCGATATTCCAAGGGTAGCACATGTGGTAAATTTTGATCTCCCCAATGACATTGATGATTATGTGCACAGGATAGGAAGAACAGGGCGAGCTGGTAAAATGGGATTAGAAACAACCTTCTTCAATGACAGTAATGTGTCCTTGGCTAAACCATTGGCTGATCTGATGCAAGAGGCAAATCAAGAAGTACCTGGAATTGGAGAAATAATTATTGGAGAAATAAGTACCCTAACTGAGGCAACATATCGTAGATGAAAAGCAAGAAAGGTAGATTATATTAGGTTGTAGCATATTAGATTATATTAGGCTAGCTTTTTTGTCCTAGTACATTTCTGAATATTCACTCATTAACATTGAGCTGTTGTTTGAATTTTGTATTGATAAGATAGTATATGACTTTAAAAAACGTTTTTTTCTTTCTGCTTGTAATTGTGGTTATTTTAATGTTATAACATAGGCTATCATCAAGCCTCAGTATGTTGACCACATTCCAAAAGCGGTACAAGGAAATGTGGGGCAGGTGCTAGACCAGAAAAATGAGAGATATGAAGGCCGAGCTTTGTCATGATCTTGAGCTTAATCAGGTTATAGATCGTAATGTAGGTGACCTTTCAGGTGGTGAGCTTCAAAGGTTTGCTATTTCCGTTGTTGCCATCCAGAATGCTGAGATATACATGTTTGATGAACCTTCTAGCTATCTTGATGTGAAACAGAGGCTGAAAGCTGCCCAAGTTACTCGATCATTGCTTAGGCCTAATAGGTTTGTGCCCTTTTCTCTCAGTAGTGTCTGCCTTAACCTTTGCCTATATCACGATGTGTACTTCCCCTGATTACTTGTCAAGATAGATATTGAATTTGTTTGCAATTCTCTTGTTCCAACTATGTAATTGTTGTAGAGCATGATCTTAGTGTCTTGGACTACTTATCGGACTTTATTTGCTGTTTATATGGCAAACCTGGTGCATACGGAGTGGTAACTAGGCTTCCTTGATTCCTCAGGGACATGTAATTCTTTTGATTCGTAGTTATATAGACTAGGTAAAATTAGAAAGAGGTTGCATAATAATTCAAAAGTCTTTGCCTGTTCTTGAATTTTAGAGTTGGTAAAAACATTGTTTAATTATTTAGAAAGAGGTTGCATAACAATTCATAATAACATTGTTTAATTATTTAGTCATGGTAGGTGAAACTCCTCAAATGGAAAGCATGAGTATGCTGAGAGGCTTCCTTCCTTATTCTTTCAGTTATACATCTGTTTTTATATTATCATAATGCTAATTTTTTGTGGAATAGGTTGTTTGGTGTTTGTGGGGAATAATGAGTATGTTTATTTTTACAAATATTTATTTTGGAGTATATTTGAAAGACTTGGAATGAGTGCATTATAAATTTATTAAATCACATCTTCGGTATATTTATAAATCACAGCTTGGATGATTCTGAGATAGTTAACAAGAGAAATGGGGCTGCGCAAACAGATTGAAGACAGGTTAACTGCAGCTGCTGCAAGTGGCAAGGAATTAGAAGGTTCATTCATTTGGTTATCCATACCATGTGCCATCATATTATGAAGCCTATGCTATCAGGTACGAAACTATGAATTTCAATTCTTGCCTAGGCATGATCTTGAATTTTATCATGATTTTGATAATGACAAATAATTATAAATGTACAAGTTTATTTCTTTAAAGTTTTTTAAAATAAAATCAAACTTAAGCGAGATGCACACATATACCATAGGCCATATTATATGAATGGAGATGTTAAGTCCACAAATACTAACAACACCATATAAAACCAACAAAAACATTCATATATATATATATGATAGGTTAAAAAAATAGAAAATAGTTTACTTATTCATAGGCAAATTAAAATTTTAAACAACGCCTATTTTATGGTTTTTTTTCTTAATTATAATTTTATAAACATTATATTATAATTTTGAATTGTTTATTGCAATTTTATCTATATTTACATAACAGGGGAGCTGTTCAAACAATAGTATTTGATTTCATCTCACATTCCATTATCAATTTTGAAAGGAATGTTGGTAAGCTACCCGTTTTTCATTTCAAATGCTTTTTGCATCATAGTAAATACAATTTAGTGAGTTGAAACCTTGTCTTATTTGTATGATGTATCATAATTGAATTGGATATTAAATATGATGATTTTTTAATGCAGTTGATCCGAAGAAAGGTGGTTAAAAGTGCCAAGGAAAAAGAAAAGATCAATTGGTGAAATTAAAAAAGAAATAGAAATTTGTGGGGGTCATTGACTGCCAATAATTTATTGTCTGTTTTAGATGTGGTTTGTGGCGGTCAATGAGCGCCAGAAATTCATCAGTTAGGGCGCTTGCTAGAAGCGCCCTCCACAATGCAGAAAATTGAAAAAAATAAGAAAAAATTGGGAGGGCGCTCCCGTGTAGGAGGACGCTTCGGAAGCGCCCTATTAACTACAACTCTACCAGAGCAGTTTATATAAGTGCGCACGGAATCACCCTTTTATGAGATATGGGAGCGCCCTAGTATAAGTGCGCACTTAAGTCTAAAAAGAAAGCTCTTAATTTCCTCTTTCCAACATATTGAAAAGTTAAATGATAGAGCTCCTGAAAAAGTTAGAGGTGTAAAGATCGCTAACTTCAACTTATAAAAGAATTAAATTCATTTTAATTATTTTTTTATAAATACTTACTGAAAAGTTTATTCAAAACATACACACATCTGTATCACTTTTTTTTATTCTTATAAGTCAAAATAACATTAAAAAGAGTATAAAGATACTCTGATTAATCCTATAAAAGTATGAGTTGGTTTGTTAATAACTAGTGTCTCACCCATCCGATGCATGGGTATTATATTCAAATAGATTATTTATATTAAATATTATAATATATTTAATTTAATTAATATAAATACGTAAACTATAGAAAATGATAATGATTAGTGATTTTTTTATATTAAAATTTATATTTATTTATATGGAAAGAATTAAAAAAATTAAAAATAAAAAGTTTATTTGAAACAACAAATTTCAAACATTAATAATTATAAATATAAAATATACCATATCATATTATTTATATTTTTTAAATATCCCTTTATACAATATATTTTTTTGTCAAATTATAACGTTTAAAACTATAATCACATATAAGAATCTTAAGTCCTTGTCGAGACTTCACCCTAGATATAGCAATATATAATTGACAAAGAGAGAAAATGGTTTTTGGTAAATAAACACCAACGTGTGACAATGTCTAGCTTTGACTCTTACTAATGGTCACAACAAAACAAAGAAAAATGAAAATTGTCTTCGTTGAAACTTTAATGGAGTGAAATGATTAAATAAAATTAAATTCAATCAAGTTGTCCCCAAATGTGTTCAGCATTTTTTATTTTTTTTTAATTTTTTGAAAAAAATGAAAACCTAGTTTATATACATTTAAATATAAACAAATATAATATACTCTCTCCGTTCTTTTTTATAAGGCACACTATATTAAATCACAAAGACGAATAAAAGTAATTATAGCTACTTAATTATTTTATTTGAGTTTTAAAAAATAGTTAAATTTCAAGTTTTGCCCTTATTCCTATTATTTTTGTATATTTTCGATTGCAACATGTAATGTATTTATGTATTCAATAGTTTAATTTTAAAATATATAAGATTTTTCATGCCTAATTTTTTCTTTTTATCTCTCTTTCTTTCCTATCACATCAATTGTCATTTTTTCACACCCTCTCTTGATTTGTTTCTTTTTATCTCTTTCTTTTTTCTACTTTCAACACCCCAAAGGTTAACTCTCAAAGTTTTAATACTTTTAAAAAAGAATAATTTTTTTTAATTTTTTTATTTTACACTTCTTTTAACACCTTAATTTTCTTTTCATTTTTCTCTTAATTTCATATCAATTTTTTCACATATTCTTTCTTTTTATTATTTTTTCTTTCTATTTTTCTCCTCCCTAAACTTTTCATATTATCTACTTACTATTTATGTATCTTATAGTTTAGGCTAGATTTAGAACTCTTAACTTTACTATTTATAGGAATTAAAAAAATTAACCCCCAATGAATAGTGACAAAAAATCTAGCCAGTTGTAATAGTATAGATAGATGTGACATATGTACTGAGCAAAAAAAATTTAATATAGAGTAGATAGAATAAATAAGAGAGATAATAAATGAAAACATTAATGAACAAAATAGATAGATAATTAATTTAATATAATAAAAAAAGAAAAATAAAAATGGAAGAAAACGACTGGAGAATGATCGTCTCACATGGAAGATAGTTGCATGGTTCGTAAAAAAATCATTTTACTGTATTGCAAATAAAAAATTAAATAAACGCAAGTGAGAAAACATGACACGTGTTATGGATGAACAATTTTAATATAGAATAAATAGATAAATAGAATAGATAAGTGAGATAATAAATGAAAATATTAATGAATAAAATAAAGACATAAATGATATTCTAAAATATCATGTTAAATTTAATGTAAATCAATACATTTATTGTATTGCTTAATGTGAGTTTTCATGTAACGAAATAGATAAATAGGAATAAATAATTAGAGAAATTATTTTAAGATAATAATAATAATGATGATGATAAAGAAAATTAAAGTGTTATAAAAAAAGGAAAAAATGTATGAAGAAAACTGCTTCACATGGAGGATAGTGGATACTCATGCTTTATCAAAATATCACTTATATAATGAAACAAATCAATATGAACGGATAATGAGAGTAAATATTTTAATATAATAAAAATAAAAAATTGTATCCGATAAACTTTTGATAAACCACGAGTATTATAAACTTTTCACACGACCCATAAGAAACAATGAAAGGCCCAAACTGAAACAAAAAAAAAATGAGAGATTGAATGAATAGTGAATAAAAAACTTCCAAATTGTAATAGTATAGATAGATAAGAGAGATAATAAGTGAAACATTAATGAATAAAATAGAGAGATAAATAATATATTGAAAAAATACATTAAAATTTGATGTAAATAAACTCATATCGTATTTCTTTATGTGAGTTTTTATGTAATGAAATAAATAAACATAAATGAATAATGAGAAAACTTGTTTCAATATAATAAATATAAAAAATAAAAATTAAAATGAGATTAAAAAAGAAAAAGAAAAAAAGACCTGTGGTTTATAAAAAAAATTACTTTACTGAAATGAGAATACATATGAATAAATAATGAGAGAAACTATTTTAATATAGTAACAAAAAAATAAAGTGTAATAAAAAAGAAAAAAAAGGAAATAGTATGAGCAGGAAGGTCTCTCATGAACGATACCCGTGATTTATAAAAAAAATCACATTTGTAATGAAAAGGATTAATGTGATCAAATAATGAGATAAAATATATTAATATAATAACAAAAATTAGAAAACTAAAAGTGAGATAAATTGGAATTTTAATATAGATTAAATAGATAAACATAATATATGAGTGATATAGTAAATGAAAACATTAATAAATAAAATAAAAAGATAAATGATATAGTATAGATAATTAAAACCAATGGGCCCAAAATGAAAAATCAATGGCCCACATCTTGACCAAAAAAAATTGAGAGGTTGAATGAATAGTGAATAAAAATCTTCCAAATTGTAATAGTATAGATAGATAAGAGAGATAATAAGTGAAACATTAATGAATAAAATAGAGAGATAAATAATATATTGAAAAAATACATTAAAATTGATGTAAATAAACTCATATCGTATTTCTTTATTTGAGTTTTTATGTAATGAAATAAATAAACATAAATGAATAATGAGAAAACTTGTTTCAATATAATAATTATAAAAAATAAAAATAAAAATGAGATTAAAAAAGAAAAAGAAAAAAAGACCTGTAGTTTATAAAAAAAATTACTTTACTGAAATGAGAATAGATATGAATAAATAATCAGAGAAACTATTTTAATATAATAACAAAAAAAATAAAGTGTGATAAAAAAGAAAAAAAAAGAAATAGTATGAGCAGGAAGGTCTCCCATGAACGATACCTGTGATTTATAAAAAAAATCACATTTGTAATGAAAAAGATTAATGGGATCAAATAATGAGATAAAATATATTAATATAATAACAAAAATTAGAAAACTAAAAGTGAGATAAATTGGAATTTTAATATTGATTATTAAATAGATAAATATAATATATAAGTGATATAGTAAATCAAAACATTAATAAATAAAATAAAAAGATAAATGATATAGTATAGATAATTAAAACCAATGGGTCCAAAATGAAAAACCAATGGCCCACATCTTGACCAAAAAAATTGAGAGGTTGAATGAATAGTGAATAAAAATCTTCCAAATTGTAATAGTATAGATAGATAAGAATAGATATAAATATAGACATTTGAAATTTTCAGTTTAAAAAAACTGATATGATCAATAAAATATTATTTTATTAATGATTTGTAAATTAATGATTACATTTAATATTAATTAAAGAAATTTAAATATTAAGTAAGCGATTAAGGAAAGTAAAAAAATCTTTTAAATGAATATTAATTAATTTGATAGTGTCACAAAAGGTGAAAAGCATCAAATAAAGTAAGTTACGGAATGAAAATGAAACGTGACTACTTGAAAAGAGATTGATTATATTGAGTAATTATCAATATATAAATTTTGGAGGCAAGCACCTGGGAGACAATACTGTTCGAGTACAGAACATCTACATCATGGGGTGGGCTAGCTTTTCCAGCGGGCAATTTTCTATCCACCGGACTCGAATTCGAAACCTTGCTAAAAGGAAACAAATATGTACCACTTGAACCAACCATGTTATAATGAGAATACTTGTTCTTGAAGTAGTGGATTCCCACCGGTGTATCTATGATGTGGAACATGAACAAATGGTTGGTCCAAGTTATGACTTTTATGGATTTAAATTTAAACTAAAAAAGCCTCATAAAATAGTGTCCTTTTGTTTCCCAATTAGGTATAATACAAAATCAATTCCACATAAGTGATTTTAAATCACTTGTGTTACTTCATAAAGCATGTATCACTCCTTTACAATCAGCACTAATAGTGTACATATTATTGAATGTTAAGTATGATATCTCTTTGCTCTTAATATCGACTACATGTTAGTCAGTTAGGAGTGCCTTTCAGTTGCACCATCGACAGCCAATGCCAAAATTATAGATTTTAATTAATATGAGCACGATAATGACATTGTGTGCGCAAGCATTCATACTACGTAATGATACAAAGATCAAATGTTTCATTTTCAAACTGATTAATCTATGCATTACAACTTACAAGCAATCACTTCCATCATAATATTTTATAGAAGGGAAAAACAGTAGATGAGGGTGCACTCAGTTTTGAGCATGAACCAAATTAAATAAACAAACAAACAAAAGAACATTTGTAAGCTATTATATTGCTACAAAAAAGGTATGACTCAATTGGCAAGACACGTTAAAGATTGTGGGAAGAGCTCACAAGTTTCATCTCCACTAAACACACTTTTAAAAAAGAGTGAGTAGTCTTGATTGTGACTAAGTCCCAAATAAGAGTAATAGAGGATAGTTGTGGTTAAAAAAATATTATCCTATAACTATCAAGTAAAAGATTTATTAGACTTCTCAAATAGCACTAGTTACCAACAGCATTTAGGATAATGCTTAATTCATTGATGTCAAGCAAAAAAGCAATAGAGATATAGGAGAGAGACTTAACCATATTCTATAACTAATTATTTTCCTTGTGTCTGATTATGTCATTGCAAGATACTACTAGGAGCTAGCACAAGTTAAGCAATGATTAATAAATCATGTATTATATATGTTGCTTGAATATTAAGCTGCGTGCCCTTAATGCCCTTCTACTTCATGGCATCTATATCCCCTGTTACAACAAGTTATTTTTATTCCTCAAAACCATCTAATTGAATTGACAAACATCTACATCTCCATATAGTAGATACAAAATTCAGCATATTTTTCTATGATGAGTCATGCTTCAAAAAAGGACCGGGAGAGAGAGAATTAGCATTTAACAATATTAAAGAAGTAGACTGGTGGGTAAGGATTCCTAATAAAAACAAGTTTTTGAAAATAAAATGAATCAATATCATTTCAGCATCTAGTGTTTCATACCTTGGTTCTGTATCTATTCCCTCATACATATCTTCTACTCCAAATGAATATTTATACATTAGCTTCTTGTATCCTCCGAGAGGTGGGAGCAGATTACAAAGTGCCAGTTGTATAGACATAGGAATCATCATCATGGGAAAGAAAGTAAACCAATCATCAGTGAAAATATCTAAGGATGAGAAACAACAATTCAATAGTTTGATGAAGGTTTTGAGGCCTAAGGTCTACATCACTGACAGCTCAAGCTTCAAGAAGTTAGTACAAGAACTAACTGGCAATGGAAACTCAACCACTTTGTCTCCTCCTCCTTTGGAACCAAACATGGTTCAGAATTGTCCCCTTATTGGAACTGAGTTTCAGAGGGACCCTGAAACTAGTGTTGATGTTTCAGTTTCCACTGAAGCAACAAGCAATTCATCTGAGTTATGCTATGCTACATTGATGAATGAGGAATTTAACCAAGTTTGTGACCAGTTATGTTTAGATGACTCAATCTTCCAAGACTCAGTGACCAACCAACCTCTAGACCAGTTTTTTTCATACCAGAATCTTGAATCACTGCTTTATGATGTTGATCCAAATTCCTTCTACAACTGTTATGAACATATTGAGCAGCCAGAGGTCAGCATATATGACTATGAGTTGTCAGGACTGCTATAAACATGTGTCTCTTTCAGGGAATGTCATTCTATGATGTTGTGTCTAGATTTACTTTTCCTCTGTCTTGTATACTTGTGTAGCAGAATATATATTCATTCCTATGTGTATAAGTATTCTTTTGTATATACTATATATAACCGGTCCTTATGCTTTTGTTGATGCATATAATTTTGCTTCTTTAATTAGTATTTGAGTTTGTTTCCATGGATTAATCTTCAAAGAGCCTAAATATTCATGCTTTGTCTTAGTTGCATAGATTTTATTCAGCAAGCGTAAAGAATGTAACCATATTGGGTTAGCTTATTAAATATTATACAATGTATTAAAAGAAGTAAAAGGGATGCTACAAGACAAAGTACAAGAATGTTAGTGAAGATTTTACAAGTTTTTTTTTTTTTTTTGGTTTTAAACCATAGGTATCCTCCACGGGAGGCAATCCTATTCGAGCCGGAACATTCACATCATGGTGGGGCTAGCTCTCTCAGCGGGAATTTTTTCCATCCACAAGACTCGAACCCAAGACCTTGCTTAAGGGGAATCAAGCATGTACCACTTGAACCAACCCCGTTACAAGTTGAGCAATAATACACTATACCAGCACCTAAAAAAATGCAACTAAACATTAAAGTAAAGAATATGAGTTTAATTCCTATATATTGTTAATGTAAAGAAATTTTACACTATCATTTAATAATATTTTACCACACCAATTAATGAATATGACACATCATATATCATTAAACTCATTAAATGATGTGTTAATACATCATTGGATGATTGTATAAAATTATTTTACACTTACAATGTATAGTTATTAAATTCAAAAAATATTACCATGTCGGAGTTAGCATATCGATCAATTAAGCAAAGTGCTTCAATTTTCTGTTAATAAAAAATAGGGACATTATTCTTATGATTGTCACTCTTCACTCCAAATTAAACTATGTATAGAGGATGAAATTTGGCATACATAAGGACAAAGTATGACTTTCTAGAGTTTGTCATTTTCATTTTTCTTTATTGCGACCTCTGAAGTATGTATGAAAATAGGTCAGACAGCTCGTCGTGAATGACTCATTTAATGAAAATGTTAGATCTAGGCTTTTGAAAAAAATAATTAAATAAGTCAGATTTAGGCTTTTTAAAACAGCCTACTAGGCTTGGTATGCCAACTTATTTATAAACAATATTATTTTTAATAAAAATATAAATATATTATATATAATAAATAATAAAATAATATATAATTTTTTAATTTCTCTCATTGGCCTATTTAGAGATAAACTTGTTGGCCTATTTAAAGACATATATCAGTGATATATTTACATTATTCAAAAGTAAGTTTATTATTTCGTAAACGTACTAGGTATAAATAGACTAATAGACCAAATTAAGCTTTTAAATAGCCTGATCAGACTTAAAAAAATGACATATAACAGTTAACGGGCAACAATCAAAGCTTGGGTCATGAAAATATACAGTAAGTCAGGCTCAGGCTTTACAAAGCCTGATTTGGTTTGGCATATTTTCACCCCTACTTTAAAGTAGTTTAAAACACAATAAAAAATGTCTTTTTTTGGTAATTATAAAAAATGACTAATTTAATTTTATATGATTCTATTGAATATAAGATGAATTGTAAGTTCTAACCATTTCCATCTAGCCAAACTCTTTACAAGCATATCCATAATTGTGTTCACATTTTTAATTTTTTGAATAAGATTATATTCATGATTAACATATTGCATACAGAACATAACAATTTTTTTTCAATATTACTTCACATATAATAATGTATATTAAATGTGTCTCATCAAATGTATTAGTATAGTTGGAGTGACATGTAGAAGATAAAGGGCTTTTTGTTCTGATGTCACTTAGTTTAGTACTTTATAATTATTATATATTAAAAACGTTGATTTAGACTCTAGAGTAAACTTAAGAAAGGAAGAAAGCAGACAAATAATTTAATCATTGATAGCGTGCCTACAAAGTCCTTCTATTTTCCTCTGTCCTTTCTTCTCCCCTGCCTCCATGATGCCAGCAAACATATAGCATTTCATGCCACAATGTTTTATGCAATTAGCTTCATAAATTGAATTCTGAACATGCTTTCTTGTTCAATTGAGCAATGAGTAATGCTAGCTGTTTTTTATTGGTACACTAAAAAATTCCTACATTTGATCTTAGGAAGAAAAACTATGCTAGTTATCAGTACAACCACCTAGTCTTTTCCTACCAGGTGAGGTGAGCTACATCAATCAAAGAATACCATAATCAGAAAACTAGAATATAGATTCAAATTTGTGTTTGAGACCCCAAAAAGAAAAATTATAGAAGAATGATCTCATATATCATATCTTATATAAGGAAAAATGATACAATTTATTTAACAAAAATATAAGAAAACAAAACAAGTTAACAAGATATCAACACAAAGCAAAAGAATAATTAAGAATGAAAACAAAACAATTCCATTGTCACCGAGGCTTTCCCTGCATTACTTGAGAAGGAGTACCACTTGTATATAAGGATTTAAGCTGTCTGCTTATGAGTTTGCTATGAATAGCCTGCTGAAGCTGTGCATCATTTGACCACCATTGTTCCAGACCATGAGCTTCATGAAACTTCTGCTTTTCCTTAGTAACAACAAACAATTTTGCTGCAACTTGGCCATTTGTTGGACCAATATTCTCCTTATCAGCATCATCTTTCCCTGATCCTGAGCAATCAGGGTCAGTATAAGAGCAACAGATATAGTCACTGTTGTTTACATACAAATGAGGAACCCATTTTCCCACCCCAAAACCAGCATTCTTAAAGCTAGATAATCTTGGTATCCAACTCTTTAGTCCTAGGCTCAAATTCTTGTCTCCATCATTGCTAACATGAGCTTCTTCACTGCTTGAAGGAAGCATAGACTTAAGCCTCTTCCAAACTAACTCAGCCTTTTCTCCAATATTTCTGAGACTCATAGCTAGTGAAACAGAAGGTGGATTGAACAAATGTGTCTCCACATAAATACCTTCTTTTGCTAATGCCTTTCCAACTTGAAGTGCAAAACCAGCTCCTAAGGAATGCCCTGCAATACAAACATTACTGCTTCCATATGCATCAGAAACTGATTTTAGTACCTCCAGAGCTACTTTAAACCTGACAGAACCCTTCAAGCTTTCCCAAGCAAGGAAACGAAGGTCATCTTCGATGTCTCTTCGCATTGTAGGACTTTTGAGTAAGGTTCCCCTTAATGCTAAAACAGCTCTTGGGGCACCACTAGGTCTAATTAATACTAAGTCAGCCATTGCTGCAGATCTGTCCCATTCAAGAATTGCACCAAAAATGGATCCATCTCTTTCATCAATCAATGTTTGTGTGAGTTTGTACTTGAAGGGAATCCACCAATTTGGAGCTAGAGCATTTTCTTGTGTTCTGTTCTCTTGTCTATCAAGTTCAAGCAAGTACACTGCCTGTATAAAGCAAGCAATGACAGTTCTCTTATAATTTGCATCCTTCCTGCATACAACAAAATAGTTATCAGTATCAGTATACACATACATTGAAACACTGTATGAAGTGCCAGTAAAGCTTGTATGGTTTTTCCTTTCCATGAGGTTCAAGATGATAAATGAAGAGTAAGGCACGCTTGATAGAGTTAATGGTAACATGATACTTTTAGAGTCCAATGCATAGAATTAAAGAAAAAGGACAGTGAGAACATGAAGGAAATGAGAAAAATAAAAAAATGTTCATGATTTTTCAAATGTTTTAATATCAAATTGAATAAGCAATTTAAAACAAATTATACAATTTTGTTTCTCTGAGACAAAGCGACAGAACAGATAGCCAGATATATATGGAGGATTAGTGTAAGACATTTCAGCAAACACGTAGTGAAGAAAGACACATAACATATCTATTACTTGCATTTCATTAGAGTTTATATATCAAAATTAAAATTGAATAAAAAAAGGAATCTGCTATAGTAGTCTGATCATTAGAAAGGATTTTAATTAAGAAAATCCAAAAAACGACAACTACAATCGAAGTCCACTCCACTAATCAAACCTTTGTCGAAGACAAATCCTAGTAAAAAAAATCATATAGATGTTATTACCAATAGTTAAGGAAATGCTTTAAATCAGGAATTCAGAATCCGAAAATTCTATTGGGTATCAGATGGAGATTCCAATATATAAATATTCCAATTCAAGAATTACCAAAATGAAGGCTTCGAAATTAAAAAATAAAAAATAAAAAGCCCCTGATTGACGGCACGAAACAAATAAAATAATGATCAACATATAAGGAAACTAAAAGAAGATAAATATCAGTAGATGATCCCAAGCCAGTTCATTAAGTCATCATCTAATTCTATCATCTAGATCTCTAAGATCCAAGAAACCCACCAAAACATATTTATGATAAACAAACCCCATTTGATAAATCTTGCTATGTTTCCATTTCACCTTAGTTCCTTCAATCAGAAACAGTAAATTCAAATACCCTGTAAACCCAATAACTCAAATTAGCAACTTTTTCCCTTTCAATCAGAAACCAATCAAACCATAAACTTCAAATTCTCCATAAACCCATCTGTCAAAGTTTGCAACTTCATGTTCAAACCTTAAAACCCATAATGCTAAAAACCTCAAAAATTGATCAGACATTAATAATTCACACAAGAAATCAAACACGCTACCAACACTGCACTTCCAATAACCAAGTAGCAAACTTTTCAGACCAAGTTCCAAGCATCAAATAGAAAAGGCCAAGAAGCAACAAACCCACTAGCCAAAAAGCAAAATTTACATCAGATTCAATTAAATCAAAGCAAGAGGCGAAATGGGTGCCAACCAGCTAGAATTGATAAGGTCTCTCCAGTTAAGGTTTGTCAAATTCCGAGGGCCAGAGACATGAAAGGCGTAAGGGTGAGCTTCTTCCTGTTGAATCACCTCCTCTGTCCCTTCTTCTTTTTCTTCCGCTTTGCTCACTTGCCTTGTGGCTTGAATGCTCATTCTGTTGTTGCAGCCGCAGAGAAAGAGCGTATGTATGTGTTGTGATCTGTGAAGCGAAGTAGTGACTAGTGAGTTTATGGAAAGATTGAAGCTTTTTCCTTTGTGGGAACTAGTTGCTTCGTTAGATTGTTATGATCTTTTCTTAAAAACAATAAAATAGGACCAAATTCAAAACAATTTCCACTGTATAACGGTCATATTTTTCTGTAACGCCTCCATTTTAATTTTTATTGTTTTTTTAATACAATAATGAAAAGGAAAAATGATTCAAATTATGGACGACACTCTCCTTCGTTACAGTTCAATGTGATGATGCTACAAAGAAGGACACGAGTCAGGTAATGTTTGGTAGAAGATTAAAATGATTGACCAAAAAAAGAAAGAAAAAAAGGATTTAAATCAGAGAAAACATATAATTTATGTTCTATTTTAAGTTTGTTGGGTTTTAAAATTAAACATGAACTTCGAAGTTCAAACAGAGATAAATTTTGATTTAACTAAAAAAATACAATCAAATATCTCTATTTAAAATTGTAATCATTCACGATTTGACCTTTTATGGTCTTGTTTATTAATTTGTTAAGTCTTTTTATCTCGGTGTTTATGCTTTCTTTTTTCCCGAATTCTTGATCTTGGCGTTCGCAATTTCTTTTTTAGTGTCGCGCCTGTTGTTAGCTATGTACTTATGGTTGTGAGCATTGGTTTTTCGCTTATCGAGTAGTCTTGGTTGATTTCTTTTTAGGCCGGATTTTTATTTATCTCGGCGCCGACGCTTTTAACTTAGCAATATTTGAGAACACCGGAATAATTTCATTGCTTTTGACTTAAAAGAAAGATACAGGGATGCTAGATCCTTCTAACTGTAGTATTTCCTTAGGTTGTGCATGTTCCAGTGTCTAGGGATCTCGTCCCCGTTAAGAGTTTCTAGCCGGTAGGCTCCTTTTCCTGTGGTGGATGTCACCCGGTAAGGGCCTTCCCAGTTTGGGGCTAGCTTTCCTTGCAACGCGTTTTTCCCTCCTATATCAGCACGTCGGAGTACGAGATCTCCTTCTTGGAGTTTTCTGCTTATCACTTTCTTGTTGTGTCTTGCTGCTGCTCTACGTTTGGCCGCCTCTTCCCTGACGTGAGCGATTGCTCTTCTTTCTTCCAAGAAGTCCAGTTCTTCTCACATTAGGCCGTCGTTCTTCTCTTCATTGAAGGTATCAGCTCGCCAATTGGGTTCACCAATCTCGACTGGGATGACGGCCTTTGTTCCGAAGGTGAGTCGGAACGGTGTCTCCCCAGTTGAAGAGTGTGGAGTCGTCCTGTAAGCACACAGGACGTGATCAAGCTGCTCTGCCCATTTCCCCCTTTGCTTCTTCCAATCTTCTGTGAAGGCCCCTTAGGATAACTCGGTTGGCTGCCTCGGCTTGCTCGTTGGTCTGGGGATGTTCCACCGACGTGAAGTGTTGTGTGATCTGTAAGTCGTCGCACAAGTTCTTGAAGCCTTTGTCAGTGAATTGTGTGCCATTGTCAGTGACTATGGCTTTGGGAATACCATATCGGCTGATGATGCTTCTGTAGAAGAACCTCTGGATCTTGGCTGAGGTGATGGTGGCCAGGGCCTCGGCTTCGATCCATTTGGTGAAGTGATTTATAGCCACAATAAAAAACTTAACTTGTCCGGGAGCTGGTGGGAAAGGCCCTAGGATATCCATTCCCCATCTGAAGAATGGCCATGGTGTAGAGGTGGTTGACATCTCCTTGGCTGGTGCGCAGTGAAAATCTGCGTGTCGCTGACATGGGTCGCACTTCTTGACATAGGTCGCGACATCTTTCTCCATGGTCGGCCAGTAATAGCCGGCCCTTAATGCTTTTTTAGCTAGAGCGTGTCCGCCGAGGTGTTGGCCGCAACTCCCCTCATGAATAGGGGACTCTGGTTGGGGGCAGGCATTTGACCATCGGGCAAGAGAAGCCGTTCTTGTATAGCTGATCCTCAACCAGAGTATACCAAGCCGCTGTGCGCACAATCTTTTTGGCTTCCTTTTTCTCAGGTGGTAGGATTCCATCTCGGAGGTACTTCTGGATGGGGGTCATCCAACATGGTTCTTGGGCAATTGATAAGTGAAAAATAGTAGTTAATTTAGTGTATATTTTAATTCACTTATCAAGGTTAAAATGGTAAATTTGCCCCATTTATATCCCTTTTTATTTAATATTTAATAATTTGTATTTATTAATCCTAGTTTTGAATTTGATGCTATTTTGATAGATTTATTGCTGATTTTTGCAGGATTCTTGCAAGGATTAAATTTAGAAATTAAATAGCATTAAATAAGGAGGATTTATGCAAGATTGGAGATTGATGAAGACAATAAATTGAAGATTTGAATCATCAATGAGAAGATAGAGCCAATCAATTAAAGATATTGCAGACAAGCTTCCCAAATAAACAAGGATTGCACAATAAATACAAAGACATCAAGGAATAAAGGGAAACAAGGAAGGACAATCAAGCGAAAACCAGTCTCGGGGAGAGATCAACCATCTAAAAGAGGGAATTGGGAGCTGCAGGCGTTAGCTGCGTTTCACCCCGCGCTATAGCGCAGGTGAAGCGCAACTCTCTGGAAGCTGCGCTACAGCCCGCGCTATAGCGCAGCCTGAAGCGCAAAGTACGAAGATTACGTCCCAGTTGCTGTTTTTATTAGGATCTCTTCCCAAATTTGCTTTGTCTTTCCTTATCTATAAATAGGAACCTCTTGCGTCAGTCTTTTGGAGTTAGCGAGGAGGATAATTAATTGTTTAGCAAAGTCTACCATGTACTCTAGCTAATTTTAGAGTAGGAGAGGAGGAGTGCTTCACAAGGATTGAAGATGGTGACAGCGTCTTCAGCGGTTTGTATGGCTACTTCATGTAGTTAACTCTCCAGTGGGATTGATGTAATTGATTCTATCCTTGAGTGTATATAAATGCTATATTATTGTGTCAATAAGGTCCCTATCTATAATCGTGGTCATCTTATTCTGTGTTTATTCCTAATTCTCACGCTTGCGTCTGGAGTTATAAGCTAGTTTGTAATTCGCGTTACGACTAGGAGTGAGAATGGGGGAGCCTAGACATAGGAAACCTAAACTCTGATTGAATAGGATTACTCGGTTACTACTGACGGCTGAAAAGGGATGTTTACTAATGAGCGAGGGGTAGTGTGAGTACTTTAAGCGAAGGAGCATTTGACCAATAGGACTTAGTAATCGATAGTAAAAGAGTTAGGGGGTTGTAATTCTAGGATTCGAACATAGGCATATTCTGTCAGCACCCAATTTTGTCCGGGAGTTTCACTTACTTTTCCTTTTTTTTCGTGCATGTATATGTTTGTGATATTTAATCCTTTCCTTCTCACCTTCAGAAAAAAATCCAAAAAAAACAAAAAATTAAAAAAATAAAATGGATTAGTTAATTAATTATTGAATGGTTAATTGATTGATTAATTAATTAAATATTTTGAAAAAATGATAAGTTTTAATTTAAAAAAGAATCTGAATATTGGATAAAAAATGCGTTGGGCCATTGATTGTGAAGTTTTTTTAAAAAAAATCTTTTGGGCTAACAGCCCATTTTCATTACTTAATTAAGAAAAAGAAAAGTGGAGGAATGCTGACAGAGAGCTTGCAACTTGCCCTGTGTTGGGCGGTGGAAGCATGGGCAAGCCTGCAAACAGCATGGGCAAGCTTTCCTTTTTTACAGTGCAACTTGCACATTGGGGGAGGCAAAATTTTGCCTATAAATAGAGGGGAAATAATAACACAGACAAAGGGGGACCGATTTTGTTTCAGGGGAAAATGGAGGTGGAGAAAGCCATTTTTATTTCATTCTCAGAAACCAGAAATCATATCAGTGAGTGAAAAAAGAAAGGAAACCAAATTTCAGAATTAAAATAGATGAACACAGATTGAAAATAGGCTATTCTCATAAAATACACAGAGAAAAAAAACCAATTCCAGAAATAAAGAGTAGGCAATACAAGGAGTTCAAAATTAAAGAGTATTGTTCGGGTGATCATCTTCCTATCAGGTATGCACTTCTACTGAGTTTTGTAATTAACAATTAATGGACATACAATCTGATAAAAATGCATTCTTGAGACATGAGAATCCTGCACAATATATAGTCCAAATAACAGTCCCATTACATCAAAATATTTAGGAAAGGATGGAAAAATAGAACAAACAATCTCAGCCACTGTTTTTGAGCCAACCTCAGCCAGCAGGCCGCGGGACTTAGGAAAAGATCAAGACCAGTCCAAAAAACAAATAGAACATAGAAGGATTCAAAAGGAAGAAGAAGGGTTTAGAAAAAATAGAAAGGGAGAGGGATCACCACCGCTGTACCGCGGCCCACCGCCGCGCCGGCCACCACGCCTCCCCGTCGCTGCAGCTTCTGCGACACCCCCTCCCAGCCGCGGCCAAACGGCCGCCGTCTGCGCTGTCCTCACGGCCGCCCTCCTCTGTTGTTGTGTGACCACCGCATGTGGTTGTGCTCCTTTCCCCCCTCACCGCGAAAACGCGGGCATTCCCCTCCTTGCGCCGCCGCCGTCCTCCCCGCGGCCAGCAGCGCCGCTGTGGCCCTCTGTCGTGTGGCCGCTCCGCGGCCTCCCACGCCGCCGCTGGTGGCCATACAAGGCCGCCTCCATGGCTTCTCTCTTAGTCTCACCCCTCACTCTCACTTGAGTTTATGAGAAATGTTAAAACCCTAGTAGATTGAGTGAGTGTAAGCCGAGGGTCTCTGGGTCTATCTCAGAGAGATTATTTTTCTTCTCTTTTCTTAAGTGTTATTAACAAGTGTTAATTTTGGTTAAAAAAAAGAGCAAAAACTGATTTGATTTATGTTGGGCCAATGTTGTGAGCTGAGGCCCAACCCTTTCATTTTTAATGTGTGTTAATTGTTTAATTTCATTTTTGTTACTTTCTTTCAATGTGATATTTTGACTCACTATCTTGAATCTCTTGTGAATATTTATATTCATTTGTAAATATTTGTTCAATTCTCTTATTTTGTAAATAATTGATTATGATTATTTGTAATTTTAATTCTGTGTTCATGTAGATATTAATTGATTCAGTTAATTCTTTTTTTTACCTTTGACGTTAGTAGAATAGCATTTCTATCTTTTAACGTCATCCAAATTAATAAATAATTGAGCATAGTCATTTACTAGCTCAATAGTTTGCCCGTTTGTAAATAAGAAAACATTTTTAAACAAATTGGTTTATCGAACCCATTACGTTAACGGAATAGCATTTCTATCCTTTAACGTCGTTCAAAAAAGAATTATCGAGTATAGTCATTTACTAACTCGCTATTCGGCAAATATTCTTTGAAAATAAATTTGTCTATTAAATCGATTACGTTAATAGAATAGCATTTCTATCTTTTAACGTAATTCCAATTAGAAAAGAATATTGGGTATAGTCATTTGCTAACCCAATAATGCGCTTAAAGTCAAATCCTTTTTAAAAGAAATGAATGAATTTTCCTCAAAATAAATTATGTTAATTGAATAGCATTTCTATCAATTACGTTATCAGAAAATATTGAGTATAGTCATTTACTAACTCAATAATGCGCTTAAAATCAAATCATTTTTCAAAATGAATTTTGTCAAAATAAGTGATGTTTATTGAATAACATTTCTATCAATAACATCTTTTTAGGTTCACAGTATAGCCATTTGCTAACTTGAACCTGATTTCTTTCCTTCAAATTGAAAATATTTTCAAAATCAATTCTTTCTTTTTCAAAATTAAAAATCAATTTCTTTCAAAATTAAAACCAATCTTTTTCAAACACATTTTTAGAACTACGTGGCTTTGATTTCTCCATTGCACCTGGGGATACGTAGGAGCGGGATTTCCCCGTCGAGCCAAAATAATATTTTCAACATTTTTATCCCATTGAATTCAAATTAATTTTTTCTCATCATTCTTTGATTTAAAGAATGTAAATAAATTTTATTTTTGAGGGGTAAAATAAACATATTTAAAAGTTAATGAATTTTGCACAATTAATTAAGGGTAACCGTTTTTAACGGATGTTGTAGGGTGCTAATACCTTCCCTGCACATAATCGACTCCCGAATTCAGATCTCTTGTTCGCAGACTGGTTTTCAATTTTAAATCATTTTCGGGTTTTCCAATTTCCCCAAACCAAATAAATTGGTGGCGACTCCCAAAAAATTCATTTCATTTTTCAATATTTTTTCTCACGGGTTCGCCGACCCCGTCGTGGCCCCGGTCGCGACATATTCCTAATGAATGTAAGGTAGTGACAGTACTGAAACGAAGGGGTTGTCTACCATTAGGCCTCGTTTATCGTCTAACTCTTACAAACTGAACAAAATAGAACTAAATAAGCCGAGATAGACCCGTCGCTTGGGAGAGCCCGCACAACTATTCTTGAGTGTTAGGTCACCGGGATGGTGGCTTAGCAATAAAGTTTGTCTACATATTTTATAGAGTATACCAACATAAATAAGTAGTCTTTATATGCACAATGGGTGTGATGAGATGAAACCCAATCCCAGTCCAAGTAAAGTATCTCTAACTCTACCTTTCTAATACCAATTATTTGTCTACTTTCTTACTATCTTACAATTAAACTCTCTACATCATATTATCTCTTGATAAATACGATTTCAGTCTATATAAATAGTCGTTCCCTGTGGATACGATATTCTTACTTACTATTATACTGCTGGATTTGTGGTTCACTTGTCATAATTCCATCAAGTATTTTTGGCGCCATTGCCGGGGAACGGTTCTATTCGTGTAGAACCGGAGGTCTATTTATCAAGATTTATTTTATTTATCTTAGGATTTTTTATTTATTTGTTTTTATTAGGATTTCTTTTTATTCTTCTTATTATTATTTCAAGGATATCTATATTAGGATTTCTTTTATTTATTATTCTTATTATTTTATGAAACTTTATTATTTAGGAAAGTTATACTTTTAATTATTATACTTTATTATCTTATTTACTTTCTTTTTTTTTAAAAAATATAATATTTATTAATTATTTTAAAATTAAAATAAATAAATAAATAAAAATTATTTAGGAAAGTTGTATTAAATTTTTTTAATTTAATTTTAATCTTTCTTCCACACTTACCTTTTATTTAGTTTCTTGTTTATATTTTTGAGAAGCCAGGTGTCCCTCGATCAATTACAACTTGAAGCAGAAATAGGAAGGACATCAAGGAAGAACAAAAGTAGAAACAAGGAAAGGAGACAAAGGATAAGTTATTTTTAATTATTTTATTTATTATTAATTATTATTATCATTTTGAAAAAAAATATTTATTATTATTATTTTCATTTTTTTATTATTATTATTATTATTTTTTATATAAAAAAAATTGTTATTTTGTTCTTCTCTTTGTTTGAGTTCCTTGATTATTTCTCTTGAGAAGACAGGTAACAAGAAAAGGATCCTTCGAGTGAGAGCCAAAAATCCTAATCAATCAAATTACAAAGGGGGAGAGCTCAAGGAGACAATTTCAACACTCTCTGTTCAACCACCCCAAGTGAAGGAGATGTCTCATGGCTTCTTCTGGATGGCAAAATTCACCAAAAAGACTCTTGGGAGATTATGTTATGCCTCAAGGGCTACGTTATCACTCAAGTATTGCCATCCCAAGTACTGCAAGAGCTGTGGAGATCCAAGTCTCAGATCTTCAACTTGTTAAAGACCACCAGTTCTCAGGCCTAGATCATGAAAATCCAAATGATCATCTTTCTACATTCTTTAAAAAGATTGAAACCATGGATTTTGCTGAAGAGGACAAAGAGGTTGTTTACTTACGCTTGTTTCCTTTTTCTTTGACAGGAAAAGCTAAGGAATGACTGCAAACACACCTTTGTCCAAAGTCTGACCAGTTGGAACATGATAGAAGAAATTTTTTTAAGGAGATTCTTCCGCAGGCCATGTTGCATTCAAGCCAAGCCAGACATTCCTTTGTTCAAGCAGGGTCAAAAATACTTCTCTCATTCACCGATTCGAGGTAACTTCTTTAATTCTAGTAATTATTCTAACAATCTTTCACAGGATTGGGTAAATTACCAAAATCAAAATTTTAGTGGCAACAAGATACTATTTCATCCCATAAGCAAACTCTTAAAGATGAACTCAGGGAAGAAAATAAGAGTTTGAAGCAGTCATTAGAAGCACTCCAACAGCAGCTAGACAGACTTTCTCAACCACTGCAATCAGTTTACTCAATGGTCACTGCTCTTATCCGGAAATTCAAGAAGAGGAAACTGAAGCAATACAAGAAAGAGAAATTGAAGAAAAGAAATCAGAGGAAGTTGCAGAGGAAGAGGAAGAAAAAGAAAGTTCACACATGCACTGCAAGATTGGGAACTACCATATCCAGAGAATCCCTTCATGGAAGATATGGACATGCTACTTGCAGCCTACATGAAGAGTAACAACATAGTGCAACTCGACATCCCAGTGTTGGAGGCCATGGAGAACTTCATGTTGGAACTACTTAACAAGAAGAGAAAGTCTCCTGATGCAAAAATTGAAGAGATAGCAGAAGCAATGGACAACCAACAGTCAAAACAGAGCTCAGCAAACGCTCAACCCAACCCTATAGAATTTTGTCCCACCATAATTGTTAAATCAATAGGGGAGGAAATCAATGATGTTCTGACAGATGAAGATGATGGATCTGAAGAAACACAAGAAGGTGCAGCAAAAGTAGAAGAAGAAGATGGAGAGGATGAAATAGAAAAGATGGTGCTTGAGACTGACTGTGAAAGAGAGGAAGAAAATACAACATGTGATGGTGAACAAAGAGATGGTGAATCAAAGCTCGAGGAAGGAAGGGAAATGATTTCAAGAACATAGACCTTGCCTTATCCAACCAGTCCTCCAAAGGAAGATCAAGAAAGGCATGGTACAAGTGATCAACCTTCCAGATCTCACAAAAGAAAGGCCTGCGATTTCACTGACCTGACCAGAGCAAAGAAAGGAAGAATTGAGCCAAGAGGATCAGATGCTGAGCCTAGAGCCATATTGAAGAAGTGGCCAGGTGTGTTCCATGTCAAAGACCCCTGCGAAGTAAAGAAATTGAGAGCAATCAGCTGTGAATCATCTAAACTTGAGGAGAAGAAGACTCACGCACATGAGTCCAAGGTAATAAAGAAAAGAAGAGTCAAGCCAAGGGAGTCAGAGGCATGGTTTAATTCCAGAAAGAAGTTACAATGGTCAAAGTCAGCTCACACTACAGATTGTTCCAAGGCAACATTATGGGGAGGTTTAAGGGCCAAAGAAAGGAAGGATGCAGCCCACATGCTCACCAAAATATTTCAGTTTCAGCCACTTGACAGGACAGGCGTCGAGCTATCAGACGTTAAACAAGTGCTTCCTGGGAGGCAACCCAGAGATTTTTAAAGTTTTAATTAATTTTAGTTTTGTTTTATTTTCCTTTTATTAATTAGGATTTTTTATTTTTTCTAGGATTTAGGAAATTTTCAAAATTGATTGAAATAAGTTTGTGGAAAATAAAAAATTTGGAAGTAGCAGAAAACAAATTTTAGTCACTGTATTCTGCGCTTCACTCGCGCTATAGCGCAGGGTGAAGCGCAGGATACGAAATTTTTAAAAATCTTTTATTTTCTCATGTGCTACTTCCTCCGCTTTTCACTCTTTCCACTCACAAACTTCCATCAATTTTGAAACTTTCAATTATGTTTTACTTAATTTTTACCAATTGAAATCTTCATTTCCTCTATTTCTTATGAATTACACAGACTGCTGCGGAGTATAAAGACTAGCTGACCTCAGACCAATCAGGAGTACTAGACCGATACCAAAGCTTGCTGCTTGAAGAATCCGGATATTCTTGCAGTGGCCTGGGGACAGGCCTATTTTCCTAGGGGAGGATGGAGCAGCAGCTGGATAAGGACTAACAGGATACAGAGGATGAAGATTGATCCTGGTGTTTTTCTTTCTTTTAGTTTTTCTTTTATTTTCTATTATTTTATAGATTTTTTGTTTTGTTTTTCATATTTTTCATAAATTTTTAGGATTTTAGGATTAGGAATCAAGGTAAATAATTCTGATTCTATGTAAATAAGTAGTTTAACTAACTAATCTAGAAAAGATGATAGAATCTTGTGATTAAATCCATAATCAGTTAGAGTAGGGTACTTCTCAAGAGAACCCATCATAGTAGTTTATTAAATTCAGTAAGTGCTATAGCAAGGAAATTTTAGCCCAACCGGTGAGATGAGAGCCCTAAACACTTAAACACTATTATTGAGAGCTTTTCACCGCTGATTGTCAACTGTTATTGATTGAGTTTCTGATATTTTTCTTGCTTGTAGAAGCTATGAAAATGACAAAGGCAATATTTTGTGATTCTAATATTCTGCTCAGTGCCAAATAGCTAACCTTGATTTAATATTTCCATTTATTGATTGTCCATTTGAGCTTAATTATTTTTCTTTGATGCACCCTAACCATATTCATTGAATATCACCATGTCCCTTAACACTTGGGATAGAGAGCAAGGTGCACCACAACAAAATGGGACAAGCAATTGATGAGAGGTTGGTCACAAGAAAAAGAAGGCACAAGGAATCACAAAGAAAGGAATCTCCCCCACCAAAAAGAAGTTCTTTATAGTTCTTTATGTATTAAAAAAAAATCTGCACAAAGTGTGAAAATAAATAAGTTGGGGGGAGAAAAATTCTTCAAAAAGAAGAGGCTAAAGCTGAAAAAGGGTGACCATTCAAGATTCATCAGGTGAATTGAGAGAAGTTCAAAGGCACAACCACAAGATGCTCTCTATTCAAAGTGTTCCTTGAATATCCAGAAAAACCATGTTTCTTGATAGTCCAGCCTCATTACAACCAAAAGAAAGACCTTTTGATCCATACTAACTATTTGCAGGTTCAGATCTTGGAAACAACTATCAATTCTAGTTGTTCAACAGTGGGTGAAAATGATTGAGGGAAACAATTACCCGTGAGAATGAGAGATTTCCTTGGTTTATCACTTACTGCTTTAATTGCTATTATTGAGAAAGTTTAATTGTGCTTGTATTTCTATTTTTAATTGTGATTGGTAATATCTCTTGACTCTGATTTTTTCTTATGATTGGAAAGTGACTTCTGCGTAGGAAGGTGTTGAGGGATGATTACCTTGTATTAGTTTTTATTTTTATAATTATACACTTAGGATTAGAATTGATTTTTTACTGCAAAGAGGTCTATTGCTTGAGGACAAGCAAGAATTCAAGTTGGGGGGAATTTGATAAGTGAAAAATAGTAGTTAATTTAGTGTATATTTTAATTCACTTATCAAGGTTAAAATGGTAAATTTGTCCCATTTATATCCCTTTTTATTTAATATTTAATAATTTGTATTTATTAATCCTAGTTTTGAATTTGATGTTATTTTGATAGATTTATTGCTGATTTTTGCAGGATTCTTGCAAGGATTAAATTCAGAAATTAAATAGCATTAAATAAGGAGGATTTATGCAAGATTGGAGATTGATTGAAGACAATAAATTGAAGATTTGAATCATCAATGAGAAGATAGAGCCAATCAATTAAAGATATTGCAGACAAGCTTCCCAAATAAACAAGGATTGCACAATAAATACAAAGACATCAAGGAATAAAGGGAAACAAGGAAGGACAATCAAGCGAAAACCAGTCTCGGGGAGAGATCAACCATCTAAAAGAGGGAATTGGGAGCTACAGGCGTTAGCTGCGCTTCACCCTGCGCTATAGCGCAGGTGATGCGCAACTCTCTGGAAGCTGCGCTACAGCCCGCGCTATAGCGCAGCCTGAAGCGCAAAGTACGAAGATTACGTCCCAGTTGCTGTTTTTATTAGGATCTCTTCACAAATTTGCTTTGTCTTTCCTTATCTATAAATAGGAACCTCTTGCGTCAGTCTTTTGGAGTTAGCGAGGAGGATAATTAATTGTTTAGCAAAGTCTACCATGTACTCTAGCTAATTTTAGAGTAGGAGAGGAGGAGTGCTTCACAAGGATTGAAGATGGTGACAGCGTCTTCAGCGGTTTGTTTGGCTACTTCATGTAGTTAACTCTCCAGTGGGATTGGATGTAATTGATTCTATCCTTGAGTGTATATAAATGCTATATTTCTGTGTCAATAAGGTCCCTATCTATAATCGTGGTCGTCTTATTCTGTGTTTATTCCTAATTCCCACGCTTGCGTCTGGAGTTATAGGCTAGTTTGTAATTCGCGTTATGACTAGGAGTGAGAATGGGGGAGCCTAGACATAGGAAACCCAAACTCTGATTGAATAGGATTACTCGGTTACTACTGACGGCTGAAAATGGATGTTTACTAATGAGCGGGGGGTAGTGTGAGTACTTTAAGCGAAGGAGCATTCGACCAATAGGACTTAGTAATCGATAGTAAAAGAGTTAAGGGGTTGTAATTCCAGGATTCGAACATAGGCATATTCCTAATGAATGTAAGGTAGTGACAGTACTGAAACGAAGGGGTTGTCTACCATCAGGCCTCGTTTATCGTCTAACTCTTACAAACTGAACAAAATAGAACTAAATAAGCCGAGATAGACCTGTTGCTTGGGAGAGCCCGCACAACTATTCTTGAGTGTTAGGTCACCGGGATGGTGGCTTAGCAATAAAGTTTGTCTACATATTTTATAGAGTATACCAACATAAATAAGTAGTCTTTATATGCACAATGGGTGTGATGAGATGAAACCCAATCCCAGTCCAAGTAAAGTATCTCTAACTCTACATTTCTAATACCAATTATTTGTCTACTTTCTTACTCTCTTACAATTAAACTCTCTACATCATATTATCTCTTGATAAATACGATTTCGATCTATATAAATAGCCGTTCCCTGTGGATACGATATTCTTACTTACTATTATACTACTGGATTTGTGGTTGGCTTGCCAGAATTCCATCAGCAATCTCCATGACCTTCTCCTGTTGAGTGATACTTGGTGAGTTGAGTGCTTCTTGGGTGACTGATTTGTTGTTTCCTGGTTTTCTGGTGCTTGCCAGTCGGAAAAGGACGTCGGCCCTAGTGTTTTGCTCTCTTGGTACATGGTGGAATTCTGTCTTCTTTAGCTTCCCACAGATTTCTTTGACTTTGCTTAAATATTGTTGTAGCACCGGCTCTCTGGCCTGGTACTCGCCGTTGATTTGGGAAATCATCAGCTGGGAGTCGTTGCATAGTGTGACAACTTCCGCGCCGAGATCTACTGCCAAAGCTAGTCCTGCTAGTCATGCTTCATATTCCGCCTGGTTGTTTGATGTTTTAAACTCAAACTTTAAGGATTGCTCTATGGTCAGCCCTGAGCTATCTTCGAGTACCACTTCTGCGCCGGCCCCTTTAGTATTGGAAGAACCATCCACATAGATCGTCCAAGTGTTGGCTGTCCGAGGTAGTTGTGAGTCTGTCATCTCGAGGATAAAGTCGGCCAGTACTTGCGCTTTGATTGTCGTCCGAGGTTCGTAAGAGATGTCGTGCTCTGATAATTCTACTGCCCATGTGATCATCCGGCCAGCGAGATCTGGCTTGTGGAGAACCGATCAGATGGGAAGATCCGTTCGAACTGTGACTGGGTGTGCTTGGAAGTAGGGCCTCAATCTTCTGGCCGAAGTGACAATTGCAAAGGCCGCTTTCTCCAACCTTTGATATCTCTGTTCTGGGCCCTGCAGGGATTTGCTCGTGAAGTACACCGGACCTTGGTTGCCATCTTTTTCTCTTATCAAGACCGAGCTAACCGCTTCGTCCCCCACTGACAGGTACAAAAATAATCTTTCGTCGGGGTCCGGCTTCACCAGTATTGGTGGATTAGTTATCGCCTTCTTGAACTCTTGGAACGCTTGTTCACATTCTTCACTCCATTTGAAGGTTCGGCCTTTTCTTAGTAGTTGGTAGAGTGGTAGGGATTTGTGGGCCGACCTGTCAAGGAAACGGGTTAGGGTCGTTATCCTGCCTGTTAGCTGCTGCACTTCTTTCACCGATTTCGGGCTCTTCATATCAAAGATTGCTTTGCATTTTTCTGGATTGGCTTCTATGCCTCTGCTACTTAACATGTAACCGAGGAAATGTCTTGTCGGTACACCGAAGGTGCATTATAGAGGGTTTAGCCTCATATTGTATTTTCTGAGTCTGCTGAACACTTTCTCCAAGTCAGCCACAAGGTCGCCTCCGTCTGGGGTTTTGATTATGATGTCATCCACGTAGACTTCCACCACGTCCCCGATCAATCCTTCAAAGACTCTGGTCATCATTCTTTGGTAGGTAGCTCCGGCGTTCTTAAGGCCGAACGACATCATAGTGTAGCAGAACGTGCCTTGATCGGTCACGAAGGCAGTGTTTTCCTCATCCTCGGCAAACATGGGTATTTGGTTATAACCGGAATAAGCATCCATGAAGGATATGAATTGATAGCCAGAGGAGTTGTCTACTAACCTATCAATATTTGGCAAAGGAAAGGGGTCTTTGGGGCACACTTTGTTCAGATAAGTGTAGTCCACACACATCCTCCATTTGCCGCTTGATTTCTTGACCAGGACTACGTTGGCTAGCCATGTCGCATATCGAATTTCCCTGATGAAGCCGGCTTTCAGGAGCTCGGCTGTTTGTTATTTGATCGCCTGCTGTCTTTTTGGTCCCATCTTCCTCTTCTTCTGGGCTACTGGCATTAGGCGAGGATCAATTGATAGCTTGTGGCAGCAGAACTCTAGGTCTATCCCTGGCATATCGGCGGTTGTCCATGCAAAAAGGTCTGAATTCTTAAGGAGGAGGTCTTGCATCCGTTTGAGGAGGTCTGGGGGGAGACGAGCTCCTACCTTCATCGTCTGCTCGGCTCCTCGGCCTAGTTTTAGGGGTATGGTTTCCCCACCTGGAGTGATCCTTTCTTGACCCCGGCCCTCTTCTTCTGCATCCATCCCAGGGTCGAGGTGTACCAGTGAGACGTTGTGTCTTGTTCTGGGGGTTGGGGTTGGTGTGCTGGAGGTGGTACTCTTTTTTAGACTCAAGTTGTAGCAGCTTCTGGCTGCCTGTTGGTCTCCTCTCACGGTTGCTACTTTGCCTTCTCTGGTGGGAAATTTCATTGCCAGGTGAAGTGTAGAAACCACGGCTCCGATTGCATTCAGACTTGGTCTCCCCATAATGGCGTTATACGAGCTCTTGCATGGGACCACCAGGAACTTCGCTTTGACCGTTTTGCTTCCTTCCCTCCCTGCCAAAGTGACCAATGTGTCCATGTATCCGAGGGGTTGGATCCTGTCCCCGGAGAAGCTAACCAAATCGCTGTCATAGGGAATGAGGTCATCCCGGCTGATTCCCATTAAGTCAAAGCAGTTCTAATAGATTATGTCTGTCGAG
Source organism: Sesbania bispinosa (assembly GCA_026901365.1). Taxonomy (NCBI): domain Eukaryota; kingdom Viridiplantae; phylum Streptophyta; class Magnoliopsida; order Fabales; family Fabaceae; genus Sesbania; species Sesbania bispinosa. The sequence goes on along the minus strand of QLOH01000670.1, from coordinate 320,698 downwards.
CTGCCTTGATCCACTAGCACTCTTTTAACCTCGGCGTTGGCGATGACTGCGGTTACGACCATTGGGTCATCGTGGCGTGGGAGGGTGTCAGCGAAGTCTTTGTGGTCGAAGGTAATGGCCGGTGTGGGCGTGGGGCTACTATGCCGACGTGGACGTTCTTACTCATCTTTCACGCTGAGGATGTCTTTCAGGGCTCTTTTTCTGGAATTGGATGAGGACCCTCCTCCGCCAAATCCTCCTGCGATCATGTTGATGGTGATCCTCGGTTGCTCTCTGTCTCTTCCTAGTGAAGGGTCTCTGGACTTTTTATCCGTCGTGTCCTTGTGCCGGGGTGACCGGGATCGTTGCCTTCGCCTCTCGTGCCTAGCTGGCGACCGTCGGTCGCTCCGGTGATGATCTCGACTCTTGCTTTCCCACCCAGGCTTTTCCCTTTTTACATAGCGTCAGAGGTTTCCCTCCCGGATCAGCTGCTCAATGGCATCCTTGAGTTGGTAGCAGTCGTCTGTGTCGTGTCCATGGACCTTGTGGAATGCACAATATTGGCTCATGTCTCCTTGGGGTGACTTGATGGGGGGTGGCCTCTTCACATGTGCCAATTCTGCGTTATGTACTTCTTGCTAGATTCTGTAGAGGGTGTTGTTAAGAGGGGTATAACTTCCCTCATAGCGTCCTCGGAGCTTCTTTCTTTCTTCTCTCCGTTCCTTTCTACTCTTTTCTTCCTTTTCCTGGGTCGGCGTTTCTTTCACGGCCGACGTTTTCCCGATTCCCTCAAGGTGGATTTCTTCGTTAATGAACTGAGCGGCCCGTTCTCTAAAAGTCGTCATGTTGTGCACTTTTATTCTTCTCAACGAGATGTCCAGGGGTGTCCCTGTGCGGAGTACCTCCACTGGACAATGCAGTTGGACCTCGTCTGCCACGTTCAGGGTGAGTGCCACTTCTTTATAGAATCTTGCTAAGAAATCTCGGAGGGTTTCAGTTTCTCCTTGCTTGATTTTTGCTAAAGTGTGAGAATCTCGGGGGACCTGTTTGGCCATGCTGAATCGTTTTGCGAAGGCCGCGGCGAGGTCATCCCACTTGTCGACTGAGTTCTGGGGCAATGTTCGGAACCAGGTGAGGGCCTCCTCGTCCAGTTTCCGGGAGAAGCTTCTGCACATAACATCTTCTTGGGCCCCTAAAAATAGCATTTCATTGAAGAAACGGTCGAGGTGGCGCCCGGGGTCTGTCTCTCCGGTGTAGAGGCTGATGGTGCTGAAAGGCCTGAGGAATCGGTCTGGTATCTCGACCTGGGCCAGCCGTGGTGTGAATAGTCGGTGCAGGACGTTGAGTGGGGCTAGTCCGGCTGAGGTGAGTGTGGTCGTTGGGGCGGCCGGCGTGGTTGCAGCTACAGGGGTGGGTGTTACAAAATTGGCGGCTGGTGTCTGATTGCCGGTTGGGGTCGCCCCTGGGGTCACTACCTCGGTCTTAGGGGTTTCTGCATTTACAGGTCTGACCACGGTTTGCTGTATATCCTCCTTGGCCGAAGGAGTACGGGGTTGACTCCTTCCACGTGTCCGACTCATCTTCTCGGTCTGGAAGCTTGAGGAGGAAGAGGATTCCTCTGGGGTAATGCTTTCTTCTGATTGGAAGGTTTGTTCTCTGGATGGGAGATCTCGGGTGTGGACAGACCTCTTGGATGACGCGCTTTTCCTGCTCTTCTCAGCCCGCCTTGACCTCCGTCGCGGGGAGGCCGAGATCAAGGATTCAAGGTATCGAATCCTGTTCTCTAACTCCTTCATTGTTCTACTTTTTTTCTTCTTCTTCGTTATGGGTGGAGATGACGATGGCTCCTCTTCGTCGCTGCTGGTAGTAGTGGTGTCTCTCCGTCGCTTGGAGCTGGATGCAGGCTTCTTTCTCCGTTTAGAGATGCTGTCGGGGGGGGAAGGTAATACTCCTGTGAGGATGGTGTAGCCGTACGGCCTGACGGAGACGTCCTCCGGGGGGTTGTCCCCAGTACTTGTTGAGGATCTGTGCCTTTTTCTGCCCCTTCGGCGGCAAGGGTGGCTCCGGTTGGTGTTGGCTGCTGGGTGTTGGCTGCTTCTTCCATTTTTAGTCTCCGTTTGGTCATATAAGTCCTTGCGTTCTCAGCAAAGGGGTAGAGGTGGTGGGTCTTCCTTTACAGAATTCCCACAGACGGCGCCAAATGATCATGGCCGAGGTCATGCAAGGTGGTCCGAGATGTTTGGTGACGGAGGGATGGAGTCTGACTGGTGCTTCGATGCGGAGGCGCGCGACGGGGGTACCTGCGATGGCACTCCGACGCCCAAGTTAGTCTAGAGAGAAGGTGAGGGAGTTTAGGGATGTTATATGTTACCTTCTGCCTTGTGAGGGGGCTCTTCTTATATAGGAGTGCCATGTCGCGTCAGAGGGAGGCCGGTGCAGGCGGCGCTGACACGCCCATGCCGTAATCCCTCTGTTCCGGCCGTAAATCCTGGTGGCGTGTGTCAGTGGCAGCCACCTTTATCAAAGGCGCCTCCCATCGCATTAAATGCGATGGGATTGGGTAGGTGGTACTGGCCTTAGGGCTAGTCAGTGGTAGGTAGCCGAGGCGGCCGAGGTAGTCATCTGGGCCTTACCAAGTGTAGTCGAGGCTTCTTTGTGGATACCATTTGATGTAACCTTTATCCTGTTGGGGGCACAACCTCGGCTCGTGCATAGATCCGAGATTCTTCTTCAACTATCAGGGGGCACATACCTCGGTCTGATGCGGATAGGTGGATCTCGGTTGGGTCCGGATCAAAATTCCATAGTACTTATGTTAATTTAAAGCCTTTAAACCCTTAATTAAGTCCCACTATCAATATTTTATTTCAAAAATTTAAAATTAAACACTTTGAGAATCATATACTAAATTCAGAGCTGTCAATTTGGGTTGAGCTCGGTGAGCCAACCCGGCCCAACCCGACTCACCGATGAGTTGGGTTGGTAAAATAAAGGCTCACATTTTCGCGGGTCAAAAGTGGGTCAACCCACTTAACTCGCGAGCCAAGGTGGGTTCGAGCCGAGTTGAGGTGAGTTGGTCAACTCACTTAACCCACCAACCCGCGGTGGGTCTAGTCGGGTTGGCATTTTTTCAGCTCACCAGAAAAGTGAGTCAACCCGGCTCGGCTCACTTTTAGCGTAACCCGGTTGGCTCACTTTGACAGCTCTAACTAAATTCAACAACCTTGAGACTCCAAGTCATTCACACACAATTCACCAAAAAAATTTATTTCATTTTTTATTCCTTATTGTTGCTGAAGGACTTAATGTTATGATGTGCAAAGTTGTTGATTGTCAATTGTTCAATGCTTACTTGACTAGTCATGAATCAGCATCAATGTCTCACCTCCAATATGTCGATGAGACTTTGCTTATAGGAGAGGCCTCTATTCATAACATTTGGGCGATTAAATCAGTTATGCAGCTTTTTGAGTTGGTGGCTGATCTCAAGATTAATTTCTCTAAAAGTAAGCTTTTTGGATTCAATGTTGATGATGAGTTATTATCCTTGATGGCTCAGTTTCTGAATTGTAAGGTGGATTCGATGCCATTTTCCTATCTGGGGTTACCAGTTGGTGCGAATCCCAGAAGTAGGAAAACTTGGGAACCTGTGGTGGCTAAGGTACAAAAGCGGTTATTGAAATGGAAATCCAAAACTTTGTCTTTCGGTGGTCGCGGTGTCCTATTGAAATCTGTACTTCACTCAATCCCGATCTACTTTCTTTCCTTCTTCAAGGATCCTAAAGGTATTATTTCTAAACTTGAATCTCTTTTTAAACAATTTCTTTGGGGTGGGATTAATAATAAGAGTAAGATAGCTTAGGTATCTTGGGAGATGTATGTCGGGATAAGAAATTTGGTGGGTTGGGGATTCTAGATTTGAGTGCTTTTAACTATGCACTTCTTGGGAAATGGAGATGGAGGTTCCTAGTCGAAAAAGGAAGTTTGTGGAATGGGGTACTAAGTTCTATATATGGTGACGATTTATTCTGGGAGCATGGTGTGAGGGCAAAAGCATATAAGTGGTGGGTTGATTTATGTAATATTTGATAATTCTGATAATGTCACGGATGATTGGTTTACCAATAGGTGTGTTAGGGTGGTAGGGGATGGTGTGGATACTTCTTTTTGGATGGATAAGTGGTGTGGTTCGGAGCCTTTCAATAAGAAGTATAGTAGACTTTATTCTATTACAAATAATAAGCATACTTCAATTGCTAATATGGTGCAACGCTTAGAGGGAGGATTTGTGTGGCAGTGGTCTTGGCGAAGAAATTTATTTCAATGGGAGCAAGAACTTTTAGCACACTTGCTAGATGATCTACGTGGTTTTGTGTTTCAACCTAGATTCAGTGATAGGTGGTGCACTGGTGGTGGAATGAGTCAAAGGATGGGTTTTATTCCGTTAAATCAGCTTATAAATTGATTGTCAATGAAGGCATTTGTGCAGTTTTCCCTTTGCATAATTTTCTTTGGTCCAAGTTGTTACCAACTAAAATTTCAGCTTTTTCTTGGAAAGTTCTTCTAAATAGAGTTCCTTCGAAAGACAATCTAATTAAGCGGAATGTAATACATGCTTCTGATGGTCGCTGTGCTTGGTGTGGTCAAGATTTGGAAACTACATACCATTTATTTTTTGAGCGCCACTTTGCATTCACTATTTGGATGATGTGTATGGATTGGCTTGGGTTTTCAACTGTCATACATAATTCTTGTTTTGATAACTTCACTCAGTTCATTGGACTTCTAATGTGTTATAAAAAAAATCGCATTCGGTGGTCTGTGGTGTGGTTGGCTACTATTTGGTCATTGTGGTTAGCAAGGAATGTAGCAATTTTTTCAAATACGGTGATATCACATTCCGAATTACTGGATTTGATTAAAGTGAGAAGCTGGAATTGGATTAGGGCCAAGGATTATTCTTTCTCATACTCATTTTCGTCTTGGTCTTCTTTTTCTGGAGTTTGCCTTGGTTTTCCAGATGTGTTATTGTACTCTTGTATTAGCCTTGCTGATCTGGTTCTGCTATACATGTATTAGTCTTTGTTGTTTTGGTTCTGTTCTGGTGCTGTCACGGATTCATTTTTTGCGACAGCAGAGTGGTCTTTTTTTATTTCCTATTGTCACTTATTTTGCAAGACTTTTCTTGTTGTTTCTAATTTGGAATTCCAGTGGGTTTCATCCTATCTTCCACTTGCTTTTTGCTGCTGCGCAGACCTTGTTTTCACGTGATGGCAATAGGCTTCTCATGTGAGTGTTGGATTTTTGCATACAAGGGTGTTTTCAATTGTATTTTATGTGTTAAATTGTTATTATAATTGTAAAGGTTTTGGGACACGCGTCTTAGTTTTTCTCATGTGATACATCTTAGGTTTATAAATATTGTTCTTGTAATGGGTTTAGAGTATCTCTTGTACTCTCTTAATTTTAATTTCACTTTTGCTTAGAAAAAAAAACTAAGATAAACATGAAAAAATATTAAATATTTCTAATTTTTTGTATTTCATCTAATAAATAGCGCCATTGAAACTTTTTTATCAATGTCTTGTAAATAAGACCGTTGGGAGTATCTTAATAATAATATTTGTTTAATATTTATAAATTGTATAATAATATTCTATTTTTTTGTTTTTATACATTTCATAAAATTTTGTGACACAACTTTCCCATGCTTATTTTTTCTAATGACAACTTTTTATTTTATATGAGTTTTTAACTTGAAAGAAGAGTGGAGTTCAATGCCAAACTTTTATAATTCCATTCACAATTAAAAATAATTTTTAGATATATCTAATAAGAGAAATGTTATACAATAAATAAATAGAAAAATTTGTTGCCAATTATTTGTATGTATTTTATTATTATTTGGTGATAATATTTTTTGTTATTTTAGTCACAACATTAAATTCTATAAATACCCCCATTTCTATACTGAAACATATTTGAAATATAAATACATGAAATGAATTTTTTATTTTTTTATTTTATATCTATATAAATTATAAATTTATACTAAATGAGATTATATACCATATTAATTTTGATATAAATTAATAATGATATATAAAAATATTATGAAATGGACTAGTGTTTGAGTCATTCTTGTTACATTAGGTATCTGTACCCGAAAAAAACACTAGCTATATGTATAATCAATTAAAAAAACTTAACATGGCATCAAAATAAACAACGCCTTTTTTTGGTTTTCATTTTTACTTTAATAAATCTTGAGTTTCTTATTCACTGTTTATAGTCACTATAATCATGCAATTGTTCCTTGTTTTTACTGTTTATTAGCTTCACTAAAATTGAAGAGCCAGAAGGAAGCAGAGTTCACCAGCAGCAATGTTTCAGCCAATTAGTCAAACAAACTTGACTCAATTTCACATATGCTACTCTAACCTCAAATTTTAGTTGGTATTATGGCTGGTTCATACCAATTAGTAACTTATAATTGAAAGTGAGGAAGCTGATTTCAAATGCAATTTGTTTCTCAAAATTCATATATTCAAACACAACCACAACCTACTTGGCTTTGGATGCTCTTTTTTATTTACTATACTTTCTCCATGCATCTTCATGGACTTAAACTAGCTAAAAAAATCGGCTATGTACATTGGGATATTTCATTTTCTTATCTCCATGAAATAATGTTTTTTTTTTCTTTGTTCTTGAATTTGCATATGAACCAGACAAAACATTCAAGTCACCAAACATTTAACTTACAATCCTTGAATGGTTGTGCCTTTTACTGACAAAAAACAATAGAACTTATTTCTCATATGAACGCATGAAATTCACATTCACCAATACTCTATGGGTCTATGGGCCTGTTTGGGTAAAACTTCTGCAGAAGTACTTCTAGGTGAAAAAAATAACATGAATCAAAGAGGTCAAATGCATTCAACTTCTCCATAAGTTAAAATTGGTTACTTTTAGAGAAGCTAAATGAGAGAGCTTTTGGAGGAGGTGGTCTACAAAGGCTAATTTTAACTTATGTAGAAGTTAAATCCATTTGATCTCTTTGATTCATGTTATTTTTTTTTCCTAAAAGTACTTCTGGAGAAGTTGCACCCAAACAGGCTCTATATATATATGTTTCAAACACATGTATCCTATGTAGAAAGTCAGGGTCAATTATGGGAAGGCATTGGTTCATCTTCCTTAACAAGTGTCTGCCTTCAATACCTTCTCTTTTTCTTCTGGATGATTTTCTTGACTAGTGGGAGTCATTATTTCATTGCCCAAAATCACTCCTTGGCTTTGTATGTAGCCCCATTTTTCTTGAAGAAGGTAGAAAAACACAACCAAAAATATCTGAATAGTGAAAAGTATATTCCAAATTCTTATGCCTTTTGATGTTTTTTCATGGTAGGCTCTTAAACCAATATATACATTCAGGACACCCAAGAATGAAATAGCAGTTCCACTTATCCAGTGTGCAAAGAACCACACATTTCTTTTTTTGGATCCCCTGTGACAACAAGAAAATAATTGTATCCTAATCATCATATTCTATTAACCAACAAAATTAAAACTATCAATGAAGACATGGATTGAAAAGAACAAATTAAAACTATCATATTCTATAAATATTTTCTTGATAAAAGGGAATTTAATAGTTTTAATTACCTTTGTGGTCGAAAAATACCAACTAGGACTTGCAGCCAGACAATACCATATAATGCCACCCCTAATCTTTGATGACTATTGTTGAAGAGGTTGTTGAAATTTTTATAGACATGATTGCTCCTGCTGTGGAAAGAAGTACAGCAAGCATCTGTTTAACAGAAAATCAAAAGTATATATATCATAAGATTAAAAAGGAAAATGTCATCAATGAAAAATAATGGGGTTACTTAAGAAATTAGTTACTTATGGACAAGTTAAATGGGAGAAGTTTTAGAAAAGGTGGGCTACAAAGACTAATTTCAACGTGTGGAAAAGTTAAATTCATTTGACCTCCTTAATTTATTCTATTTTTTTACCTAGAAGTTTATCTGCACAAGTACATCCAAACTAACCCAACCGCAACAAACAAAATACTTTTGTTGTTCTATTCACAAGCTAGGCTGTATTTCAGAAATGAGATGGAGAAAGCTTTGAAAGTGTAATGACAAAGAAAATTATTTAATAAAATGCCTTTCTTGTTCTCAAAGTATTCATTATGGTCCTTGTCAACAAGGAGGCAATATCCCTCACATAATCTTATTCTTATTAGTGACTAATAAGCTTTAGGCTAAATAAAATAACTATAATATGGAATCTTGTTACTCTAATCTTCCTTTCATCATCATTAAAGGTTAATCAGTGGGACGATTGATCCTATATATTAATTGAATTTAAAACCAATGACGGATCCAAATGGGGGCCAGGACAATTCTCTTCCAAAGCTTAACTAGTATAATACAAATAAATGTGTCACTTAAAGTTTCTAAAATGACCAAATACCTTGTTGTATCCTAATCTAAAACACTTTACTCTGTACCTTATTTTGTACTCATTCTAATTTTGTCGTGAAATTATAGGATGACTTTGATCATTCTCTAATTGCCCTGACATTTTTATAAAACTTTTGAAATATATGTGAATGATATAATAAGATAAGTTATTTAATGAAAAATAAATTCCTAAAACTTTTGCTTTTAATTATCAACTACAATTAGAATTATGCATCCATATGAGAAAGGTGGGGGTAAAAGTAGATAGAACTATTTACAATTTTCTCTGCCCCCATAACACTTATTTTCTACATCCACCCCTGTTTAGTACCATAAGTATATCATTGGATGTCAAGTAAGAAGTAAAGAAACTAGCAGAGTACACTAAATTGTTGCATTTGATTAGGAATTATGATATAATATTATAGACTTCAGATATACTTGCCTGCAAAATTGCATGAACATAGAATAAAATTCTAAGCCTTCTGGGGTTTTCCTCTCTGTTTGACAGCCTAATTGCAAGTATGCCAACAGGCATCAAGAGCCCCATTGAAGCCCACAAGAGAAAGCCGTGTAATGTAATTTCAAACTGAAGTCTAGGATTCATCTTCATATGTAAAACAATCACAAAATAGGTTAGCTTCATAGACAATACTCATGCTTATAAAATAAATAATTTAACTTATAAGATTAGAAATTAAGCCAAGGGATATAATGAATAGATGCTGCTGCCAACTTGATTAGATAAAAAATAATATGGAACAGAAATTAGATACCTTAATGTGGTTGTCATTGTTTCTTGAATGACTCCTTATAATTTCATGGTGCTCTTGGGATGAGTTAACAAAGGGAAATAAGATGAAAACAAGGCTTGCTTGAAAAAGGAAAGCAATGAATTTTTGGTGAACTCCCATTCTTCCTTCTTATGTTGAAAATATGATCTGCAGTCAACTCAATCTCCAATATTTCTACTAGTGAAGATTTAAGGAAACAATGTTTATCATTCTAGAAAGTGAGTATTTTTCCCCCAGAGACTTGTGAAGGTGTTTATCATTCTCTCTTTGTCCTTTGATATGTGTGTAGGTGTGAAGATTATGAGCAGTGAGCACTCTTTGGTGTCAGAAACCACCGCTAAACAGTTGTCACCAATTGAAAGAAGAATGAGATCAATATGAGGTCAGAGAAAGCTCATCATCAGAGAGCAAGATAGAGAAAGAGTTTATCTTTGCTAAGTATATGTTTCAACTTAAAGTGACATTCTTTGAATTAATAGGCCAAAATCAATGGTTGTTGCAAGGAAATTGATGGTTAGTACTTAGTTCAGAGGATCTTATAAATAAATGGAAGTGGGGATATGGCATAAATTTGAGATTTCAAACTTGTGGGGTTCACTTTGACAGGCTTTTTGGGTTTATGGAGGAGAATGTGGTGGACTTGCAGAGCAAAAGCATGTCAGATTTCAATGTGAGGGTTAAAATTTATTTATATAAGATAAGAAAATAATATACACACAGAAAGACAAAGTGGGGTCATGGTAGATTCACAAGTAAACATTATCCTATGCTTCCCACTATTGAATACACATAACATAATTATAACATGCTTGAATAGACTCATTCACCATTCACCAACCAAATACAATGCCAATATACAAAATTTTTATTATTAAAAACGGGTCAATAAAACCAGATTCTAGAAAGATTTTCTACTTTTGAATAAATACATAATAACTGCTTTTCATTTAGACATAACATTCTAGTTCATGCTGATGTTTGGAAGAATTATCTTAAACAACTATTTGTGCCCGCAGTTGAGTAAAATTGATTTTAGAAATGAATGGTTGCGATGGATTATGCACGTTTTACGAAGTACTATTTAAAATCACTTTTCAAAATCTGGTTTTGTTTTACCACAATTTCAAACAAACAATCACTATATATTATCAGTTACCTATCCATTTTTGTCGGTGTCACTACTGATTATACCTTATATTTCATATGATATTAATTATTAAAATTTTGAGCCAAATCTTCTGAACATCTTTAGATAATTAATCATATTATCATTTTTTAGCTTCTAGCTATATTATTATCAGGCCTGAAAATATAATATTTTCAGTATTTTATTTTCAAATATATATTTTGTTAATTAAAATTTTTTAAAACCAAAAACAACTAGTAATCACCCCAAACAGCACTTATTTATCATTGCGAGTTTCAAGCATCAATAATCAAATATTATATTGCCCATGCCAGTCTGTGATTCAGTGTGCATGTGTTTTGTTTATTAATCATGTATAGATTCAAGAAGCAAACTATCTTCAAAAAAAAAAAAGAAAAAAGAAAAAAAATCTTGAAAGACAAATAATTTATCTACCACGTGAGTATCTCTATTATGTTTAATAGTAGTATGTGAATATGTGATTTTAGATTTTTAATATATTTTTTTTAAATCAGCCCCTTAATTTTGTTTTTTATTGATAGAATCAAGTCTCTCCATCACTTATTTTTACTTAAATTGATCAATCTCATTTTTTTTATTCAGTTTTTCAAAATTTGAAATATTGAACCGACTAATTAGTTTTAAATATTTTTCTGCTCAAAATCCATAGATCAAAATATCAATTTTTAGTAAAAATGAAACCCTAATCTTATATTCTATAATTTTAATAATTTTATCAAATTTTCATTAAATTTGTCAAATTATGACTTTAAACTTTTATAACTCAAATTTATCACAAATTTCTAAATATTTGGATATAGGAAATTCAAACTAGAGGTTTTAAGTAAAAAGAAGATTGAAGCGAGGTCAAATTTACTTAATTTTAAAAATAAATGAATTTGATTGGCCAGAAAAATATTTGTGGATTAAAATTATACAAATTTTAAATTAGATAAATTAAAAATGCAATTAAACTTAATTATATTTTGAAGAAAATCATTAAAATGTAATGTTTAAATACAACTTAATTATTTCATACAATTGGAATTTATTATTTAAAAGTGTTAAATATCAATGCTTAATAAAAGTATTTAAACAAGGACACTTAAACTTAAGGAAGCCACCATGGCACGTATTTGACTATTTGTGCATGTGGATTATTGATGTAAGGTTTCTACATACAACATTATTATCCATTTTTAGCTGTGATTTTTTGTGAATAGCATTTCTTTTTGTCATGCTTTTTTGCTAGCTTCTCTCTCCCTGAATTTATGGGGAATATATTATTTCAGATTCGTCACGATTCACAACATGTGAATCTGCCTTCTTCCTACTTTCCTGTGTGCGCCAAGAATAGAATAAGCAAAGAATGGTTTATCAAAAAAATAAACGCAAAAGAATAAGTAAAGAATGGAATAGGGACAAAGCATAAGCATGTAAGGCATATATAGGTGGACCGGTAGTCCAATACTGAATAGCCAATGCCCAATGCATGAATGCAACTTTTTCTTTATGAGTGAATCCAAGAGTCCCTTGAGGTGTGGTCCTCCCCTCCCTTTATGAAATATCATATACCATATTAATTATAAATTAGATGCTATAGCTGAGGACATTCATTTGCTAAATTGTCCTTTTAGAGTGATAGATAAGTCTCTACAGCTATGTTTTGCATGTGACTCACCATTAATTGCTTATTATTATTGTTTATTACAATTTTGAACATAACCCTTTTCAATTGTTTTCGTTATGCTTACTGTATCAATTGTATATCTGCCTTCTTAATTAATTAGGGGATGAATTCAAAGTGATGGACATTATTAGTAATAATGTTTTTTCATTAGAAAAGGAGTTAAACAACTACCAATGAGCTTAATTATTTAATTAGATCTATGCTCCCCAAAATTATGTTAAAAACATGAATTCAAATCAATGCTATATTGAGAGTAGTGGCGTTGGCCGGATTAATGTGATTTTGGGTAAACCAAACAGAAAATACACATTAAAATATTATAGCCGTAGTCCCTCGATCTCGAATATAAGCAGGAAACGGAACTAATTCACAGTGATTAAAAATATTAATTTTTAATATCATTTAATTTTTTTAATATCATCTAAAACATAAATTCATTCTCTAAACTGTCCTTCATGAAATATATCAATTTTATTGGAATTTATTTCAAGTGAGATATTAATTTTTTCTCCAATTTAATAAAAATTTATTTTAGGGACATATTATAATAGGGTAAAATTAATTAAAATTTACTTATATTTTGAATCAACATACTTGAGAAGTTTTTTATATTCGAGACCAAAAAGAGTACTTAGTGTGTGATAAACGTGGAAAATGTAGTATATATTTGGGTGATTGTTTATAAAATTGATTTTTGAATAACTTAATTATATAGAATTAATTTTGATTAAAAATAAGATTGAAGTGAAATTATTTATATTTGGAATCTTTTTAAAAAAAAGTATGTAGTAATTCAATATAACTTTTTTAATCCAATATAAAAATTACAATTTATCAAGTTCACTCAAATTTTTGAAATAGAAATCATTTTAATGAAAAGTAATCAAATACGTCGACTCATATTTTAAATCACATTTACATTTTTAAATAATGTAACACAAACATGGTTGTGTAGACTGCTGGAATGAAATTACAATATCATGAGTAGTGACTAGTGATCAGGGATGAGTGTGCAAATATTATTGCTCTTCAATGGACATTCCTGGTTGCATTATTAGTTACACAAGTTTTGAGGTAATAGCATCTCGTAATACTAGAGGTGTCAAAAGTGAGTTTGTGTGTTAAGCTAAAAGTGAGTTGATAAATTGGGTCATTTTTTTGGTGAGTTAAAAATATATTAACACAAATTATGGATTGGTGAGTTAATCAGTCGACTCACCTAATTTAAAAAATTTAAAAATATTTAAAAAAAAGGAAAAAAAATATAAAAATGAGTTAAAAATATAAAAAATAAAAATTAAATTGTGAGTTAATTCATTCCAACCCAACTCAAACCCATTTTAATTAGCTCGTAAATTAAATGGATTGATCCACTTTAACTCACAAAAATGTGAGTCTAATTAATTTGTACCAACTCAACCGGTTAATTGATCGGATTAGCTCAATCCATATTAACACAGCTACGTCATACACAAGAATTATAGCCACAACCACCGTTGGATCGCCATAGGACCTTATGGGTCCATGACACAAAGTTCAACACATGAGCCCATCATAATCATTTTTCTATTAGCATATGAGGTTGTTAAGATGTCACGTGTGCTTTCAAAACAACATTGCCCACTAACAATCATTCCCATAACAGGAATGTCATCAAATTTTCCTATTAGCATATGGGGTGATTAGTAAGATATATAGTATATTGTCAATTGTCAAAGATGATTACATCTTCTATTTGGTTTAACAACATTTGGTGATTTAGTTATGAGTTCAAAAAAGGTCAAGCACACAAGATTATTAGCTTTTCAACAAATTGCTTTCCTTATATCAAGGGATACCTTAAGAAAAGCTTAAATTGATTAGAGCCCTACAACAACTTGTTCTTTCAAAAACTTGATTATGGTAACTTTACATCTTGTCATTTTCTCGTCTTTATATGTTCGGGGGTTGAAAATAAGCTCATCAAGATGGGAAAAGGGTTTTCTTAATGAAACTTTCCTGCATTTGAAGTCATAGTACTAATAATTTGTGGCAAGAAAACGGTCACTGATAGAAACTTCTTACTCTGCCTTAAATTATGCCCCATTTACTTTTTATTTTCTTATTATTCAATGTCCCTCTGTTTTCAATGCAATTTTGTTTTTATTCCTTCTCTTTTCCTGATGAGACCAATTGTGAATCATGCACACGATTAGTTTTCTCTTTCAGTTTAAGTTAGCTAGACATCTGATTTTATATATAGCATTAGCAGCATTTTTTTATAGATGAATTATATTGTAACATTATATATATCTTCACTAAAATCTTAATTTAAATTCCCTTATATATGTTTCAGCTTGTAGTGGCCCAAGTGTTTTTTATTATTAAAGATAATAATATAAACTATAAAGGCACAATAATTACGCTTGCCTTATCTAAAAAATAATTGAAAAAATAAATAATAAATAAGTCTAATCCAAAATAATTGAAACAAGAACATTAATTAATATATTAGATAAAACCAAGAACAGCAGTCAGGCCTTCTTCATCAAACATTCAAACTTTTTCAAATTCTGCTCAAGGCTTATTACCCAAAATGTAAGATAAGGATGAGCTCTTGAGTGATTGTGGCACAATGATTATCTTTGTTCAATTAGTCAATTAGGAATTATTTGGGAGTTTCCATTTTTTTTTATAAAAGAAATAAAGATAACTAAAGAAACATCTTGCCAATTTGAGTTGCTAGAGAGTAGGGGTGGGAGCCGGCCTCTCCGGGGCCTATGGCCTGGCCAGTTTAGGGCTAGGTTAAGGCTTGTTAAAATATCTGTTTAGTTAAATAGGTCAGGCTCCAGGCCTATGAAAAAGCCTATTATGCTTAACAGGCCGGCCTGTTTAATATAATAATATATAATATATTAAATTAATTATATAAATAACTATAAATATAATTAAAAAATTAGAATATATTAAATTAATAATATAAAAAATATGCTTAAAAGGCCTGTTGGCCTACATAGGCTTATAGGCCTGTTGGCCTGTTTGTAGGCCTTGTTATAACACAGGCTTACAGGTCAGGCCAGGCTTTTTCGCATGCCAGGCCAGGCCTTACAAAAAGGCCTGTAACAGGTAAGAGGCCCAGACTCAGGCTTAAGAATTAGGAGTCAGGCCAGGCTCAGACTTGCCAAAGCCTGGCCTGGCCGGGCCTGTTTCCACCCCTACTAGAGAGTAACTCTGGAAGGTTTGCGGTGTTGTTGATTGTAAGGCAACGTCTACGATACTTATACCTATGGGTCTGGTATACTAGACCATGCAGCCACCGTTCGATTTAATAGTTTTTCATGCAATGGTTGTGATGTTTTACCTGTTACTGGTTGGGAATTTACAACTTTATATTTATAAATTTAACCCAATATTTTGCATTTATTCAATTACTTATTTAGGATTCTAACCATTAAGTTGTCGTTTTCACACATTTGCACAACGGTTTGAACAATAGTCAAAGAGAATGATGGCTGTAGCTTTTTAATGAAGGTCAGTGTTGGTTGTCCTTCTTTGTAACAATAGTGAGTTTGGAAGGTGGAAATAGTTGTGTTAAATAGTTCGCAAGCCATTGTTAATTTTGACCCATTAATTGTGTTTTTAATTGTTATGAATGGTATCGATGTAATAGTTGTGTTGAATTGTCCTCACAAAAATAATTATTTGTTAGTAGGAATAATTTGATGCAGAAATTGAGTTTTGCAAAAAAGATTGAAGACGACAATAGTGGTTTTTTTTTTGTTGAAAATGGTGTTGCACTCGTTTAGGACCGTTTTTGTTTCTGATTGTTAATGTATGTTTTTGGTCCAATGATTGTTATGTGTTCTGTAGTAGTGTGCATGTGTGTTGGACTCCATATTGAAACTTGGGTCTTATTAAAATGGGAAGTAAACAAAACGACGGATTCAAGGCTTTATAGAAGCACCTGTTTTTGGTTCATGGTTTATACTACAGTCGTTCACACCTTGCTCCGTAAATGGTTCCACTTCGTTGCCTCCTTCGCCCTCAAAAATTCTTGTTGCAGCTGCAAGCTTTAAGTTTTAACAATGAAAAACTAATATGAAAAAGGTCAATAGGTCATAGCCTTCACTTGCAATTTTCAGAACTGTGTGTAAAAATAATATTTAATTTTATTAGGTCATATATTACCGCTTACAAGAGATCATTTAGGGAAGGGTACGATACATGACCTGAGACCTATAGGTACGGAAGAAGCCACCAAACGTACGATAGTCCACATGAACTCAAGATATCCATCATGGGTGCTAGTGAAGATAAACTCTATTTCAATTGTATAAGTGAGAATTATATCCATTGGAATCTTTAAATTTTTTACAAATAAGATCTTTATAATTATTCAAGTTTTCATCAAAATACATTATTTTTTAATTTTGATAATTATTGAAATCTTTCTTAGATTAAGTAATCTGTAATAACAATGGAGCCATTACTCAAGTTGTAGAACCTAAATATGTTTAAGCATATTCTTAATCATTAGAAGTGAAATACCAATAAATGAAGAGATAAGTGATGAGAAAGCCTCAATCGCAATAGAAGCATGAAAGGCATATCGAGTTTGTTTATTTTACAGTTGACTTTCTTCTAAACATACATTTGGGCAAAGGTTATATTTGATTTTCATTGGCCCTCTCCAACTATATATAGAAAAGGGTTATACCTCCTTTGGGATAAGTGTTATGCCTAATTGGCTATAGAAAAGTGCTAATAATACACTCTTTGACACACTCTTTCCAACGACCGGTTGAAAGTCACGTGGGCCCCATCACATTGGGAGTGAAACACATATAATTTGGTGGGACGTCCCATGTGAATTTTAACCAGTTATATGAAGTGTGTTGAGAAGAGCGTATGTGTTAGAATGTGTTTGTATCACTCCTCCTTGCTATATGTAAGTGGGAGATTGTTGGTGTATACCTTTTAGAGTAGTTACATTGATATTTATTCATAAAGATATTATTTATTATACTACTAAATTATTTAATATCGATTAATGAATATAATAAAGTCTTTAGATTGATTTGTTCATAACCACAAGGTATCAAGTGTTTAACTAGAAAATTATTTCTTAAAAGAATCACTTTTAAAAAAAATCACTCATAAGAATTTTAAAGATGTTTGTCTAAACTTTTTTCAAGAAGAAAAATCAGAAAATAACCTGTTTTCTGTTTTTTTTAAGAAACAACTTAGAGCTGCTTCTGGAAAAAAGCAGTTGTAGTAGAAGAGAGAAAAGATTTTAGAAACGAGGAGGTTTTTATTTTCACAAATAAAGTGCTTTTTATGATTGTAATCAAACAAAAATTTACTTCTAATTATACAAGAATGTCTAAAATAAAAATCAATTTTTAAGCAATTTTAAAAAAGTATTTTTTTAAGCACAAACAAACGGACCCGTATCCTATAGGTTATTTCAAAAAGTTGCTCTTAAAACATCTCTAGTTAAGTATTATTAATTTATTATGAATAAAAAAGAGAATAATACGTCAATACTATAGTTGATTGATGGTTACATCTTAATGGTCATGAATATGTGATATGTCTTTCACATGGGTATCTATTAGGGGTTAATGGTGTACTAGATTGCCTGCCATAATAATGCTACATGAATTTTTATGTAAGTGTTATTAGCAATCCTCATAGCAATAATATGTATACATGGTTATTCGACCTAATGTTACTATGGTTTCAAACATGAGGATTTTTTTTTTTGTGCCATCAAAACATCACACCTAACTCAGTGATTATGAGGATGGTTTATGTGTACACCACAACTTATATGGAGGGATGAAAGTAGCTACATGAGATTTATCCCTTCCACACGAGGAGAGTTATATTAAACTACAAATTAAACTATACAAATGTGACATAATCAATGCTTAAATATTTGGACAAAGAACACTGATTGTAAACATATTATATGTCAAATTACTATATTAACATTTCTTATTATTTTAGTAGAAATGGTATTTTTACTAGAGACCTCATTACTTGTAATATTAAAAATAAGATTATAATAATTACTACCAACATAATGGAACTTACTAGGTTATACACTCAAAAAGGGTCGACTAGACATTGAATCCATGACATGATTTTAGTTGGATCTTTAATTAGATTAAAGATCCAAATAATGTAAAAGTCATTTAATAAGACTAAATGAATCAACCAATTAATTTGGGTTGGCCTACATAACATATAAGTAGGACATTAGTAAAACCTACTACTCGCCATTACATGCGTCAGTATATATGAGCTTAACCCTGCAAGCCAACCATACTCATCAGTGGATCGGGTTGATTAATACTAGACTTACATTTTCACAGGTCAAGGTGAGCACAATGATTCGAGGCAAAATGGATTTTTTATAATTGAGCTGAGTTGGCTCACTTTTTATTTATTTATTTATTTTTTCCTATTTTCTATGATTTTCTAACATTTAAGTTTTTTTTTAAAATATTTTTAAAGCAAATGAGTCAACCTACCATTCGTGATGGGTTGAGCCTGGATGGTATTTTTTGGCTGACCAAAAAAGTAAGTCTAACATGATTCACTTTTGACCTAATTCATGGTGAGTTAACCCAATGAAATCAAGTTGACTCACTTTATTATGATATTAGCAACCTCTATGTGGTCACATCTTATTCTAATGACAAATTTTTCCAAACCTATAGCCACCCCTCAAATATGTAATATCCCCTTTGTTGCTTCAGTATTGTAATTGTGTTAGTGTGGAAAATTGTAGAGGCATTGTTGCACTTGTGTGCTTAAGAGGTACTTCCTCAGGTCTTTTTTATAAGACCCTTTTGAGAATTTAGTTTTAGAAGTATTTATTAGTTTTTCACATGTTTATTCTTCATAATCAATGAACCTTTGTATTTTCTAAGATTTGGTTAGTGTGAAAGATTGAATGAAATTTGATTTTAATAGGGGTGAATTTAGTAGTCAAAGAGATTTTTAATAAAGATTAATACATTGAAACATGTTTTCTTAATATGCGTGTTTAAATAAAAAAATGAGTCTTATAAATAGAATCAAAGGGAGTATATTTTTAAAATCAATCTATGATTATTTCATATTGATTCTTAAATGACTTTGAAATAATTTTAAAATTTATATGATTTCTTTTTGTTATGATTGGTATTTAAAAGTCAACATATAGTTGATTTCACTTAACAAGAAAAGGCTTTGGCATAATTATTGTTATTGTTGTTGATTATTTGAATCTATTTATTTTGAACCTTTAATTTTGTTTTTTTTAAATTGACTCTATAAAATTTTCTTTCTTGGCCTTACCGGGGCTTTTGTGAGTTAGTTCTAGTAATGACAAAACATTTAGGGTCACGGCATACTAACAATTACAAATTTAATTTTGAACACTAATGCGTTAAACCAAAGAATAATGCATTGAGTTTAAAAAATGAATAGATATAAATATTGAAATCCATAAAAATTGGCAAAATGATAAGCATGTAGTATTTGAATGAATTTTATTTTGTATATATACACGCGAAGATGGAAGAAACTTTACATGTGAACCCCAAGGAATTGGTTAAATGTAGTAAGGCAGAGTCATTTGACATGTTGTAAGTTTGAGCCTTCACTCATTTTCTTAGGGGAGGTAAATATAAGTACTCTATAAATGTTCTTTGAAATCGAAGGCTTTCCCTACCTTAATCTGGCTTGTGCACCCCCTCATCCCTAAATTTTTTAAATAAAAAACTTTGCATGTGCGATCAGCACTATATATTCCTTTCTTTTTTTTCTCTTTCTTCTTTTATTTCTATTTGTCTACGGATCCTAATAACTATGTTTAAAATTTCAGTCTATCTAACATTTTCCTTATTCTTTTATGAATTTTTTAAGTGAAGTGGGCCATGCACTTTATTTTTATCTAGTCCATTCTGTGAGCATCCTTGTCTTACATAATACTCGATCAAATTAAGTTAGAGGCTTAATTGCACTTTTGGTCCCCCTACTTTCATCAATCCGCGATTTTGGTCCCTCTACTTTTTTTTTTTGCGAATTTGGTCCCCCTATTATTCCAAATTCGCGATGTAGTTCAAAATTTTGGTCCCTCTATACCTCCTAGGTATGCGTTAGAGGGACCAAAATCGTGAATTTGGAATAATAAGGGGACCAAAATCACGAAAAAAGTAGAGGGACTAATATCGTAGATTGATGAAAATAGGGGGACCAAAAGTGCAATTAAGCCTAACTTAAAATAGAGTATTTATCCCAAAAATACATAAAGTTAGAAGAGAATATACGATAGAAGAGAAAGGCACGTGTCAATAAAAGGTAGGGCGTGATTTCAACTTTCCAGGTTTCACTATCAGCTTTCAATACCTCAAACATGGGTTGATCACAGGTCAATAATGAAACATGTATTCTGGAGGCTTTTTGTTTGGAGTATTGATTCACCACTCAAAACACTTCAATAAGTACATATCGAGTTGCAATCAGTTACATGAATCAATTATCCGGAACATGTTGATGCCTTTTTGGTATGATATAATTTTTTGTTAGTATTGACACAGAAAATCAAAATTTAACTCCTGAATAATTAAAGCCATATCCCATATGCACCTATCAAATATACAATTTACGCTAGCACAAAGCCAATTTGTTGGTTTACCAGTATTTGGAATACAATGCACAGGAATATCCACAAGGATAATGTTAGGGAGTTATTTATAGTTTTCCCAAGATCATGTTCATCCTCCGAGTACATAATAGAAATGAAAATAATTTTGGAATAATTGCAGATTGGCTACAACAGTGTGTAACATATGAAATGTCCCTGTTTTCTGAGTCCACTGAATGCAAAGATCATTGCTTTCAGTGTATGAGTCACTCTAAGACACATGGTGCTTGGTGTAAACCAAATGACAAACTTAGGGCCTGTTTGATTTGCATTTTCATTTCCTGTTTCCTTTTTCTATTTCCTATTTTCTGAAAATTTTCAAAGGAAAAACTGGAAATGCTGGAAACAGTTTGTTTCCAGCATTTCCAGTTTTTCCCTTATTAAATATCAGAAAATAGGAAACAGAATGAAAATAGGAAATGGGAACAAGAAATGAAAATGTAAACCAAACTGTGACACCCTTCCACCCCATACTCTTATATGTTTAATAAATCGAAGTTTAGAAAAGATGGTGTCCCACGATGGGTAAAAAGGTTCGCAAACGCTCTTATTTAAAATCTCATTATTCGAAAACAACTTTATTAAATGAAAGAAAACTTCAAATATAATCCAACAATTATGCAGCGAAATCTCCAAAGAAATAAAATCAACTAAACCACCTACTTGCCATACAAGGCATCCAAAAAGTTCACAAAAACATACTCCTAATCAAGAAACATGATAAAACTCCCAAATACACCCTGATGTCACATCTATCAGAGCATACCCTTTCAATCATAGTCGACACCAAATGTGTTATCACCATCACCTGAAACAACAACAATAATGGTGAGGAAAGAGCTCTAACTCATACATACATATAGGAGGCTACCCTATCCTCACCCTTATATAAACAACATCATCATTTATCATACCACATACTCAAACCTCAAATAATACATAAGATAATATCACCTATAATTCATCCTATAACAAACATCAATATCATCACATAATTCTCCTATCATCATTTCATCATTACCAAATCACAACATCATCATATAACTCATTTTCACATCCTCATATATAAGACATATTCATCTATCATCAAATACATCAACAACATCATCAATATCACCATAACCATTATAAATTATCAATATCACTATATTCATCATACTCATCAATGTAATCATAATCATCATAATCATCAATATCCTCATAATCATCATACTCATTAGTATCATCACAATTTATCATCATCCTCATTCACCTCATAATCATCATACTCATTAATCTCATCATTATCCTCATAATCATCTTTCGCCTCCCTGAGTTACACTCAGGTACGCTAATCATTATCATCACAATCATCGTTCACCTCCCTGAGTTACACTCAGGTACTATAATCAATATCATCATAATCGTTGTTCACCTCCCTGAGCTACACTCAGGTACTATCATCAACATTATCACAATCATTACTCACCTCCATGAGTTACACTCAGGTACAATCATCAACATTATCATAATCATTACTCACCTCCCTGAGTTACACTCAGGTACATAATCACCTCCCTGAGTTAGACTCGGGTACAACATTCACCTCCCTGAGCTACACCTCACCCCTCATTGGGCTTGTGTATCTCAAGTACAATCACCTCCCTGAGTTATACTCAGGTACAATCACCTCCCTGAGTTACACCTCACCCCTCACTGGGCTTGTGTATCTCAAGTACAATCACCTCCCTGAGTTACACCTCACCCCTCACTAGGCTTGTGTATCTCAAGTACAACATCATTTACAACATAAGGTTAATTAAATCATCATCACCATTATCACCTCCCCGAGGTATACTCAGGTACCATATTCACCTTCCCGAGTTAGACTCAGGTACAACACCAACATCATCATCATCAATCATTCCCATCATAGTTCATTATAATCATCAACACTCATCATCATCATTAATCATTATAATTAGCACCATTCATCATCATCATGTATTATCATACATATTCACCAATCATCATCATCAAAATCATCATAAAAATCACCAAATCTCATTATCGTCATAAATAACATCAATCACTATCATCATACATATTCACCAATCATCATCATCATCATCAAAACCATCATAAAATCAGCATACTCATCATCACATATCATCATTATACATCATCATATTCATCATCAAATATCATCGTTATACATCATCATACTCATCATCAAATATCATCATTATACATCATCACAGTCATCATCAAATATCATCATTATACATCATCATACTCATACACAATATAACCTGGTAATCGATTACCACACAATCGTAATTGGTTACCAGAGACCGTTACTCAATTTTGGAGTCTTCAAGCTTTAAGCTTAATGACCTTGGTTCACTAATTTGGAAATACCTATAGTTCCAGGTGTCCAATTAAAGTGATTCCACTTCTATTGGAAAGTTAAGATCATGGGCTTCAGTTTGATATATTATATGATAGTATTCCGAGTTCATTTGCACCCTTAACAGACGCATTCTTTCTCAGGCGAGAAAGTTGTCAAAACCTGGTAATCGATTACCACACAGCTGTAATCGATTACCAGCAACTCAACTCTCTGGTAATCGATTACAGACCCCTGTAATCGATTACCAGCAAGCCAAAATCACTCCCTGGTTGCCCAGAACACCCTGGTAATCGATTACCACTCCTGGTAATCGATTACCCGCGACGCATATCGTAGATTTCACGATTTCTAACACATCTAAACCCTTCCAATCAATCCCTAATCAATTCCTTTTGATCAAACATCATTCATAATCATTATTATCATCCAAAACTCAGTAAAACAACAATCCTTTACAGATTATATTACCAATTCATCAAACCCCCAAATTCTCAATCCCTAATCACCCATTTTTCATTATTCTCAATATTATCTTTAATCTCGCCCAATAAATCATCAATATACATTCAATCAATCATAAATCAACAGATTATATCATTCATTCTTAATTATGCATTCATCCATACGAATTTAGAGCCTTTAGAGAGTCTTGTGGTTGCCCTCACTACCCAAACACCCCTACATGCACATACAAGGAACACCTTTTTCCCCCCGTTACCTTGTAGTGAAGATCGAACTGCAACAATCTTGAATCTTGGTTCTTAATTCTCGATCACTCAGCAATCTCCTCCTTGATATGTAGGTTCTCCCCTCCTTGGCTCTTCGCTCTCCCACGATTTGAAAAATAAGGATTAGGGCGAATTGGTACCATTTCCTTATTTGAATACTTAAACGCTTAATGGGATTGGGCCCATCCTCTACCCACCTATCCTATTTATTACTTTTATTATTTCTTATTAGATAACCCTTACTCATTAAATATATTAATTTTATTAATATTATTTACTTATTTATTTATTTCTTCTACTCTGTTAATTATCCTTAATTTTATTTTACTTAATAAAATTTAGGATGTTACACAAACCGACCCTTAGATTTTGACAGAACCATTATATCAGCTACATATATAAGATGTTTGCATTACTGAATTAATTGTAGCCTTAGTACTTATCTACCTATTAGTGAACAACTGAACATTATAGGAGTCTCCTGGATTTTATTTTGGGTCATTGTCTCCTTAATACCATGGCACTCAAAGTTAGGAAGTGTAAACAACTATTGAAGCCTTCTAGCTAGCAGTCCCTCTTATAACAACACCTATTTGTGCTCATTTATATGAGTAGTGATATAAGAATGAAAAAACAAAGTGAGAGTTTGTCAAAGAGAGGGGTATTATATTTAAATGATTTCGATTCTAACTTTCAATTATGAATTCTCCACTTCCTTTAGTGTTAGATCATTACAAGTTGCACTCTATAAGTCTTTTGATATGCAAACCCTTGCAAGATGCTTTTGAAAAGGTTTTCAATATGGAAACCAATCAAAATTTAAGCAGGCTTTGGACTATCTATCTAGTAATTATGGAAAGCTTATACAATGATCTTATTTTCAATTCAAAAGTTTGGTCTTGAGGTGAAGTGAATGTTAAAGATCACTTAAGCAATTCAAGCATATTCATTCCAAGTGTTGTTGATGCAAACAAAGCAATTGGAGAAGGTCAATATCATTAGAAACAAAGTTTTGTCTTCAGAAGCAAAACCAACAGTTTCTATAACAAAGTTATCACTCTCTAAAAGCATCAAATATATATAAATTTCAAGTTGTAAACATGTTCAAAGTACTTTTAGAAGCATTGAACAAGTTCCCACACTCCTCAAGCTATTATCACGAATATTTTGAGTTGAATAACACTCAAGAAGCATAAAATGAAATTTCTGCATGCTTCTAGAAGAATCGGTCTTCTTCAGAAGCAGAAAACAAAATTTCTGCACGCTTCCAAGAGAAACAGTTTTCTCCAGAAGCAAAAACAGGATTTCTACACACTTCCAAAAGAATCATTTTTTTTCCAAAAGAAGAAAACAGAACTTTTGCATGCTTCCAGAAGAACCAGTCTTCTCCAGAAGCAGAAACATAATTTTTGCACACTTTCAAAAAAATCATTTTTCTCCAAAAGCAGAAAACAATTTTTTTGCATACTTCCACAAGGAACAATTTTCTTTAGACGCAGGAAAAACATTATAGATTTTTTCCAGAAGCTTATTATTGTTATTTATCAATTGTTGGATGTTTTTACACGTTTAGAAGAAAGATTTTGTGAAAGAACAGAAGAAACCCATCAGAAGGATTGACAAGTCAAAGAATGAGAGGGAAAAAGATGCTTATGACAATGACAACTCCTCCAAGGCTAGCTAAGAGCTTTACCACCTCTCCAAGCAACTCTAACAGCTATTTTGACCTCCAGAATTCTATATATACAACCTTATTCAACTGGGTAACAAAAAAGGAGAGAAAAGGGAAGAAGTCCAAAGATCCATAATGTAGAAATTCCCTTCTAGAGTGAGGTTTTCCTTTGACCACTCCAAAATGCAAAGCTGTTGTTCATAATTCTTAGAGAGCGTGTCTAGGTTTAGTTTTGTAAAGATTAATCCACTCCATGAGTGTTTTGTGAGCCATATGTAAAAACCTCATCTCTTGTTGAAGAGTGTTTGTGATCTCCCAAGCTAACTAGAGAGAGTTAGTGTTGGATTGAGAGTGTGTAGAGCCTGCAGAGGCTGAGCAAAGAATACTGCTGCTAGAGCCTGAAGAGGCTGTAAAATAATACTTGTAAGGAGCTTGAAGAGGTTGCAGAAGAATACTTGGCAAAGAGCCTAAGGAGGCTGTGGGAGCAGAGAACCTTGTAATCAGGATTGATTAGTGAAAATTCCTACTAAGGTAGGTACTGGACGTAGCCCAAGAATTGTGAGGGTGAACCAGTATAAAAATCATCTGTGCAATGTCTCTTACCCTTACTCTCTTCATCTTTCTGTACTTACATTTATTGATTTGCTAGTTATTGTTCATACTTTGAATATTTATAGCAAGTTGTAAACCATATTTTAATAAACCAATTTTTGAACTGATATTTTTACATAAATCACTTCCATATCAGTTCAAATACTGATTTGGAAAGTTTCATTAAATTATGAAACTGTTTGGTGCATTAGAAATGTTCATTGTTCAAGATTGAAACTTGGGGTTCAAATTACCAGATCCTTACAAACTCTATTTTAATTAGATTTAACTTTATATTCTGATTGTTTACTATTTAAATATCTGATCTGGAAAGTTTCATCAAGTTTCAAGTCTATTTGATACTCCAGAAGAAACATTTATCAGACTTCATTGTGTAACTTGATTTAAAATATCAGATTGATATAAACTTTCTTCTAAACAAATTCTCTTATATAATCTTATTAGTTATTGATTAAATAACTATTCCGAAAAGTTTTATTAAAATATAAAATCATTTGACCTTTCAGAAGAATGGTTTAAAGTGACAGATTCACTGTTTTTGCTTCTGCATAGCTACAAAAATATTTTATCATTCTTCTGAACCTTATTTGAGTTGTACTGAGGCCACTCTTAAGGGCCATCCACATAAAACATCTCACACGCTGAGGACCTTTCCAGGACCAAATAGTCTTCCATATTAGCTGTTGAGTTTCATAGCTACTGCTTGCAGCCAAGCGCAATATATATAGATTTAGTATATGTTAGAATTTTTAACTCGAGCTTAACTCAAAAGCTAACTTATAGGGTGAAGATTGCCCACAATTTATATACTCCTAATTGACCTTATCTCTAGTCAATGTGAGACTCTAACAATATAGAATTGGTCATTATTAGCGAAAGCCCACACTACACTATCATCACTGAGATCCTCATGAGGGGGAAACATGTCGTGAATTTATTGTATAACCTATGAGAGGAGGAGATGCTCAACAAATGGAAGTGCAACTCTCTCTTCCATTATACATCTAGGTCATAGAAGAAAAAAACTAAATATCGGGAATGGGAGCTATGACAATTGTTTGAAGCACAATACCATACCGAAGCCAAGGATCAATCCAAAAGCGAGCAAAAGAACCATTGCCTAGATTTCGTCTCCAATCATTCTAAAAGAAGTTCCAAGTCGGACAAATTCGCTGCCAAATAGAGGAGTTAAAGTACTTTATTTTATGAAGAGGAATACAATCATCTCTCTTAGTCTTCAAAATCTTGACCCACAAAGCCTCAAGATTAGTTACTAACCCGCACCCCAACTTCATGAATAAAGCTTTGTTAAAAGCATGGATATTTCTAAGCCTCATTCCTCTAGTAGTTTTCTATCATCATTACATGAGCCCCAATTGAAATTCCCGCCATCTTTTCCAAGTTACTACAAATTGACTTGGGCAACAAAATTGTCTATATGGTTTAAGTAGGCAACGACACAATTAAAGCTTGTTTTAAGACGATTCTCCCTGTCATAGACAAAGAATTTGTATGTCAATTGGCCAATCCCCGCTCAATTTTCTCCATAAAAAAGTTATATTTTTTTTAATGGAGTTCATTCCATGAATGATCAACACTTGAAGATATTTCTCCATGTTCAAAGTAAGTTTTAATATATATATATATAATTTCTATCCCCCAATAACTGATTTCACTATTTACTTGCCAGACCATATTAAAAATATAAAATATGTTATAAAGTACCTTTGTTTTTTAAGGGGAAATTAAAGGGAAATATTTTTTTTTGTGTGTGTGAGACATATGAAGAAGAGAAAGATAAAATAATGAAATTAAAAGGAAAAAAGTGAAAAATTGTGATGATTATTAATTATAGCCCGTTTGGTTAGGCGTTAAGAAAATCAAAATAATGATTTTATGGAATTGATGCTAAATCACTTTTGTCCAACCTGCTTCGTGAAATGTGCATCACTCATCTCAACCATTAATTTTTAGAATCAATTCCACGCAACTATAAATCAAACTGTTATTTAAGCTAATAAAAAATAATAATAAAAAAATTGGTGTAAAAAGAATGAGAAAAGAAAAGAAAAAAAAAATCATAGTTGGAAATTTACCTTTGTTTTTTTGTTTTCCTCAAGAAAAATCAATCCAATACCAACATGCTTGATCTTCGCACAGCATTACAGAACTTTCCTCTTGTCATTTCTATTCCGACACGACAGAGATCCATGATCGCCCCTTGGCCTTGATCCTCACCTCCCAATCTTCTTCCCCTTCCAAATCGCGATAATTTCACATTATGGCGAACGTCTCCGTTGCCGCGGAGTGGCAGCTCCTCTACAACCGTTACTACCGTAAGCCTGAGCTGTACCCAATGCGATGGAAGCACGTCGACCTCGCTCGCAACAAGGTCGCCGCCGCTCCCTTCGGCGGCCCCGTCGCCGTCATCCGCGACGACTCCAAGATCGTCCAGCTCCACGGCGAGTCCGCCCTCCGCAAGCTCCGCCTCTTCACCTGCTCCGGTCACCTCCTCGCCGACACCGTCTGGCGCCACCCCGGCGGTCGCCTCATCGGAATGTCCTGGACCGACGATCACACTCTCGTCTGCGTCGTCCAAGACGGCACCATCTACCGCTACGATGTCCACGCTCGACTCATCGAACCGAACCTCTCTTTGGGAAAAGAGTGCTTCGAGAACAACGTTGCCGATTGCACCTTCTGGGGAAACGGCGTCGTTTGCATCACCGAAGCGAATCAGTTGTTCTGCATCGCGGATTTCAAAAACCCTAATTCCGTGAAGCTTGCGGACCCTGGTATCGTCGAGCCACCGCGGTGTATGGCTGTGATTGAGCCGCAGTACACTGTGTCTGGCAATGTTGAGGTTTTGCTCAGCGTTGGGGATGGCGGTGAGGAGGATGCGGCGGTGCTCGTTGTTGAGGAGGACGGTGTACAGCGGCTTGGTGTTGGGATGCTCCGGGGACCTCTGCAGAAGATGGTGGTGTCGCGCGACGGCAAGTGGCTCGCGTCGTTCACGCATGATGGCAGGCTTCTGGTCACCACGTCAGACTTGACTGGCATCATCATCGAGCGGGAGTGTGAGGTTGGTTGTTTGGAATTCTGTTGAATGTGGTTATTTGAATGTTGTGTGGTGTGGTCTAAACTTTAAACAGGTGTGAGTTTTGTGTTCCTAAAATGTAGGGAGATTGGATGATTAGTTGTAGTCTTGAAGTTGAAATGCATGTGATTGTGTATCAGCTGAAATAGTGATCATGATAGTTGAATGCATAAGAATTTTGTGTTTGTATGCATGTAGCATAAATTTGATTTTGTATTGTGTCAATCGATTAGTTGTTATTATGAATGTGGCATGGTTTGAACTTTGAAGAGTTAGGAAATAGGAAGTTTTTAGTCTTAAAAGTGTTGGGAGATTGGAGGATTAGTGGCAATCTTAAAGTTGAAATGCTGTGTTATTGATTGTCATTTTATGTCAGTCAAGGAAGTGATTATGGAGTTGTGATGTTGTGTAGAATTTGAGGGATATGTGAAAGTCATGATAGTTGCATACTTAAGAGTAAGCATAGATTTGAATTTGTATTGTGTCAATCAATTGATTGCTATTTTGTAAACGATGTTGCAATCCAAACTTATTTAATTCTCCTGATATGCTACCCACACCATGTCCTAAGTAGCACAAAAGGGGTGCATCTAATCTTTTAAAAGGCATCCATAGTGTACGATCTATATACTCTATATAGACCTGCTTTATACTTTGAATCTCACTTTAGGGTTGGATCAGCAGTTTATATGCCGCCAATAGTTCAATAATTGCTTTCATGCGTGCAGTCAGCTCTTCCTCCGGAGCAGCTTGCTTGGTGTGGAATGGATGCTGTGCTGCTTTACTGGGATGATATGCTTTTAATGATGGGTCCTGATGGAGATCCAGTTCACTACCTTTATGATGAACCAATAATTCTTATTCCTGAGTGTGATGGAGTGAGGATATTGTCCAATACCAGTATGGAATTTCTTCAGCGGGTGCCTGATTCCACCGTTTCTATCTTCACAATTGGTAGTACATCACCTGCAGCTTTGCTATATGATGCCTTGGATCATTTTGATAGGCGTAGCGCAAAGGTAGGGACTTTATTCCTGTGGTTCTTTTACTGTTGCTTGACTGGCTTTATCATTTTCACTCTACATTGCTGAAGTTTTGATTGTATGTACAGTTTATATGTCTTGAACTTTGACATGTCAGCTAATGTATGTCATCAGTTAAATTCAGATATCTACTCACTGCTAAATAATAAATTCTGAATTTTTTTGTACTTAAATATTTCAGCTTACAAACTTAGGGTGTGGAATAGGGAAAAGCTGCGGTGTGTGTATTTGTGTGTGTTTGAAGAGCAAAGACATTGAAATTCAATTTACTTTGTCTAAAGAGCTTGATGATAATTCTCCATGGGTTAAAACCACTATATTGAGCATTAGTTTTAATTTTTTTGTTCTTTTGTCTCAATAAAATTGTTTTGAAGAATTTTACAAAAGGAACTTAACTAGTAGCTAGCTTTAGCCGGGAATTTTACTGTGGTTTGGTAGCTTGTGCTGCATGTCTCTGGTAGTTAGAAACTTCTAATTGAGCCTCAAGTCATTCATTGATAGGCCAATTCTTACCGAGAATGTCTCTATGCAATTATGTAGGTGTAACCCTTTATTCAAAATGTAAATATGGATTAATAACAAGATTAATGCTCTGTTAGCACTGTGATGTTATTTTATTCGTATATTTATGCAACAGAATCTAGTTGGAAATTGGAATGTGTATTCAAACTTTTATATATTGTAAGTCTGTAACATTGCAAACTGATTTTGATTTCATTTTATTCTTAACAACTTAATTAAATTCTCAAATATATAATCCCGAGTTTTGGACATGTTGAGCATTGCTTTCTATTGACAACATAATGTGCCTTTATTGGACTTCTGTTTGAAAGAAAAGGACAGTGGCTGTTTTTCACATTAATGGAAGATAAAGGTAAATTTGGCTGACTGAATCTGGGTTAATGTATTTTCTCTAATTTAGCGCTACAGAAGGGAAAATGATGAATCAAACAAGCATTTTGTGGATGGTTTATAAACATATGTTTGCTATAAAAATTAAGAAATAGTAGATATTTGCTTTATGAGGACTCAGTTAATGTATCAGGTCTTTATTTGCAATTTAATTGTGGGATCATCAAACAATTTATACTTGTAAATGAGTATCTAATTTTCTTATCATTCCCCAGGCGGATGAAAATTTGAGATTGATAAGATCGTCCCTTCCTGAGGCTGTTGAAGCATGTGTTGATGCTGCAGGTCATGAATTTGACGTTTCACGTCAACGAACTCTCCTAAGGGCAGCCAGTTATGGGCAGGCCTTTTGTAGGTGAGCTTGAGTTTGGATTTTCTGTTGGATATACTGGTGAAAATGTTATAAAAAATGTTTTGATGTCTTAATTATACTCTTTTCAGTAGTGAAAATCTTAAGAGGACAAACATATTTTCTGATATTTGCTCTCGGTAATGATATCCAGTTGACTTTGACAGCAATTTTCAACGTGATCGTATCCAAGAGATGTGTAAAATTCTGCGGGTCTTGAATGCAGTGCGCAACCCTGAGATTGGCATTCCTCTTAGTATTCAGCAATATAAGGTTTTTAAGGCTTACTTGTCTATCTAGTGCTGAAATTTTTGTGTTGACATTGTACTGAATTAGCTTATTGCCATCAGTTGCTTACACCATCTGTTCTGATTGGTCGCCTGATTAATGCTCACCAACATCTACTTGCACTGCGGATATCAGAATATCTTGGAATGAACCAAGTAAGTGCATGTACATTGTATATTTTTGCATTTTGTTTAATACAAGATTGAAACTTGATTTTCTTGAAGTATCCCCTCTGTTATATGGGCAGAAATTTGTGCATCACTTGTGAAGTTCTGGATCATGTTGCCATTTTTTTAATAAGCTAAGAATTTTTTTTAAGACTATGAGAAGATGATTACAAAGAGTTATCCTACTTAAAATAAAAAGGATTTACAAACAAAAGAAGGAAGAAAACATCAATGAATTATGAAGCAATGCTACCCAATCCTTTACCATATGCAAGGGAAATTCCTTTATGAAGATCATGTGTTTTACACAAAGTAGAAGCCAAATAGCCATTTCCTAATCTTATCCCAAAGTAGATGCTCATCCAAAGAAATCTCCTTACAGATGTGAGAATTACACACCAACCAAATGCACCAAAGTGTAGCATATATATTTGATGGTTCATGGATGATGCACCTTTTATATATCATGCTTCTCAGCTACTTATTACATGTTGCTTAATTTTAGTGTATTTGTTTGTCTTTAATATAGGAAACTAGGGATTGAGTGAGCTAAATAGAGCTGCTGTTTCTGTCATAGTTTTTCTGTGTTATTGCAATATCCAAGAATTGAAAATCTAAAAATATAGAGGGAATAAAAATATCATTGTTGCAAGGTTGGAATTTGAACATTTGAGGAGATTTAGGCTCTTAAGTCAAAGGGAGGAGACTGTAATTATATGAAAAATTTGAAATTCCATAAGCTTATACAGTATACACACACACACATATATATTAATAGAAGGATAGATGGTATTAGGGAGGAAAAAGGGAAATCACAAGTAGGGAAAGGATAAGAAAGTCACCAAAATTGGAAGATCTATATAGACAATAAAGAACATAAAAAAAACTGAGAATGCTGCCAGGCTGCCTAATCTCTATGAATACCAGAGATAGTGACTCCAATGAAACAGTACTGAGCAAGACACGAGCCAAAGACATAACTCTACCCCAGTAGAATTTAGGGGTAAAGAGAACTTTGAAGATATGAGGATTTTGCTCCAACCACTATACCATAGATTGGTCTGAGGACTAATTTGCAGCTTGTTTAATAGTCTTGGCATCATTGGTAGGTTGGTCATGTAAAGTCTAGCTAGCACCTGCCAATTGTATGATCCAAGTGGTGACAATCTCAAATTTAGAAGAAGAAATATTTTATTTCTCATACAGAATTATGAGGTCCTCTGACCTATATGTACATGAGCCTGCTGGCTATTTTAGGAAACATGGACAGGTAATTCTAGGGAGACAAATCCCTGTGATTAAGGGATTGATTCTAAATACATAATTCTAATATTAATAGCAATATACAGTGGAGATAAAGGATAAAAATACAACAAGAATAAAATCTAAACTTTCCTAAAATACACAATTTTTGACACTCCCCCTCAAGCTGGTGAATAAATGTTCTCCATTCCCAGCTTGGATATAATTCTTTCAAAGTTAATACAGTTCAACCCTTTGGTGAGTATATTTGCAAGTTGATTCTGAGAGGACACATATGGGGTGCAAATCAAGCCATTGTCCAGCTTTTCCTTGATAAAATGCCTATCCACCTCAACATGTTTGGTTCTATCATGCTGCACCGGGTTGTGGGCTATACTAATTGCAGATTTATTGTCACAATATAACTTCATAGGTTCATCCCACCTTATCTTCAAATCTTCCAATATAATCTTCAACCATAGAAGTTCACATATTCCTTGGGCCATTGCTTGAAATTCTGCTTCAGCACTTGATCTAGCTACTACACTCTGTTTTTTGCTCTTCCAAGTCACTAAGTTTCCATCAAGGAAGGTGCAGTATCCAGTAGTTGATCTCCTATCCACAACTGACCCTGCATAATCTGCATCTGTATATGCTTCAAGACTTAAACTCTTGTTCCGTTTGAACAAAATTCCTCTTCCTGGAGTCGCCTTTAAATACTGAACAATTCTAAGGGCAGTTTGTAAATGTACTTCCTTTGGTTGATGCATAAACTAGCTGACTAGGCTCACAGCAAAAGCAATGTTAGGCCTAGTGTGGGATAGGTAAATAAGTCTGCCCACAAGTCTCTGATACATCTCCTTGTCTACGGCAATATCCTCCTCTGCACTTCCTAACTATATGTTTGGATCAATCGGAGTACTTGCTGGTCTGCAAGCTGTCTTACCTGCAGTGTTATCAAATGGCGGTTATGGCGGCGCCATAACGGCATGGCGACGGCGGCCGCAATACGTTATGGCCGTTTGGCCTCTGTATGGTGCGCGTCCGCCATTTTGGATATGGCGGCCGTTACGGCGGATGGCGGGCATGGCGCCCATTTTGGGCCCTTTTTTTTTTTTCATTTTTCCCGGGTTTGGGCCCGGGTCGACCCAGTTTCCTCCCATTTTCCCCCAACCCTTTCTGGTTCGAGACCTAAATTTGCTGCGCGAAAACCCTCACACACTTGGTCTCCTCCCTGAGTCGTTCACTGCATGCCACCTCCGACGAGTTCTGCTGGCGCCGCCGCCGCCTCCGACGCGACCACCATCGTCTGCGACAGGTTCTGCAGTAGTCCTCATCCTTTTTCGTCTCTTCTCTGCGCGTTTCAGGTTCTGCAGGCTGCAACAGTCCCCATCCTTCGTCTTCTCTTCTCCGCGCGGTTCTGCAGCTGCCCCCATCCTTCTCCTTCTCTTCTCCGGGCGAGCACAACAGAAGCACCTTCTCCTGCTCGAGCACATTGATGATGAAGAGGAGGATTAAACAAAACAGTTTTAGGACCTGTCTTTGTGTTTTACTGTTTTTTAACATTGTTTCTTTGTTTTGATGGCAATTTAATCCTTTGTTGGTTAGGAATTTATGTCCTTTTATGATGACTATCACTAAATTATGAATGCCATGAATTTTAAATTGTTATATTGTTGGTTTTCATATATCTTGTTTATTATTTTGCTGTTTTTGCATCATATTTTATATAAATATATATTTTTTTGTCCGCCATGATGTCCGCCATAGACCGCCATGGCATCCGCCATGGCAGTATGGCGCTTAAAGGTCCTGGCTGCCATCCGCCATATAACCTTACTGACAACACTTCTTACCTGTTTCTTTGAGCAAGTCAGTGATGTACTTTTGTTGAGATATGAAGATTCCTTTCTTTGAATGGGCCACTTCAATTCCCAAAAAATATTTAAGTCTCCCTAATGTCTTAATCTCAAATTCTGTGGCAAGACATTGACTCAACATTTGTTGCTCCATTTTGTCATCCCCAGTTACTATAATATCATCTACATACACCAGTAATACTGTTACTCCCCCTGAAACTGAATGTTTGATAAATAAAGTGTGATCACCGTGGCTCTATTTGTAGCCCAAACCTGTCATAACCTTGGTGAATCTTCCAAACCATGCTCTCGGGGATTGCTTCAGCCTTCAGCCCATATAAAGCCTTTTTCAGCTTGCAAACAGTTCCAGTAGCAACCTGTCCATCATAACCAGGAGGTAACTCCATGTATATTTCTTCTTCAAGATCTCCATGTAGGAATGCATTCTTCACATCAAATTGCTGCAGGTCCCAATCATGATTTGCTGCTAATGACGATATTACTCTGACCGTGTTCATCTTAGCAACCAGAGCAAATGTCTCCAAGTAATCCACTCCATAGGTCTGAGTGAATCCTTTGGCCACCAACCTTGCCTTGTAACGTTCAATGGTCCCATCAGCTCGATACTTTACAGTATATACCCACTTGCACCCTACTGGTTTTTTTCTAGTTGGTAAGGTGACAAGTTCCCAGGTCTTGTTCTTGTTTAGTGCCTCCATTTCCACATCCATGGCTTGTTTCATTTTTTGTCAGATAATGCTTCAGATACAGAGGAAGGTGTGGGTGTAGTGTTTAGGTTTGTGAGAAAAGTTTTATGGGTAGGAGAGAATCTTTCAAAGGATAGGAAATTTGATAAGGGATAACGTGGCTGTTGGGTGCAAGTTCTGGTTCCCTTTCTAAGGGCAATGGGGAGGTCAAGGTTATCAAGATTTGGGTCCACCTGTACTTCTGAAATTTCAGCAACAAACTCATTAGAATTATTGGAATTTAAAGAATCAAAAGATGTTACCTCATGTAATGATGGTGGGTCAGATTCTTGGACACGGACAGAATCTGGAATGACCTGTTCTTTTCTTGAATATACCAGATTTTCCCCAAATTTCCCACCATCAGTCACGGGTTTAGGTGCAGGTCCTGCTACTGAATTAGGGGCTTGTTCTGCTGAATCTGAATCTGGTCTTCTTTCAGGGACAACAGTGCTAGTTGTCCCAATTTCTGGTCCAAATGCCATATTTGGAAGCATTAGAGGCTCATCTTCCTCTCTTACATTCTCCCCATGAGGCTCCTGGAAGTAGCTCTCTTGTTCGTTGAAGGTGACATCCCTTGACACATAGAACCTTTTTGATGGAGGGTGAAAGCATTTGTATCCCTTTTGTGTGGTTGAGTACCCCAAGAATACACACCTGACAGCCCTAGGATCCAATTTTCCCCTTTCATTACTATGAACATGTACAAAGGCTACACACCCAAATATTCTAGGTTGGAGTTTATTTGTAGGATCCAGGTGTGGGTAGAATGAGGATAGAGCTTGCATGGGGCTTTTTGATTCCAAGATTTTAGAGGGTAACCTATTGATTAGGTAGGTGGCAGTAAGAAGAGCTTCCCCCCAAAATTTCTTAGGAACATGGTTATGAAAAAGTAAAGCTCTAGTTTGGTCAAGAAGGTGCCCATTTTTCCTTTCTGCAATCCCATTCTGTTGGGGCGTGTTAACACATGAAGACTCATGGATAATCCCTTCCTTTTGACAAAAAGAGTTAAGCACAAGATTAAAGTAGTCTTTGGCATTATCAGACCTAATTCTCTTGATATTGACTCCAAATTGATTTTTAATCATTGAGACAAACTGAATAAAAATAGAGCTAACTTCAGATTTCTGTTTCAATAGGAAAACCCAAGTCACCTGGGTACAATCATCTATAAAGGTCAAAAACCATCTAGCACCCGAAATATTAGGAACATTAGCAGGCCCCCATACATCAGTATGAACAAGAAAAAAAGGGAAAGGACTTATCTTATTGCTAATGGGAAAAGGTACACGCTTGTGTTTAGCAAGCTCACACACCTCACAATGCAGACTCTCCACATTTAAATTCTTAAACAAGGAAGGGAAAATCATTTTTACAACTCGAAAAGAAGGATGTCCCAACCGGCAATGGTATAATTGAACTTTCTGTTTGCTGCTCATGGTAGATTCAGATATGAGAGAGTGACTCTTGGTAGGCAGATTGGAATTCTCTATGTAGTACAGACCATTCCATTCTCTAGCATGTCCAATCATCTTCCCCGAGTTCTTGTCCTGCAATGTACAGGAATTGTTATAAAAAACAACTTTACATGAGAGATCTTTTGTGAGTTTCTGTATAGAAATAAGATTGGTGGACAGTTTAGGGACATGAAGGACATTTTTTAATGTTATGTGTGGGCTTATTTGGACCTCTCCTTGTCCTGCTGCAGTTATAAGAGTTCCATCTGCTGTGGAAATTTTTTTGTTGCTGGGACATGGAGAATATGTGGAGAACTGGAGAAGTATTTGGATAAAGGGGTCATGTGGTCTGTGGCTCCAAAATCTAATATCCAATAGTGGGTAAAGGGTGTATCTGAAACATTAAGCCCAAAAGAAAATGGAAACTTACCGGAATATGTTAAGGAGCACGTACCTGTGGGCTTCTCCAATTTACTAAGGAAGGATCTTACCCTTTCTATCTCTTCATGATTTAGCTGAACAGGTTCTTCACTTTGTCCATTAACAATGTATGCTTGCCTTTGCCCCCCTCCTTTTTGAGGACCTCTTTTCTGCCCCCATTCCCTGCTTGGGGGTTTTCCATGTAATTTCCAGCACTTCTCCCTTGTGTGGCGCGGCTTGTTGCAGTAGGTACACCATACCTCTTCATGTTTTTTCTCCATATTGTGAAACCTGCTTTTCTTCTGGTTAGCGACCATGGCTGTTCCTCCTTCAACTATCATTGCTGAGCTTTCAGTAGTTGGGGTCTCCAGCATCAGTTCTCTCCTGCTTTCTTCACTCCGAACAATGGCTATTACTTCATTGAGTCCCGGGACTTTCTCTTTTCCCAGAATTTGGATCCGAACCTGATCATATTCAGGATTTAGACCTACCAAAAAATCATAGACTCTATCTTGTTCAATACACTCCTTAAGGATTGCTGAGTCTTCTGAACACCTTGTTTTTATGACACGATAGTGATCCAATTCCATCCATAGGGACTTGAGTTGATTGCCATATTCTATGACTGATTTGTTTCCCTGTTTGGCACCCATGGTTTTCACCTTCACCTCATATATTTGTGCAGCATCCTTGGCCTTAGAATAGGTTTGTTCTACTGCCTCCCATATTTCCTTTGCAGATTTAAGGAACACACAAGTATCACTGATTTCCGGGATCATTGAATTCCACAACCATGCCATGATCATGGAGTCTTCTTCATCCCATGATTTGAACTTGGCATCCTTCTCATCAGGGGCATCATCAGTCAGGTGACTGCCCTTTCCTTTTCCCTTCAAGATGGTCCTAATGAGTTGGGACCATTTAAGATAATTCTTGCCATTTAACCGATAAGCAGAATGAATATTCTGCAATTCTCTAGCAGTCGTCGATTTGTCCTCTGTTTCAGGAGTAGAGTTTACAATTTCAGCCATGAGTGCGATCAAGACTGTGATGAAGGTTGCAGAGAAGGTTTGACAAAGCTGCAGTGAAGGCTGCGATAAGGAATAAGGACAGCAATGAAGGCTGCGATGGGGTTCAAGGTTGCACAACAATGAAGGCTGCGATTTAGGTTTTTTAAGTACGGTCAGAGGCTCCTAAGGATCAGAAGCTCTGGTACCATCTCAAATTTAGAAGAAGAAATATTTTATTTCTCATACAGAATTATGAGGTCCTCTGACCTATATGTACATGAGCCTGCTGGCTATTTTAGGAAACATGGACAGCTAATTCTAGGGAGACAAATCCCTGTGATTAAGGGATTGATTCTAAATACATAATCCTAATATTAATAGCAATATACAGTGGAGATAAAGGATAAAAATACAACAAGAATAAAATCTAAACTTTCCTAAAATACACAATTCTTTACAATGATCATACTTAGGACGGGGTTTACTGGAGGCCGGAGGGACCTCCCCAAGAACAGGCATAATTGTTGTTTTGAGAGACAGTAGCAAAGCTAATAGCAGGAGAAGAAACAAGAACTGGATCAGAAGGTTGCTTGGTAGGAACTTCGAGCAGAGTGGACCAAGCTGTGGTTAGAGTACGGATAGTTGGAAAACCCAAAATCTAAAAATATGAAGCTAACAACATAAAAAGGGTACTGTGCTGCTCAAGTTCCTTTGCCAGTGTCTTTGCTAGAGGCAATAATTCATTGGAGTCATGTAAAGCTCCATGAACCTTTCCCAAATGTTCAGATGTCATTTGAACCTTTGAGAGGCCAGGATCATAAGGTCATGATAGACCCATAAAGATATTGGGTGTCATTATCACAGAGGACTTTGGCCTGCTTTCAATAGACCTCGTAGGTAACATAAGCATGGAAGATTTGCTTCCTTGAGGGATGTAACTATGTAAGGTGTTAGAGTAGTGAGCTTCTAGCTTCACTATATACTGCACGTGTGGCATTTAGGGTGCATTTGATTTGCTAAAAAAATGAAAGACTAAATAGTACAAAACTACTAGTTCCATGTTATATTTTTAAAAATGGTCAACATAGCAAAGAATGGGACAAATTTTTGTTCCACATACAACATAAAAAAGTCCAGTACTAGCCTTAGGTATTGGAGTACAATTGGTACATGTACATATGTTGATAGTTTAAATGAACACATTATGTGAAAAGTGAAAACAATACATGAGTCTATTGAATTTCAGCAATATAATTGATGATTGTTTTATTTCTCGTTTTTTTATTATTAATATCATCAGTACATTAGCAGTTTTCTTTAAGTGTACATGTCACATGTAGCTTCATGTTTTTTCTGACTGCTTTTTCATAGGAGGTGGTGATAATGCACTGGGCATGTGCAAAGATAACTGCTTCATTGGCAATTCCTGATGCTACTCTTCTTGAGATTCTGCTTGATAAGGTTTTTTCCTCTCCACTTCAAGCTCTGTTTAATCATTCTATTTTCTTCAACTACTCTTGAATTACATTTTTGTTTTGCTCTCAGTTAAAACTGTGCAAAGGCATATCCTATGCAGCAGTTGCTGCTCATGCAGACAAAAGTGGCCGCCGAAAGTTAGCTGCCTTGCTTGTTGAACATGAACCTCGATCATCTAAACAGGTGGCATTCTTGTTTTATTATTATTATGGGTCCATGTTGAGTTAATAGCTTATCAATCTTTGCTTCCCCTCTCTTTCTTCCCAACAGATTTGTTGGCTGGTGTCTGTTGTTTCCTATGTTCTATCCAAGGAAATTGAATTAGTTTGGTAGGATATTTTATTATTGTACTCATTAACTCTTCTGCTCAGGTTCCTCTCCTGTTAAGCATAGGAGAAGAAGATATAGCCTTGATGAAGGCAACTGAATGTGGTGATACAGACCTTGTTTATCTTGTACTTTTTCATATTTGGCACAAGGTATTGGGCTCTGGAAAACTATATTTAAAATGTTGTCAGGTTCTTATGTAGATGGAGTAACATGAGTTTATCTCTTATGCATACATTCTTCTTTTGATGATGCAGAGGCAGCCATTAGAGTTCTTTGGAACTATACAGGCCAGACCATTAGCACGTGACTTATTTATAACTTATGCACGGTATGTAAAATTAAGTTTCACTGCTAACTCTCAACCAAATGAAGAAAAAGAAGCTGCATAAAATAAAAATGTCGTTTTGATCAAATCATTGCATAGAAAATATGGCATTATGATAAAAGTAGAAGTTCAGGGGATAGCTTATTATACACGTCTTTATTTTTAATCCTTTTCCCCCTCTCTAAAAACAATGCATTAAATCTTCTTTTTAATTTGGATACTATTTTTTAATAACAATGCTACCAAAGCAATGCACACTTTCTAACACTTTATGATAAAAAATACATTATTTACAGCTGGCGTGTTTACTGGCTGTCCATGTTTACCTAACTGAACCAGTTTATAGTGAAAAAATCTTTTGCACAAAATGATTGGTTTTTGTTTTCTCAAAATTATCCCTGCCTGAGCTCTTCTGTGATTTCCTGAGCTCTCTTCACTGACATTGACATTCATTCCCATTGCCAGCATCAAAGTGTGCACCTGCTCCTTCAAAGGATGTGATGTGAGTGTGACCCACTAAGCCACCTAGAAGTGTTTGTAATCTGTGTTTATAGAATACCGTAAAAATATGAGCTGACAATTTTGTTATAGAGACATTGGAAGGTTTTGGTACTGTTTCCTGAACCAACTTCCTACACTGGAGTCATAGTTGCAATGTTGCTGGATATGACAGTGAGAGTTCTGGTCTGGCTCCGTCAATAATGAATTTGAGATTTTTTGGCAGATAGAAGAAACAGAAATTGCAGACTGTGCAGGATTCACTGATAATGGTGATGAATTATGCGAACTGGATAGTGATGATGAATTTGCCAAATAGAAGTAACCGTAACCGAATGTTCTAGAGGAAGCTGTGCTTGCCTGTAGTAGGCTCCATAGAAAGAGATTGTGCACCTTTCATTGGTTAAAAAGAAGATATAGTAATAATATATTTAAAAATTTTGACAAAATGAATGCAATTTTTTTATTATCTGGAGTAGAAGTAGGTGGAGGTGTGGTTGGCATCAATTAGGGAAGGTCTTGTGGCAGGGATTGGGAAATAGGTGTTAGGAAGGGTCAAATAGGAATTCATGGTTTTTTATGGATTTGAGAATATAGGTTTTCAATGGAGCAGTGATGATGAATGAGCCCATCACTCAGAAGTTGTAACTCAGACTGCAACTTGATAATAAATTACTGGTGGGGTTATTTGGATTTCTTTTAAAAGTTGCTATAATGAGGGAAAAGAAAAGAATGAACCCCCCCCCCCAATCGACCTATAAACTATCTCCTACCAGTTAGCAACTGGTTACCAGTCACAGTTTAGAGTAAGTGTATGATGTGATACTATAATTGACCAAGTATTAAAAGGAGGGATTGGGGGTGAGTGTTAAAACTTAAAATAATTGAAAAATATCTCACAATATCAATATTGTAGCTTAGAATATTTTAGAATGTCTTAGGTGATATATTGGGATAGGTTTCCATATTTCCTTATATTTCATGATTCATTTCCTTACTTAATTAGGGTTAGTGTTTTGTCTTGTGTAACACATCCAACACATCATCTCATATCATGTAAATATCAATTTCAGAGTATATAGCATATATATCTCTCCTTTTCTTCCCTCTATAGGCAAAAGACCAAAACCCTATAATTTTAACAATGATATTTAATCAATAACAAATACACAGTTCTCTATCCCTATTCTCCCATTTCTTGGTTCTGTTCTTGCTACTATTCATAGTTGTCGATTGTTTGATCTAATCTCCCTAGGACCCTAACAATGTTTTGTTGAGAATGCATGCCATCTAGACATCAATAACTACATCTCATGCGGGAGAGTTGGGAGGCATGTATTTAAATATGAGGAAATAAGAGGGAGAGATGGGTGAAATGTAATGATGACAATATAACTTCAATCACATCTATGAATCTTTGTGTTTGTGTTTTTTAGCTTGAGCATAATAATTTCTTTTTTAGATGATCAAAGTAGCAACACATGATATGAAATATTCAGTGTGTTTTATTCAGCAAGCATGCCCTACTGCCATTAATAACTAGATCTCAATTTCAGGTGCTATAAACATGAATTTTTGAAGGACTTCTTCTTATCAACTGGGCAACTTCAAGTATGTTTAATTCTTCCCAATAACTGGCATCACTGAATGATTTCTAATTTGGAATGCTTATATATGAGGAAACAAACATCCAACCTTGTGTTTGGACAAAGAAATTTGAAATTACCAGAATTCATATGTTAAAATAGTAAAAGAAAGAATTTCAAATGACAAATAGAAGTTATTTTTATGACAAATAGGGAGGATTTCAAAAGACAAATATTGGGAGAGAATTTCAACATTTCTCTTTTATGTTTAAACTTATTAGATTGTCATTGTCAATTCCTCTCATACTTACAATTCACTCAACATTCTCTATCACAATTTTGTGAATTCTAAAATTCTCCATCCAAACACACACTTGGGGATATTTTTACACAAACTACTGATAATCGTTCATTCAATCTCGTGAACTTTTTGTGTGGAATTGACAATTTATCTATCCACATATCCTCTAATTACCCATCATTTTATTATATTTTTACTTTCTTTCCCCCTTTTTCTCACTAATATGGCTTTTACTTCAAGCAAGGCATTAGTCAGCAAGTGATTCTGCCTTGCAATTTTCAATAATTTGCTAATTACATCACTATCAGAAAGCAATAAATCTGTACAAATCAAATCACACAAATCTGTCCTAATCACGGACCAAATCCCCCTAATTACAGAACAAATCTCCTAATATTTTACAACACTCCCCTTCAAGCTGGTGAATGGATATCTATCATTCCCAGCTTGCAAGTTAGGTCTTTAAACTGCTCGGTGGGAAGTCCCTTGGTGAACATATCTGCCAACTGTAGTCTTGAAGGAATGTACTCGGTGGCTATAAGGCCGCTGTCCAATTTTTCCTTAATGAAATGTCGGTCTATCTCTACGTGCTTGGTCCGATCATGTTGAACTGGATTGTGGGCAATGCTGATGGCGGATTAATTATCACAAACAAGTCTCATAGGAGCTTCATACCTTATTTTGAGGTCATCAAGTATTATCTTCACCCATAACAATTCACAGACTCCTTGTGCCACAACTCTAAATTCTGCCTCTGCACTTGATCTTGCAACTACATTTTGTTTCTTGCTCCTCCATGTCACCAAATTTCCACCCAAGAACATGCAATAACCTGTGGTGGACCTCCTATCTACAACTGATCCTGCATAGTCAGCATCAGTATACACCTTGATGGATAACTTTTCCTCCCTTTTAAATAGTAATCCTTTCCCTGGAGATGCCTTCAAGTACTGAAGAATTCTATTTACTGCCTGCAAGTGTCTTTCTCTTGGATCATGCATGAACTGACTAACCACACTAACTGCATAGGCTATGTCAGGCCTGGTGTGGGATAAATAGATGAGCTTTCCCACAAGTCTCTGGTACTGTGTCTTATCCACCTTCGGGCTTTCCTCATCATTCCCAATTTTATGATTTTGCTCTATGGGTGCTCCAGTGGTCTTACAACCCAGCTTACCAGTCTCTTTAAGAAGATCAAGAATGTATTTCCTTTGAGAAATAAAAATGCCCTGTTTGGAGTATGCAACTTCAATCCCAAGAAAGTACTTTAGTTTACCGAGATCCTTCATCTCAAATTGAGTAGCCAACTTCTCCCTCAAATTCTGTTTTTTCATCTCATCGTTACCTGCAATAATCATATCATCCACACAGACTAAAAGTATAGTGAGTTTGCCATCTTGTGAATGTTTTATGAAGAGAGTATGATCACCTTGGCTTTGTTTGTACCCCAGAGATATCATGGCCTGAGTGAACCTTCCAAACCAGGCCCGAGGTGACTGTTTAAGGCCATATAAGGCCTTCTTTAATTTGCAAACCTTACTCCCTCCACCAGCAACATCATATCCAGGTG
The DNA here is from genome assembly GCA_026901365.1 of Sesbania bispinosa. NCBI lineage: Eukaryota > Viridiplantae > Streptophyta > Magnoliopsida > Fabales > Fabaceae > Sesbania > Sesbania bispinosa. The sequence continues at coordinate 275,848 of QLOH01000670.1, read as the reverse complement.
GGATCTCCATGTATACTTCTTCATCTAAGCTTCCATGCAGGAAAGCGTTTTTAACATCGAACTGATGCATCTCCCAACCAAAGTGTGCTGCCAAGGATAGGATAATTCTGACTGTATTCATTTTTGCCACGGGAGCAAAAGTCTCGTCATAATCAATCCCATAGGTTTGGGTGTATCCTTTTGCAACCAGCCTCGCTTTATACCTGTCTAGTGTGCCATCAGAGTGATACTTAACAGTGTATACCCACCGACACCCTACTGCTTTTTTATCCTTTGGTCTCTCTACAATCTCCCAAGTCTCATTCCTTTCCAATGCACCCATTTCATCATTCATGGCTTGAATCCAGTTCTTGTCCTTTAAGGCTTCTTGTACTGATGTAGGGATTGTGATAGAATCAATAGCTGAAATAAAACTTTGGTGCTGCATAGAAAGGTTTTTAGTAGACACAAATTGGGATATAAGATATTTGGCACAAGATCTTTTTCCTTTTCTCAAGGCAATTGGTAAATCATCTGAGTTAGGATCACAAGAGATATTTAGGGTGTTAGCAAGAGTATCAGTTCTTACCTCCGGTTTGGACAATTGAAGTTGCTGGTTGACCAGGTCGGGTTTTTCTCTTCGCTGATATTGTTTCCCAAAACGTCTAACTTCTTTATTCTGCATTGGTCCAGGATCTCTATCATCCTCCATAAGAGTGGGCTCTTGTAACAAAGGTATATATGACAACTCAAGGTTCTCCCCCTGACACTGAGTGCTATGGAAGAAAGGTTCTGTTTCATGAAATGTGACATCCTTAGAGACATAGACACGACGACTTTGGGGGTGATAATTGTTGAGATGAAGAGAAAACGAGAGACATATGATAGAATCCGTGTGTCTAGAATACACAGCGGAAAATAATATATATACACATAAGTGTATTTACAAATATACATAGTGATAGGCCCAAGCCCATATCTATCATATGATATACTAACAATAACAATCTAACACTCCCCCTCAAGCTGGAGCATATAAATCATATGCACCAAGCTTGTTACATATATAATCAATCCTAGGACCCCTCAATGATTTGGTGAAGACATCTGCCAACTGATCATTGGAATTAACAAACTGAGTAGTAATGTCTCCAGATAAAATCTTTTCTCTGATGAAATGGCAATCTATCTCAATATGTTTGGTCCTCTCATGGAATACTGGATTAGAGGCAATGTGAAGGGCAGCTTGGTTATCACAAATGAGGGACATTTGTGTAACCTCCCCAAATCTCAGTTCTTCAAGTAACTGTTTGAGCCAAATAAGCTCACAAGTAGCTGAAGCCATAGCTCTATACTCTGCTTCTGCACTGGATCTCGCCACCACATTTTGCTTCTTGCTTTTCCAGGAAATCAAGTTGTCACCAATAAAGACACAATATCCAGAAGTGGATCTCCTATCAGTAGGAGAACCTGCCCAATCTGCATCTGAGTATCCCACAACTCGAGTATGTTTATTGTCTTCATATAACAAACCTTTTCCTGGGGCTCCTTTAATATATTTTAGAATGCGAATGACTGCATCCCAATGACCAGCACAAGGAGAATTAAGAAACTGACTTACCACACTAACTGCAAAAGAGATGTCTGGACGAGTGACGGTGAGGTAGTTCAGTTTTCCAACCAGTCTCCTGTATCTCTCAGGATCTAAAAGTGGCTCCCCCTGACCTGGTATAAGTTTAGCATTTGGATCCATAGGTGTGTCGACGGACTTGGAATTCATTAGCCCGGTCTCCTCTAAAATATCCAATGTATACTTTCTCTGGGAAATTACAATTCCATTCTTGGATTGTGCTACCTCAATCCCCAAGAAGTATCTCAGTCTGCCAAGGTCTTTAGTCTGAAAATGATGACAAAGGTGTTGTTTTATCTGTGAAATGCCATGGTGATCACTACCTGTAATGACAATGTCGTCAACATACACTACCAAGTAGATACACCCAGCAGCTGAATGGCGATAAAACACAGAATGGTCAGCCTCACTCCGAGTCATACCAAACTGCTGGACTACTGTACTGAATCTACCAAACCAAGCCCTGGGAGACTGCTTAAGACCGTATAAAGACTTGCGGAGACGACACACTAAGCCTGAAGACTCCCCCTGAGCAACAAAACCAGGAGGTTGCTCCATATAAACTTCCTCCAACAAGTCACCATGAAGGAAGGCATTTTTGACATCTAACTGATAGAGGGGCCAATGACGAATAGCAGCCATGGCTAAAAATAATCTGACAGAAGCCATCTTGGCGACGGGAGAAAAAGTGTCACCGTAGTCTAACCCGAATATCTGAGTATAACCTTTGGCGACTAATCGAGCTTTGAGCCGATCAATTGTGCCATCAGGGCCAACTTTCACTGTGAAGATCCACCGACAACCAACAACAGATTTCCCAGGAGGCAAAGGAACGAGATCCCAAGTACCACTGTTCTGAAGAGCACACATCTCATCAATCATAGCTTGTCTCCAACCAGGGTGGGCTAAGGCATCACCTGCAGTTTTAGGAATAGACACAGAGGAAATGGAAGAGAGACAAGTATAATGGGATGGGGATAACCTGTGATAACTCAGAGTGACATAATGAGGTGAAGGATTACGAGTGGAGCGTATACCTTTACGAAGTGCAATAGGGAGATCAGACTCAGGAGGTGGGGCCGAAGGGGCCGGAGGAGGTGGGACCGAAGGAGACGGAGGAGTTGGCTCCGGAGGAGAGTCAATAGGCGGCCCGTCTGGAAGGCGTGGAGGTTGCCGACGATGATAAACCTGTAGAGGTGGCTGAGGTGGTGGATCTCCCTGCACAACGGGCATGTCTGAGGGATCAAAGACAAAAGGGGTGGTGGTGGATGCTAAGTCAGACCCATAGGTTAAGGAACTAGACTCAAAGTAGAGAGAAGACTCAAAGAACGTGACATCAGCTGAAATGAGATATCTACGAAGAGAGGGTGAGAAACACTTATACCCCCTCTGAGACCGAGGGAAACCTAGAAAGACACACTTATGAGACTTCGCAGACAATTTATCAAGACCAGGACTATGGTTGTGAACAAAGCACGTAGACCCGAAGACTCTAGGAGGTAAGGGGTGGAGAGGCTCATGAGGGAACAATATAGAGTTAGGGACCTGGTTGTTTAGGACAGAAGAGGGCATGCGATTGATGAGATAGCACGCGGTAAGAACAGCATCACCCCAAAATTGTTGAGGGACATGACCATGAAGTAAAAGGGTTCGAGTTGTTTCAATGAGATGTCTATTCTTGCGCTCTGCAACCCCATTTTGTTGTGGGGTATATGCACAAGAGGTCTGATGAAGAATACCATGAGAAGCCATAAATGTTTGAAAAGAATGGGAGAGATATTCACGAGCATTATCACTGCGGAGAGCACGGATAGAAACACCAAATTGATTTTTCACTTCATTATAAAATGATTGAAAAATAGAAAACAACTCAGAACGATTTTTCATTAAAAACAACCACGTACATCGAGAATAATCATCAATGAAAGTAACAAAATACTGAAACCCTAAAGTAGACCTAATACGACTCGGACCCCAAATATCAGAGTGAACTAAAGCAAAAGGAGACAAAGCTCTGTTATTGACACTCCTAGGAAATGGACTACGACTATGTTTTCCTAATTGACATGACTCACACGACAAAGTGGACAACTTAGACAGACTCGGTACTAGTTGTTGTAGCTTGGCAAGGCTAGGGTGACCCAACTGAGCATGGATGAGAAGGGGAGAATCCACCACCGAGCCAGCATGAGCAGAAGTACGAAGCTGATAAAGGCCATGAGACTCACATCCGGCGCCAATCATCCGTCCCGAACTCCGGTCCTGTAAGAAAACAGAGTCTTTAGTAAAAGAAATGACACAATCAAGAGTACGAGTGAGACGGCTAATGGATAATAAGTTAAATGGTGACCCAGGGACATAAAGGACATTATCAATGGAGAGAGAAGGAAGAGGGTGGACACTACCAACACCGTGGGATGGGGCCTGGGAGCCATTAGTCAAAGTCACAGACGGTAAGTAACCAGAAGTGGAAATGGTAGAGAAAAGGGATTTATTACCAGTAATATGATCGGTGGCACCAGAATCAAGAACCCAAGGGCCAAGGGAGGTGGAGTGAGTGAGACCAGCAAAGGAATTACCCGTGTGCGCAACAGAAGCAGTGGAACCGGAGGCCTGACGATCCTCATACCATTTAAGGAAGTCGTTGAAGATAGTCGGCGGTCCTGGATGAGCAGAGGAAGTGGCATCAACATCAGAAGGCACAGAGGGAGCAACCTGGGCAACATTAGCAGACCGAGGAGGGCGACCATGCAATGCAAAACACCGATCAATAGTGTGGCCCAATTTGTGGCAATGATCACACCTGTGACGAGTCTTGCCTGGTTTGCGAGAGCGGCTACGATCATCACGCTGGGATACTAAGGCAGAAGAGTCAACAGGGGTGATAGGAGAAGGTATGTCAATAGATGACTTGGGCGGCACACGCAACAACGTTGACCAAGTGGAGGTCAAAGTGGGCACAGTCGGAGATCCCAAAATCTGATCACGGACCAAAGAATACTCGTCTGGGAGCCCATACAATGCCATCAACATAAAGAAAGTTTGGCGTTGCTCCAGTTCTTGGGCAGGAGTGGAAGCGGGGGGCAAGAGTTCATTGAAGTCATGTAAAAGACCATGAACTTTGCCCAAGTACTCAGCCATGGATCCATCAAGTCGTCTAGGGACAATGGTACTCAAGAGATTGTGGCAAACACCATAGAGGCGCTGAGTATCATTGGTGTAAAGCACCCTTGCCTGCTCCCAAACCCAAGCACATGTCTCATGGGCTCGAAATATCTGCTTCAGGGTAGGATGAATAGTCGACTTAAGAACACTGCAAATCTGAGCATCAACTTTGGACCAGCGGGGGCGATCTTTTTCGTCGATGGAATCAGCCTTCTGAGTAAGATGATCAAGATAATCCTGTCCCTTTAGCCAGAGTCTTATATCAGAGGCCCAGGTATCATAGTTACTGCCATCTAACTTGTCAATAGAGAGTGGGACATTGACATAGTTAGTAAAGATAGGAGTATCAGACTTAGTAGCAGCAGGAGTAGCCATGGGTCAACTGTAGGAGAGAGAAACAGCCACAGGAGAGAGAAAAACGTCCAAAAAAGGAAGAATCCGCGAGGACCAGACCTGAAACTCACAAACAAAGACCAGATCGGGGTAGAGGACACCGAGGCGAGTCTGGCGGCGGCGAGGGCGGCCGGAACGGCGGCCGGACGCGCCTCCACGCGCGGCTGACGGCGGCTGACGGTGGAGAAACGCTCCGGCGAAGAAACGGCGCGTGAGAGCGCGTCGCTGCTCCGATGGACACGATTCCGGCGGCGTTGGACTCGGATTGACGGCGCGAGTCCGACGGTGGTGGCCCCGGTTGGATTCACGGCGGGCGGCGGCGGCGGGAGGCGGCGGCAGCGGCGGAAAAGAGAGAAAAAGTGCCGGAAAATAACACGGCAACACGGGAAGACCGGAAACCGGAATGAGACACGGTTTCCGGAAAAAAATTTGACACCAATGGACAGTGGGTCCACTGGGAAGGCACGGACTAGGGTTATCTCTCGTTAGGCTCTAGATACCATGTTGAGATGAAGAGAAAACGAGAGACATATGATAGAATCCGTGTGTCTAGAATACACAGCGGAAAATAATATATATACACATAAGTGTATTTACAAATATACATAGTGATAGGCCCAAGCCCATATCTATCATATGATATACTAACAATAACAATCTAACAATAATATTTGTATCCCTTTTTGTTTGAGGCATAACCTATAAAGACACATTTGATAGCCCGGGGATCTAACTTTCCCCGATGAGTGCTATGTACATGAACAAAAACAGAGCAACCAAAGACACGACTTTGGAGACTAGTCATAATGGGGACAGAAGAATGGAATGAGGTCATGACTTGAACAGGGCTAACACCATCAAGAACACGAGAGGGCAATCTATTGATTAAATATGTGGCAGTGAGAACAGCTTCCCCCCAGTAAGACTTAGGGACAGACATTTGGAAGAGTAGTGCTCTAGTAACCTCAAGGAGATGGCGGTTTTTCCTTTCTGCAACCCCATTTTGCTGAGGGGTGTCCACACAGGTTAACTCATGAACAACACCTTTTTCTTTAAGGAAATTGGAAAGATTTTGAGTTACATACTCTCTCCCATTATCAGAACGCAATCTCTTAATAGGACTCCCAAACTGTGTTTGTACCATTTGGAAAAAAATAACAAAGAGTTGGAAAACTTAAGATTTATCTTTCATGAGAAACGTCCAGGTAACCCGTGTACAGTCATCAATAAAAGAAACAAACCACTTGACACCAGAAATATTAGAAGTAGATGCAGGCCCCCACACATCCGAATGAACAAGATCAAAAGGTTTTGAACTTTTATGATTACTGGGAAGAAAAGTTGTTCGATGATGTTTAGCAAACTGACAGACATCACAATGAAAGGACTCAACTGACACCTTTGTAAACAAAAAAGGAAATAATGACTTAAGGATACTAAAAGGAGGATGACCAAGACGCCTGTGCTGAAGCCATATCTGGGAGGAAGACCAAGATTCTGAATTTATCTGATGACTGGATGTGAATGCCTTTTGTTTGGTGCACTTTTTACTGTCTTCATGCTGCAAGTAATATAACCCGCCCTGCTCTTTAACAATTCCAATCGTCCTCCCCGTGGCAAGATCCTGAAAAACACAATGGGAAGGAAAAAAGGTGACTGCACAGTTTAAGTCTTGGGTGAGCTTATGAATAGATAAGAGGTTGTTAGATAGTTGTGGAACATGAAGCACATTTTTTAAAGGCAGGGAGGATTGAAGTTGAATGTTGCCACAACCAGTAACAGGGATATGAGAACCATTAGCAACAGTGATATGTTGGTTACCAGATGAAATGGTATAGGATGAAAAATAAGGAGAATGATGTGTCATATGATTAGTAGCACCAGAGTCTATAATCCATATATTCTCAGTATTAGAAGCATTAAAGGATAAGAAGCTAGAACTCTTACCAGTCATGGTTAGGGAACAAGAATTAGATGTCTTACTAAGTGAATCCACCTGTAGATCGTTGGTACTCAAACTAGAGGTAGTCTTGTCCTTAGTCATATTGGGAGGTAAAATGCAGAAAAAAAACGAAGGCAGGAACCGTACCCTCCGCGAACGGAATTTGAAGGAGCTCCTAACAGCACCTATAAAAGGCTGAGTTAGGATGAAACGACCACTGGAACTGACTCAGGGGTGGCCGGCGACCAAGTCTGTGGTGGCGCGGTCAAAAACGACGACTGGGAAGGCAGCGCGTGGCTTACACGCGCCGGAGACAAAACCGGCGATTGGCGGCGCGTCTGGTGTCGAACGACGGAGAAACTCTGGGGATAGGCCGATCTTGGAAAGGCGCTCCTCCTGGTGTGTTTTCCGGTTGGATCCACGGTGGTCGGCGGCGGACTGCACAGGTGGCGGCTGACGGTGGTTGCTGAACGGAGTTGGACGAACAGGAAAGCGAAGCTGGACGATGAGGAAAGAAAAAACGAAACTGCAGCAATGAAGGCTGCCTTGAAGCTGCGGAAGCAGAGCCCCCTGGATCGGGAGCTCTGATACCAACTTGAAAAAAAAAAAAGGAAGAATTGAGTATTATCTGAATAATACTTGAATTGCTTGATTATTTAGGGCCTGTACAACACATATTTATAGGGACTACTAGTCTCCTAATTAAGGAAATAAAGCAATAAATTTGTACAAATCAAATCACACAAATCTGTCCTAATCACGGACCAAATCCCCCTAATTACAGAACAAATCTCCTAAAATTTTACAACATTATTATATTTTTACTTTCTTTCCCCCCTTTTCTCACTAATATGGCTTTTACTTCAAGCAAGGCATTAGTCAGCAAGTGATTCTGCCTTGCAATTTTCAATAATTTGCTAATTACATCACTATCAGAAAGTTTATAATCATACTAGTTATGCCTGTTGTATTGGATTTAAGTGCTAGTGAATCATATCCTTATATGTTCAATTACAACTTTTGAAGCTTTCCATTTAAATACTGGAATTTATTCTTAAGTCAATCTGTGTAGGATGTGGCATTTCTTCTGTGGAAAGAATCATGGGTACTTGGAAAAAATCCCATGGCAAGCAAGGGATCTCCACTTCATGGTCCTCGAATAAAACTTGTTGAGAAGGCACAGAGTCTTTTTGCAGAAACCAAGGAACATACCTTTGAATCAAAGGCAGCTGAAGAACATGCAAAACTGTTAAGGTGTGATTATCAATTTTTGTCACATCACTATACCCTAAAATAAATCTTTCAATAATTTCATTTGTTAGGCTTTTGCAATGGTTTGATGTGATAAGTTCATATATTTATGAAGAAGCTATCATTCATATATTTCTGTAGAAACATTCAAATTTTGGTATGAGCTTTTAAATAAATCCTTGTTGAAGAAATATTCATGTCACGCAATCAAGGGGAAAGTTATGACACTGTTACTACTGCAGAATGCAGCATGAACTTGAAGTGACTACAAAGCAGGCCATTTTTGTTGATTCAAGTATAAGTGATACAATCCGTACTTGTATTGTCTTGGGAAATCATCGAGCTGCAATGAAAGTGAAAACAGAATTCAAGGTTGGTAAATTTAAAATTGTACCTTAATTGTGGTTGTTGAAAGAAAAGGAACAATTCATTTTTGTGCCTCTTTGCATGAACAGTTTGTTGAGATGAAAATCCAAAAATGTGAAACAAATAAGAACACTTTTTAACTCTTCTCCTGTGTAAATCATTTCCTTAGCACAATTTTGTTGTTCTACTACTTCAGGTGTCTGAAAAGAGATGGTATTGGCTTAAAGTTTTCGCTTTGGCTACAATCAAGGATTGGGTTGCCCTAGAAAAATTTTCAAAGGAGAAGAAGCCTCCAATAGGTAAGTTTTGAAACTACTAGGATTATTTTGTAGGGAATTGGAAGGAGTCATTCAAACTGCATCTTGCCTTTGAAATTTGATTAGCTTCAATGTGAGTGGTAGTTGGTCAACTGAAAGGCTTGAATGGGTTGGTTATAAATATTGCTCATCACTTTAGGAGGATATCATGTACTCCCACTGTATAGTATTTTCTTCTTTCAAGTTTCAATGAAATAAAATTCATTGGCCATCACTGACACAGTTTCTCCTTGATGATAGTTCCCCCTTTGTTTTAGTATAGTCATCCTGTTTATTGTTCGTATTTGTATTAAGAAAATTTATCCTAATGATTTGGTAATATGAAGCATACTTTAGATGGTTATCAAAGCAGTGCAAGAAATTCTTTAATTGAGAACTCCAGCTTCAGCTGGAAGTTTCTCCAGTAGCTTTGGTGGCATTTTTTGGTGTTTAATCCATTCAATTTTCAAGGGTGTTTCATTGATTAATATGCAAATATATTAAAGATATTTTGTGATAAATAGATATGATTGGATGGTGAACATGCAATATCTGATTTTTCTCCTGCTTAATATAATTACTTATGAGAACTACAGTAAAGAAGTTCAAGTATGTTTTCCTCATTTTAGGGTCTCACCGTCTCACTATGGCCATGTATGTTGGTTTTAGAAATATGCTATTTTATGTTTAGGTTTGATTATTTTCTGAGTGAAGTTGCATTGAATTTTTTTATAAGAATTCAGGTATATATAGTTTGCAATTTTTATATTTATAAAACATGAAAATGCAAATGAGTGCATTGGTTAAAGAAACAAAAGTAGACAGTATTTAATGAAATTATTATATTGAAAATATAAAAATCATCTAATACTTACTTTTTTAAGTAATTCGAAGCATTTAATAGAGTTGTATGAAATGCTCTTTTACTAATGCCTTTAGAGCCCTGATTAGTGAGACCCTATAAAATATAAAGTAATGCAGATCAAGCATCTTGATTCCTTGTTGTAATGTTCATTACAGAGTAATAGTTTTTTCCTTATATTTCGGCCATGCTTGCTACCTGATTATTACTTTGACATTCAATACCTTCATGTTTTGGCATCTATAGGATATAGGCCATTTGTGGAGGCATGCGTTGAAGCAGGTGAAAAGGGAGAAGCCATTAAATATATCCCAAAACTTGCAGACCCTCAAGAAAGAGCTGAGGTATTTTAAGCTTGTCTCAGTAGATGTAATTCTTTAATTTTTACTTAACATATCCATACAACATGATGCTCATTGTTAAGCCTGGTAAGATTAAAAGATTGAAATGTTTATTTTAAACAATATCAGAGTAGTCAGTTTGAGTTTTCATTCTTTATTATTGTTTTTCCATGTTATAGATTGAACCGATTTCCCCCTTTCGTAAAGAATCATGTCTCTAGAAAATGAAGCCTACAATGTATGCTGAAATTTGAGACCAAATATTGCAGAAACCACAACTCAATGAATAATAAATGCTTGTAAAGAAGAAAAGTAAACTAGATGCTGTCAATATTCCCTCCTGCCTCTGATCATTATTGTTGTAATCCTCATCACCCCACCACCACTGCTATTATTATTGTTGCTGTGATGCGGGAATTCATTGAGGGTTAAACAATTTGTTTTGGGGGAGGGGATTTTTGTTCTAGGATTTTTTTCCTTATTAGAAAAGGAGGAAAAATACAACTAGGCAGAGGATAAGATATCCTCGAAATAGAAAATTTAAGTTACAATGAGGAAAGTGATGAGATTAAAAAATCCCGCCAAAGCTACCACGTCTATCTATGTATGAGAAGTAACCACTCCTTTGAAACAGCTGTGAATAGAATGCCAAATAGAAGTCATAAACAAAGTCCTATCCTGATCCTATACATAGGGTAGAACTACTACCAAATTGCCCAGAAAGATTGCATAAAGTGTATGGGTACACTGCTACCAAATTGCAGCACAAATTAGAGCTTTTGCCATGGAAGTGAGACTGTAGCTCAAATTAGAGCTTTGCCTACCATATGATAAGATTCTTTTTTTATTTTTAGTATATTTTTGCTTGTGTATAATGTGCTCATTGCATTTTTATATAAACTTAAATATATTCTTGGACAGTCATATGCTCGAATTGGTATGGCCAAGGAAGCTGCCGATGCTGCTTCACAGGCAAAAGATGGTGAATTACTTGGTCGGTTGAAATTGACTTTTGCTCAAAATGCAGCAGCTTCAACAATATTTGATACTCTTCGAGATAGGTTGTCTTTCCAAGGTGCTTCATGATTTTCTTTCCTCAGTTTTCTGCCTCCTTGTACTGTTTTCCTACTTATTTTTCCCCTTCTGTTCCAATATTTATTGTGTATATTGTGTTAAAAATGTATCTTATCTGCTAATGTTGAGGTTAATGTGCTCAAATGTCGTCGTTTGTACTCCATAGATGTTGCAAGAGGCCATTCACTTTTTCGTGTGTTTTATATTGTCTGACTTGTCATCAGTGTACCTGTATAGTATAATTTGTTAATGAGTAGTGACCACAGCTGAGTTTGCTTATTGTATTGACTATTGCTAAGTTCTCATTTCATTCATTTTGCTGGTACAGAATATAAAACTGTTTTAATTTACTAAACGGCATATTGTTCTTGTAAGTATATAAACCTTTTTTTCTTAAATGAAATATATGTAATCTTTAATCAACTTTTTCATGTTTGGAAGAAATGATGGAATGGTTTTATGGTAATGACGCTCCACAGTTGGAAGGGACGTGGTAGGGAATTTGGACCTTCTCTTATTCTTGAATAACAGGATATCATTTTGCTAGGGGAATAAAATAACTTTTATATATATATATATATAATGAATCTAATGGTGTTATGTAAGGGCTGCAGAGGATCCAAATACAGTGGAAAGGGCTTGAACATTTTTATTTTATGTGTCTTGTCCTTTCATTTTACACCCAACATGGTCTTTGGACATTGAACATGAATGAGGCTTTTCACAAAATCTTAAATTTTGTTGACACCCAAAAAATCTATGACATTGTGGTTAGTGAAGGTGATTGAAGATGCACGATATTTTATCATTCGATCCTTGGAATTATATAATCTATGCGTAAGAATGGTTGTGTATGTTGAAGGACAAGTCTACCTAAACTGGAGCCAAAAAAGAAAAGATGTAATGTTACTCTGTAACTTAAATCCTCTAACAGAAGAACGTTATGCTATGCACAAGGACCAAATACTTCAGTCAAATACAATTTGCACGCCTAAATGGTTCCTCGTGTCTTTCAAAGAAATCACGCATCCCGTGGTCCTACCCGGCTCGATAGGATTGCATCCAGAGGATACCTATGGTCTTGCATCAAAAAAAGAAATCACGCATCCGCAGAAACAAAATGAATATAATTGACAAAAGTGTCTATTTATTGAGTACACTCGTTTAATTTTTGGATCTCGTTTAATTTTTGGATCGAATGGTCTATCTTTCTATAGCAATTCAAGCATTGTGGAACGCTGAATTTGGGGGCTGATGTTATCACTCAATCACTTGAGATTTCGGGTGCGCATGTGACTGTGTTACTTACCTTATTCTTTTGTGAAATCAAATATTACTATTATTTAATTGCTCAAAGAAAAAGATAATGGGTCTTTACCTAGAGAGAGATGGGAATATAAGAAAGAGAAATGATAGATTTGATAAATGATATAATGTGATAAAAGAAGAGAGATAAAGATAGATGGTGGGTTTAAAATAAATGGATGTATGGAATTGTTGGGTGTTTTGGCAAAAACTCAACTCCAATGAGGTGCAGAGTTTCGGAAGTTTGGAACTTTGATTTGTGAGTAAACGTGAGGTTAAACAAATAGAACATATTTCCAATTAAGGTCGTGGTGGAAATTTAACCTTATAGTAAGTTTAATTAATAGTCTACTTACCACTAACAATCCTTTTTCATTAGTTAAATCAAATTTTTTTATGGTTAACTTTCTTACACGACCTATATTGAAACATACTTATTTACATCAAATACATACATACATATGGGATACGACCTATATTGAAACATACTTATATACATCAAAAATATATATATATATATATATATATATATATATATAAATAAAAACATACATATGGGATACGATTAAGGAGAATGTTTTGCCTTAAGATGAGCACCTTATAAATGCACGTGCCTCAATGTTATTTATTCTTGCCCACAGTGAATTCAGAAAAATGCTTATATATATTATTTTCTATTGGTTTATGCACCTTTGTAGTTAACTAGTGTTTGAGCCCGTGCAATGCACAGGACATTTTGAGATGTAAATTTAATTTTATTGTATTGCTAATAAATTGGGTAAGACCATAATCAGGTATATGTGACAAAAAAGAGATGGAGAGAAAATACAATCAAGTAGAAAGAAATTATAATCATAGTTGTGTTTTTTCATACTCATTTATTTACACTCAGGATGGCTTAATACTAAGGCGAATAAAACCCTTGTTTTAGACTCCAAAAGAATACTCTTATTTTAGACCTCTAAAAAATAAAATATGTACTATTAATATTTTTATAAATTAAAAATAGCTAATATTCATTAATAATTGATTTTATTCATTTTTAACATTGATTTCTCTCATCACTTAATTTATTTTCTATGACTTTTCTTCTTTAGGTTGTGTGCTGTTTTGATATTTATTCTCTCTTACTCTCACGGTCTCTATTTTTTATACTTGGTTGAGTGTATAAATTTGTCCTTTAGTGAGTATATATATATATACACACACGTCACTTTACTTTACCTTCATTAGACTCTATTGTGTTAGTGTAAGTAGATTTTTTATTTAAACAAATAATTATACTCCTTTAATCTATATAATTGTAACCAGTGGATTTGGTCCCTTAGAAAGTGAAAATACCTTTTATCAGTTATTATCGATAAAAATTCATAGCAAAATCTATATTTAAACCGTGCAATAAAGACTAAGTTGGTGTATTTCAATTTTTGAAGCACCAAAACCAAATCTTGACTATATTAAAGGATTAAAACCACCAGTTTTTTTATGAATTTTCCTATAGATTTCAAAATTCAAAAAAAAAAATTGTTCAGATCCTAAAATTTACGGAAAATTTACCATAGATCTTTGTACAAAAAAGCAAAGAAATTTTATAGCAACAGTTTTATATAAAAAGTTTATGATTTTTTTAGAAATTTACTACACATGAATTTTCTAGAGAAAAAATCACAAGAAATTTCATGTGAATTTTTACCCGGGAAAAGTCATAGTCGAGTTTTGAAAGTGACTTAACAAAGTACAATTAATATGAAGGACTAAAAACATATGATTTTTAAAAATGGAAGACCAAAACCTATAAAAAAAATAAATGAGGGATCAAAACCAAATTTCATCATATTTTCAGGGACCAAAAACATATTTAACCCTATATTTTATAAAAAATGACATGACTTTTTATTAAAAAATTTACTTATACTTTATTGAAAATAGTAACAATAATAATATAATAACTAATAAAATATTACAATAAAATGAGTGAATAGTAAAAAATATATTAAAAAACTTATAGATTTGTATAATTATAGATAGATTATAGATTAAACAAATATATTTGTATTCATGTGGATCAATATCTACAATTTAAACAATTTTAATGTAAATAATATATTAGGAAAACGCACAATAAATTTGATGTAAATCAACACATTTTATTATATTACTACATCCAAACTTTAGTATCAATCTCAACAAATATATTTATACTTATGTGTATCAATATCTACTAACTAAATAATTTTACTTTGCATAAAAGAGATGACACGAATTTTGCTAACAAAAAGTAGTAATAATAATAAAATAATTAATGAGATATTTTAAAGATGCACCAACACATTTTATTATATTACCACATCCAAACTTTAGTATTTATCTCAACAAATATATTTGTACTCATGTGTATCAATATCTACTAATTAAACAATTTTACTTTGAATAAAAGAGATGGAACGACTTTTGATAACAAAAAGTAATGATAATAATAAAATAACTAATGAAATATTTAAAAAATGCACCAACACATTTTATTATATTACCATATTCAAACTTTAGTATCAATCTCAACAAATATATTTGTACCCATGTGTATCAATATCTACTAATTGAACAATTTTACTTAGAATAAAAGAGCTTTTGATAACAAAAAGTATAAATAATAATAAAATTCAAATAAAATATTTGTAAAAATTGAGTGAATTAGTAGTGAATATATTATTAAAAAACTTATCAAATTGTATAATTATAGATAGATACATTTGTACTTATGTGTATCAATATATACTAATTAAACAATTTTACTTTGAATAAAAGAGATGACACGAATTTTGATAATAAAAAGTAATGATAATAATGAAATAACTAATGAAATATTTAAAAAATGCACCAAGACATTTTATTATATTACCAAGTTCAAACTTTACCATCAATCTCAACAAATATATTTTTACCCATGTGTATCAATATCTACTAATTGAACAATTTTACTTTGAATAAAAGAGATAACATGACTTTTGATAACAAAAATTATAAATAATAATAAAATAACAAATAAAATATTTATAAAAATTGAGTGAATAGTAAATATATTATTAAAAAAACTTATCAGACATTTTATTATATTACCACGTTCAAACTTTAGTATCAATCTCAACAAATATATTTGTACCCATGTGTATTAATATCTACTAATTGAGCAATTTTACTTTGAATTAAAGAGATAACACGACTTTTGATAACAAAAAGTATAAATAATAATAAAATAGAAAATAAAATATTCGTAAAAATTGAGTGAATAGTAAATATATTATTAAAAAACTAATCAAATTGTATAATGAAATAACTAATGAAATATTTAAAAAATGCACCAAGACATTTTATTATATTACCAAGTTCAAACTTTACCATCAATCTCAACAAATATATTTTTACCCATGTGTATCAATATCTACTAATTGAACAATTTTACTTTGAATAAAAGAGATAACACGACTTTTGATAACAAAAAGTATAAATAATAATAAAATAACAAATAAAATATTTATAAAAACTGAGTGAATAGTAAATATATTATTAAAAAACTTATCAAACATTTTATTATATTACCACGTTCAAACTTTAGTATCAATCTCAACAAATATATTGTACCCATGTGTATTAATATCTACTAATTGAACAATTTTACTTTGAATTAAAGAGATAACACGACTTTTGATAACAAAAAGTATAAATAATAATAAAATAACAAATAAAATATTTATAAAAATTAAGTGAATAGTAAATATATTATTAAAAAACTTATCAAATTGTATATTCATAGATTCGTATGAAAATCGTTTGCAATAAATAATATCACGTTAGAACCAATTGATACCAGATATCAAATACGAAAAGCAAATTATAAGTTATCATGTTAACTTCTCATTTCTTGTTATGAAGCCATCTTAGTCAAAATTAGTCATTTTTAGCTTCACCTTTCAAATTCTTTTACCATCTCAACATAACAAATGAAATAAAATGTCATGACTTCCTCATAATTGATTCATTCTTAATGAATGAATAGATGTCAAAAAAGTAATGTTCACTCTTTAAATAATTGTCAGATTAGCAAAAAGGTAATATTCATTCTTCAAGTAAATGCTAAATGAATAAACAACAAAAGAGTAACTCCATTTTTCATGTAATGATGCTTACACTTGGATCAGGAAAGCCAATGTTTTGGTATATATACTCTAAATATAAGTGCATATCAGATGGCTCTTAAAGCTATCAAATCATTTAACATCAATATCCCATCCTTCACCTTTGATGAAACTAATCTTCACTATCTAGAGGCATCATAGATGAAGTGTAAACAATCCAAGCTTACATGCAAATCATCCTTCATGCAATAAGAGTACTTCACTCTCTACTCATCATGCTTGCTAGTGGTGACACAATTGTCTCATCCACTTCTTTACCATTCATTTCGTTCCCTAGAATATTAGGTCACTCATTATCATCATAATAGCTATGAAATTCTCTCATTTCTCTCAAAAGATATTTTCTTATTTTGTTGACCAAACTACCAATTCAAATTTTGATACAATCATTTAAGCTACACAATCTTTTGAGAATGATAGTATTCTAGATAATAATGACCTCGCCACATGAAAGTTTTCTAAGTGCATTTAGATTTAGGGGTGTAATCGGGTTGGGTTGGCTCGGGTTTGAGGTGACATCAAGTCCGAAGTCCGAACCGATAGAATGATGATGGGTTGGGTTGGTTCGGATTTGTATTTTTTTGGTGAGTAACTCGACCCGAACCAACCCGAATATGTTCGGGTTAGGCTGGGTTGGGTCATCCGGTCATGAACATTTTTCCTTTTTTAAAAAAAATGTGGAAGATGACATGGAATTAAAATATAACATGAAAAAAAGAAAAGAAATAGGGAAACATAAAATAAGAGGAGCATATGAAATAGGGTTTGGGGAACCACCGCTGCTTGAGTTGCCGTTGCACCTATTTTTGTTCTCTATGGGAAGGAAAATGAAATAGGATTAATGTTTTTTTTCTTG
Source organism: Sesbania bispinosa (assembly GCA_026901365.1). NCBI lineage: Eukaryota > Viridiplantae > Streptophyta > Magnoliopsida > Fabales > Fabaceae > Sesbania > Sesbania bispinosa. The sequence continues at coordinate 258,195 of QLOH01000670.1, read as the reverse complement.
GTTTGGTTTGGTTCGGGTCTATCGGTTCAAGATAGGCAAAACCGAGACTCGAACCGAACCAGATCGGGTTTGAAAAAAAATGTCCGAACCGAACCAAATCCCGAACCGTTAAATATCCTTCGGGTTGGGTTGGGTCAATCGGGTTCACAGGTTAGATCGGACTGACTTACACCCCTATTTAGATTGGCATTTTTTTTTTTGTGACAAACAAGAAATAATGGTAATTAAATTAAATCTATCTATTTATAATGTATAAAAGCTGAAGTGTGGACTCTTGCAACACATCAACCACTCTTTAATATCTCATTTATCCAACTCAACATATTCTTTGTGTTGTCTTCCTATTTTGAGAGGTAGCTTTACAAGATAGCATGGATTGTCATTCTTTATGTCTAACTCTGAATTTAGATGAACCGTTTTGGTTTACTTTTTAATATTCATTGACAATTAAATTCAACAACAGTACACAGGTGTTTTTTTTTTTTTTGTGTTCCGATATTTCTATTTAGTTATCGTTGGCTGTTAATTCTCACAATAATTTGTGCTTAGAGTATTCTAAAATTTAACTACCAACTTTATTTGACAAACAGCTCTTACTGCTTTTTGTTTTAAAATAAATGGTAACGAAGTAAATAACTACATGCAATTAATTCAGCAAGCGTATCAAATGCTGTTTTATTTTATATTGAGGAACCATTCAATTGAAAGTATCCTTTTTCTTTTCAATGTATGTTTTTGTACCTCAACAAATTTTAATTTACAAACTCCAGGTGTCTTCACTTTTCAGCGTGTTTTTCCTTATTTACTTGCCATTGAATTTAAGATCTAATATAATCTGCCCCTTTTAAGACTAGGGGGAACATTATATTTATACTTCTACAGCATAATACTTCTAGCTGAAATTACATAAATTTTTTCCTCAGAAAAGTAATAACAAACATGGAGGACTCTTTATACTAAGTACTTCATGAACCTTTTTTTTTTTCATTTATATAAATTATTCAGGAACATCAAACAGTAGCCTGGATAAATGCACACTAGCAAGTAGCAAGTAGAAAAGTCCAAGATAAACTCTTGAAGGAATTTCTGAAGAAGCAACATCTAACCAGAGTTTGGTACTGCTCTGTTTGGAACGGCATAAGGTGAATTCTCATATTTACCATCCCACCTGTTGGGAATTAGAGAATGGAATTTTGGTGTTATACTAACAAATTCAGTTTAAGAAAACATACATAATGAATCAAAACTAAAACAGCAACCAACCTGCATTCCTCCCTTTCTGGAATCTGAAGCTCCAAATCCTTATCAAATGGCTGAAAGATTAAGTCCAACTTTCCATCATCTACTTTGTCGAGGGATGGAGGTTCCCACTGGACGAGTCAATTATTTAGTATTACAAAGAGAAACCAAATAATAATAATAATAATAATAATAATAATAATAATAACAACAACAACAATAATAATAATAATAATACTTTTTTAAATTTAAAAACAAAACATGTATACATGATTTTGCCAATAGCATGTAGATGTAGTTATTAAATTTTCACTTTAAGGTTAAATTTTTGCAGGATATAATTGGCAGTCCTTAATTGGCTTTGATGCATGTACTAATTTTATAACCAAATAGATAGAAGTGTTCAAGTTTTGCGGGATATAAATACATGTTCTTTGTGAAGGTTGGAATATAAGCAAGCTAGTATTTTGAGATGAGCCGATATTTTAGATTAGAATATAAAGTGTGGAAAGGAAGTTGCAATCTTGGGAGGGAGTAGCTTTGCAAACAAAAGGTCCTTTTCTAAAATGTCAAGTTGTAGCTTTCAACTTATGGAAGGGAGTAATGCAACTTCCTCTATTGTTCTATCCATTGATTACTAAGATTAAGCACAATGGAAAAAGCACGAAATAATGAACTGGTTTGATTCTCACTTTCACATCCAATAACCAAACACAGGCAATACCAATACATGCATACAGAGAGAGAGAGAGAGTACCTTTGGAGCATTATCCTTGTCAATGGTGAGAGCTCTAATACCCTTCTCATCAAAAGACATAGAAGTTTGCTTTAGATTTTAGTAGGGAAAACAATTCAAACATTTTTAACAACATTGAGCTGCCTTCTGTTATCATTTGTTCTAGAAATGAGATCACAACAGTTACCTCATACATATCCTCAGATATTGTAGATCGGAGTATATTCATTGTTAATCTGAATTCCTTTTTTAGACATTCAGAGAGTGGTTGATTCCTTCCTTCACGAACCTGCACATATCCAAGACAGTATATAGAAGAATGAAATTCTAGAAATAGCATGTCTTTTACAAGGCAGTCTTGCCTTTTCCTTCCCCACCCCCTTTTCTTAATCCATTCAGTTTCATGTCCAGAGACTTAGGGATCAATTATGCATTGACTTTTTCTGTTCCATGTCCTAAATTAGTTTCTTTTAAAATTTGAAAGAAAGCAGTTTTAAAAACCTAGGAGAGATCAGTCACATTTAAACAAAATCACGATATATGCATGCATGTGAATGTATATTTTCAGGACCAATATAAAGTAGATTAGTATATTTTATGTACGCTATCCAGTTAGAATAGGATTATCATCTCAAAACTTCAGGAAAATTAAAAAAATAAAATTCTGACAAACATGTGATTTCATATATCTTTGGTTGCTTCAACCTTGAGTTCTATCTTGCCAATCATAATTTGATGAACTCAATATAGTCCTACTGTCCTAGAATCCAGTCTAAGTTCTTACAAAATTCATATTATAAAATCCTTACCGATCTTAAAGCTATTTTCAATGCAGTAGGAGATGATCTTTTCATTCCTTTTAAAACTGCGCCTATCCATCCATTTCCTTCCTTGTTTGCTTCAGCTTCCTTCATATCAAAGCATATAGTAACATATAATGGCCCAGAAATAACAAGAGAATGTAGTAAGACATAATATTCATTTGGAGATGAAAAGAAACTTACCAATGATTTTATAATGTCTTCAACAGAATCCTTTGAGAAGCACTCATCGATTATTGACCTCCTGAAAATCTCCAAAGGTTACTATCATGAATACATTGCAATTTGCTGGCAGAAGGAGAATAAAACTAGAAAAATAGATTACACAACATTAATTTAAAAAAGTAATTACTTGTTTAAGATACTCCCATCATCAAGTTTAACTTCTGAAGAAAATTCTTCAATTACTGATCTTACAGCATTTTCATCACCAGAATTTAAGCTAATCAGGCGCTTCTCTAGCTCAACAATTTTCTGGTACACATAAAACGTAAGCATCATTGATCAAATTAACACAGGCTCATTATCTCTAGCAAACATATGGTAACTTAATGGTGCCCAGGAAGTCAGTTATAGAATTAGTTAGGTGGTTATAGTGGGAAAGTCAGGGGCTTAGCTTAAATAGTAGGATGGGTAGAAGGGAGTGGCATAAAGATTTGTTAATTTTCGAAAAGAGATAATTAGCTCAACTGTTGAGAGGGGCAAGCCTTTGTGAAGGAACTGTTAGAAGGAGAATTCCTCCTTTGTTCTTTGTTTGTAATTCAATCACCAATAACAGAAGTGTTCTTTCCTTTCTCTCTTCTCTGTTTCAGTTATCTCTCTGAAATATCATTCTGTTTCTGGGTTCCTAACAGTTAATGCATATAAAAATGTTCATCTTTGCACAGACTAACAAGGCCTGACTCTTGCAGAAAGAATGGGATCCTTGAGAAGCACTCTTGAAAGAAACATCCAGGTCTTTTTATTTCCCTTTCAATATTTTTTTCTTGTTCAGGAAAATTTAATGATATGAGACATATATTATTTCACAGGAACAATGTCCTTAGCTCAGAAACAGAAATTGTAAACAAATTTAGTTGAGCTTCTAAAATTTTGGGCTTAGAGCTAGAAGTGTCTCCCTTTAAATCCAACGCTATGATAAAATAGATTTTTTACTAAACAAATACTATAATAAAGCCTCCCATGGTAATCCTAGAGTTTTTCACATCAAAACTTCCCAAAAGCCCTAATCTTCTGTCCATCTATTCTGAAATGCAACTATCCTTCTTTGCTTCTTTTATTTCCCCTCAACTTGAGCTTCTCAGATATAGACTATAGATACTTGATAGGTTACTAAACCAGATTTCACTCACAACATCGCCACAACAATGATGGTGTTGAATTGAACTGACAAAAATAAGTCCTTCTGGAAACTAGTGTGCAAGACCTGTAGTACAATTAGAGGACAATATGAAACATTGACTCCAACATAACTTAAGATGTTATCTGACGCTTTTTGGTTTATGTGTCCACTGTCCAGTTCCAAGACAGGATTACCAAGACTTACAGGCACAAACATACCATAATGGAGTTGCTACACTAATGAAATCAAAATTGTGTATTCCGTGGAGCTGTCTATAGTCTATACTACTTACAAACTCGGATTGATATGGCATATTGTCATTGGTATTGTTGATTTGAACCATGTTTGCATCCTTTATGAAAACAAAAAAGGAGATGTATCTTAGGTTTTGCGAACACCAAAACCTCTCTGTGCCTCTATTATTAGATTACTAATTAATTTGAAACAGGATGAGACAGGTACCATGTGATTTTATTTAACAAGCAAATGTTTCTTGGCCTGCCAATAATCAATTATGAAGCTATGATTACACCAGCATGAGTTGCAAACCTCAGAAGAGACGAAATGAGTTGCAAATCCAACTACAACCAATTCCTTCCCATTCAACCGTGCTCCAGTAAGTGCCAAGTATTCACCTGTATATGACAGGCATAGATATAACCTCTCTTTCTTCTATTTTAAAAACATTTTATGCTAATTCAGGAAAACTTCAAATACAGCAAGGGGTAAATTTTCAAAACAGTAAAGGAGGACAAGATAAAAGAAATTCTTTGTGAGATTGTGCTTACCCAAATGCCCTGGTAAACGAGAATGTCTGTAAGAGAAGCCACAATCAGTATGAAATCCAAAACTTGCTTCAGGAGTGGCAAAAACCTGTCAAAGCATTTGTTTAAAGCCACCACAAAAAATTAAGGATAACATTGATTCCATTGATAATTACACTACAAAACTAACTAAAAATGGATTTAGAAAATAATCCCTAACAAGGCAAAAGTACCTACAGTTTTTTCTGTTACAACTGAGAACTTCAGCGGGACCATCAAAGCTGCACCTCCACCCATTGAAATTCCATGAACAAGAGCAACCTGTTATAAACATAACAGCACCATTCTAGAAAACATGAGACAACTAAATTTTCACTAGCACATATTGCTTTAAATGTTTAAGGACAAATTGAAATTAAGTTCCTAAACAGAACCTGGGTTTTCTTATAGGTATTAATATGATAGCAAAGCCAGTAAAATCTGTAGACCACTTCAAGGCAAGCATCCTCTGTCAAGAAGAAATGCATTATTTTACTCTTCAAAAGAAGGAAGCTAGGCAATGCGACATCCGAATCCTATTACTTGTTTCTCGCCTAAACATCATCTACTAGTTCTAACTCAGAAAAGAGTTAAAATCTCTCTATGAACTTGTTTGCACAGAATCCTCTAAATCTGATAGAGAATGATTCACTTACTCGTTTTCCTGCCATCATAGAATACTCTCAAATCCCCTCCAGCACAAAAAGCCCTACCAGCTCCCTGGAAAAACAATTGTATTACAACAACTGAGTGAAGTGCACATAAGCAAACCAAGCAACAAATGCAAGAGGATGATAGATTGTTTCATTTTGGCAGTTTATAACCTTTCATGAAAAATTAAGGAAAAAAAAAATCAGTAACAACTAATAAGGTAATTTCAACAATATCAGAGGGTAATAAAGTAAAGCACAACCTTTAGGATAATTAGCTCTGCTTTGTCATCTTTCTCCCACTTTTCCAAATATGCTGCTAGCAGATAAACCTGATAGCATCAAAATATAAAATTAATAAATAAATGAAATGGTAGTAGTAGCGAGATGAAGGGATTAGGGAAGAGAGATTTTCAAAGTTGAGTTGACTAAACTTACCAGTTCAGGTGAGATAGCATTCAATTGCTTTGGCCGGTTCAAAGTGATCACCCTTACATGATCTATCTCTTCTCCAAGAACAACCTTTAGGTTAAAATCAACAATACTAATTCATCAATTTACAAGCATATCTTGTTTGGATAACAATTGCAGAAACTCATTATGCGTGACAGCAATTACAGAAAAAAAAATTAAAAAAAAATCAGAATATGAAAAGAGAAGAGAAACTGCTTCTGCTAAATGAAAAAGCGAATGATGAATTACCTGTTCATCTGGTGTGGCAGCAACCGGTGCCATTGATGCAAATACTGCACGATCAAACAATAAGTGACGGATGATCGAGAGAGAGAGAGAGAGAGTAGAATAAGCAAATTGAAGTTAACCTGTGAGAATTAGAAGGAAAGTGAGGCAGAAGAAGCGTAATTGGAGGAATGAACTGAAGATTGAAGATGAACAACAACTAGCAAGTGAGTGACAAGAAGATGGTAAGTGAGAAGTGAGAACACATAGTAAGTAAACACCTGAACAACACGTCTATCTATAACATTTCTTAATACCAACAATATTGATTAAAAATAAAATTTATTAAATAAAAAATATTCATTATTTTTCTTTACTATAAACATTTAATATAAAATATCAATAATTCTTAACTAGAGCAGTTAATAATATCAAAACTCTAATAATAATAATAATATCACCACAAAATGGGAGCTCATGATATAATATTATTTCGCGTAATTAGTATTAGCGGAAGCGGCTTCACCTACCACTGCTTTTACCAACTCACGTGGCCTTTACTTACCAACCAAATACCCCTAACCATAATTTTGACGCTTTTATAAAGAGAAGAGAAGAGAAGGTGCCGCGTGATGAATTCCATTCCATCATATTGTCACATTATTTTGTTAGGTAGAAATTTGTGCCATATATATTTTTTTTATAAATATTTAAGACTTTTGATAAAATTCTACTTATTTAATGTGTATAAAAAACATCAATATTTCACATAATAAAATTGTGTAAAAATACATAAGAAGATTATTCCCATCACAGTAATGAATTTTCTCATTTTTAATTTTTATATCATCATATCATGTATTTTTTAAAAAAAATCCTTTCATAGTAGATTAAGAAGGTTACCTTATTTTTATGATTCACTAGTCATGTACCCATGTCATGCACGGGACATTTTTATCGTATTAGACATGTAATAATTATTTGACAAAAAAAGATATATAATAATTTTTTAATAAATAGAATTCATAATATATGAAAAGTTAAAAATTAAATATTAACATGAATGATTATTTTTTTCTATTCATCTTTTATTCTTATCATTGTCTCAATTTTTCATTTGCACAATATATTTTAACAAACACAAGTTACTTCCCTTTTCTTTTATTCCACCTTAACATGTAAACTTTTTTATATTGTTCGTGTATATCCATTAAATCCTATTTTAAATTATATTTATAAAAAAAGTTAAAAACTATAGTGACTTTTAAATTTATTTTAATTTTTTTATTACATAATATTTTTCAAAAAATTGATTATCTAAACATTCTAAAAGTTTCAAAAGTACATTTTTAAAGAAGAACTATTATTCTTTTTTGTAGTTTGCCAAAGAACTTTTTATATAATACATTTTTAATGAGATAACTAACTCTTTTTTAAGGTTGATAACTATTTATCTTATAATTGCTCCTCTAACCCATTTATTTAACTAATGTAATATAAGTCTATCCCATGTGTCTCCTAGGGTTTCTCTGCTAGGGTTTCCCCGTGACGGCTGTTGGTGATAGTTTTCGTCCAATCTCATATTGGATCTCGTGCCCTGAGTGGTCTTTGGTAGTGGTGGTTATGGATTCTTGGAAGCATATTAACCTTACGGAGGAGGAGGAAGAGAACGTGGTGCAACTTGCTACTCCAGAAGATGAAGATTCGTCTGATCATGCAAGTGCGACCCAGATTATTGTCTGTAAACTATGGACAACGGATTCTTTCAACGTGAGAGCCTTTAAGAGCACTATGATCAATCTCTGGAAGATACGTCATGGACTGGAAATAATGGATTTAGATAAGAATCTGTTCTCGATCCGTGTTTTCTCAAACAGAGATAAAGAATTGATTCTTAATGGTTGTCCATGGACGTTTGATAAACATGTACTAGTTATGGAGCCTTTGATGCCCGACGTTTCACCCTCGGATGTGGATCTATCTGCATGTGCATTCTGGGTCAGAATATACGAACTACCCATGGGGTGCAGGTCTGAATCTGTGGCAAGGAGCATTGATGCAGGTATTGGTACGTTTATTGATTGGGATAAATCGAACGAAGCCAGGTGGGGTCGTTTTTTACGGGTGAGAGTGAAGATTGATCTCAAGAAACCTTTCAAGAGAGGCATGATAGTGCAACTCCCAAATCAGAAGAAGGTGAAGGTTTTCTTTAAATATGAGAAGTTGCCAAACTTTTGCTATGTATGTGGGAGACCGGGTCATGTGATCAAATCTTGCCCAGATATTGAAGGAGATCTTGAAGAGGAGGAGATGGAGAATTTACCTTATGGGCAATGGATGAGAGCATCTCCTATCCGTCCAAGCCTGATGACGAAGCCAGCAACCCAACCCCATGCTTTTCCTCCAAAGAAATTGTTTGAGGAGGTCGTAAATAAGGTGATTGAGCAAACTATAGATCTTACTGTTGAAAAGGAAGGGGAGGCCAAAGCGGGTAGTTCAACCATTGAGAATGCAGAGGTAGATGTTATACAGAAGATCATGGAGAAGGTAGAGTTATCACCTAATCTACTAAGTGCGGATGCTGCTATCTCTACTCCAGTGGAAGGAAGGAATAAGGTGAATGATGAAGGGTCAGAGGTGCTTAATTCGAACCATGTGGGAGATGTAGTGGGAAGAAGATGGAAGAGACGTGCACGTGATAAGCCTTTACCAGATGACCAACAAGCAAATGTGCACAACATTACCATGGAGGACTGCTCTCATGGTTAAATTGCTGGGACGCCATATAGGTTTTATGGCCATGAAGGAAAGATTGGCAAAGACGTGGAAGATATTAGGAGGTTTTGATCTTCTTGATGTTGGGAATGGTTTCTATGTTGTCTCTCTTGATCATGAAGCTGATGTTGAAAAGGCAATCTTTTGGGGGCCTTGGATGATTTATGATCATTATCTTTCTGTAAGGGCTTGCTCTCCTGATTTTATTGCTTCAGAAGCCAAAATAAACAGGACTATGGCCTGGGTTAGATTTCCTAATCTCGGCTTGATGTACTACAATGAAGATGTTCTTATGGGTATTACTTCCATGGTTGGAACTCCAATCAAAGTAGACACAACAACTCTGAATATCTTCAGGGGGCGGTTTGCTAGGGTATGTGTGGAAATCGACCTTAGTGTTCCTGTGGTTGGAAAGGTTTGTGTTCAGGGTCATTGGTTTCAGGTAGAATATGAAGGATTGCATGTCATCTGTGCATCCTATGGGTGTTATGGCCATGTTACATGTTCTTGTTCAGTGAAGTCTTCTACTACAACTGTCCATGCAGCTGAAAACGGTGGTGTGGGCTCCTCTTCAGGTGCACCAGCGGCGGAGAAAATCATCACTCCACACAACCCTAGTGGCTCTCAAAGCGTGGATAACGCTACAGAATCCGCATTAATGTCAATCCCTAATAATTTGCATGGGGATTGGTTAGTTGTCTCTAAACGTAAAAAAAATCAGAAGCCAAAAGGTAAGGAGAAAGCGAAAATTGGGGATCGTAAAGATCAGAAAGTAGGAAACCGTTTTCAATCATTAAATGCGATTGATAATGATCTAAAATTGACTCCGCAAGAGCAGGCAATGAAATCTCCTCCTCCTGCGCAACCTGGACCATCCAAGACGTAGCTGCGCAAACGTCCTCGCAAAGATAATGCAGTGGGTATTTCAATTAAGGAGCCACCTGTCGTAACAGCAACTTCTAAGGTTGGGCACGTGGAGTCCGTAGAGAAGGTGAGGAATGATAAAACACCCATGATCATGATTGGCAAAACAAGAGTCTTCGATCTAGGTGGAGGGGCCAAGTCCACTATGGATTTGCACCAAGTGGCCCCTAATAGATTCCGGTTTCAACATGATGGTGATGACTTTATGTTACCAGACAGTGAGAAGGAAAATGATGTTGACGTGCATCATGGTGTTAAGGCAGCCAATGATCCTTCACAGGTGGACAAGGGACCATTGAATCAGGATATTCTCACTGATTCTTCGTGAGCTAATTTATCCTATGTCATTTATCCTATGGATAATAATTGTAACATTTTAATGTGGAACTGTAGAGGAGGTGCTCATAAGGCTGGTCGCAGACACATGCGTAATATGGTGCAGCGTCATAAGCCTTTGATTTGTATTCTTGTGGAGAATCATTGTGCTTTTAGTAGAGCAGCTGACTTTTGGGATTCTATTGGCTATAAAGCCTCTGCTATTGTGGAAGCGGTGGGCCATTCAGGTGGTATTTGGGTGTTGTGTGATAAGGGGGCAAATTTCATTTTTAATGTGATTGATACCTTTACCCAGGCCATTACCTTTTCACTGTCTTATGGCAACAGGACGTAGACATGCAGTGCAATATACGCTAATCCTTGTCCTTCTGGGCGTGAATCCTTATGGTCTTATCTGGTCTCTATTCGTCAGAATATTTCTCTCCCCTGGTGCCTTATTGGGGACTTTAATGAAATACTTCTTCCTTCCGAAGTGAGAGGAGGCTCCTTCTGTAGACACAGGGCAGATAAATTTGCTAGAATGCTTGATGATTGTCGCCTCATGGATATTGGTGCCTCAGGAAGCTTCTTTACTTGGTTTCGAAGGAAGCAACATGGCTATAGTATCTCAAAGCATTTGGATAGAGCTCTTGTTGATAATGATTGGCGTTTAATGATGCCTGAAGCGTTTGTGGAAGTCCTCTGTAGAGTTAGCTCTGACCATGCACCTCTTCTCCTTCATTGTAGTGATGAACCTTCGTGTAGAAAAGGTCGCCCTTTCCTTTTTATGGATGCTTGGACAACCCATCCTGCTTACCGCTCTATTATGGTAGAGGCTTGTCAATCTACTTCTACAAGTGTGGTGGATCGACTTAATAAGGTCAGAGTGGAATCCCAAAAATTTAACACTAATACTTTTGGGAATATTTTTCGCAGAAAAAGGCGGGTGGAAGCTAGACTTTGTGGTGTTCAAATTGATTTAAATAAATCTCTTTCTGCTCAATTATTGAATTTTGAAAAAGACCTGCAGAGGGAATATTCTGAGATTTTGAAACAAGAGGAGATCCTTTGGTTTCAGAAGTCTAAGGAGAAATGGGTGCGTTTGGGTGATAGAAATAATAAATTTTTCCACACTCAGACCATTGTAAGATGGAGAAGGAATAAGGTGACTGGTCTAACTGTAATGGATGGGTCCTAGTGTACTGATGCTTCCATTATTAAGGCAGAAGTTCTTCGGTTCTACAAGGAGTTATTTGCACCCAACCAACCAATGGTATCTGCTAATATTGAGGTAACTTGTCCCCGTTTGAATAATGACGGTTTCCTTTCTTTAACCGCTCCGGTGCTCAAAGAAGAAGTTAAGAGGGCTTTGATGAGTATGGGTTCTTATAAATCCCCAGGGCCAGATGGATTTCAACCTCTTTTTTTCAAAAAATACTGGGATGTTGTGGGGGATGATGTTTGGTCTCTTGTGAGAGATGCATTTGTGTACGGGTCTTCGAATTCCTCTCTTTTAGATACCCTGGTGGTTCTCATTCCAAAAATTGATTCACCAACTCAGCTAAAGGACTTTCGACCAATTAGCCTTTGTAATGTTGTTTATAAGATTATTACAAAGGTTTTGGTTAACAGATTACGTCCTTTCATGGGAGACCTTATTGGTCCTCTTCAGGGGAGTTTCATTCCGGGCAGGGGTACAACAGAGAATGCAATTATAGCTCAGGAAGTTGTTCATTTTATGAAAAAGTCTAAATCAAAAAAAGGCTACTTAGCCTTCAAGATTGATCTAGAAAAGGCTTATGATAGAGTGGATTGGTCATTTCTTAGGCATACTCTCCAAGAGTTTGGGTTTCCCGGTAGTTTTATTAATCTCATCATGTGGAGTGTTAAATCCTCTTCCCTTTCCATTCTTTGGAATGGATCCAAACTAAATCCCTTTTGTCCAACAAGGGGTCTTAGACAAGGGGATCCAATGTCTCCATACTTATTTGTTCTATGTATGGAAATGTTAGCTATTTTGATTCAAAAGAAAGTGGACTCTGGTGTTTGGAAGCCGATTAAAATTTCTCGTTATGGCCCTCCTATCTCTCATCTCCTTTTTGTGGATGATGTTCTTTTGTTTTGCAAAGCCTCTAAGAAGCAAGTTCGTATGGTTATGGATGTCATGCGTGAATTCTGTCAAGCCTCAGGTTTGAAGGTGAATTTAGAGAAATCCAAGATGATTTCCTCTACTGGGGTTTCCAGGATCCGTAGGAGGAAATTCCAAGATCTTTTGGATATTAAATTAGTTAATACTTTTGATAAGTATTTGGGCTTTCCCTTAACTAATTCAAAAATCCAGAAATCTGACTTTGATGGTGTGTTGGAGAAAATTGATAGAAGGATTGCGTCCTGGAAGGCTTCTTTACTGAACAAGGCTGGGCGCCTCTGCCTTGTCAAGTCTGTGGCTTCCTCTATTCCCATTTATCAAATGCAGAATTCTTGGTTCCCTCAATCAGTGTGTGACGCTATTGATAAAAAGGTCAGAAATTTTTTGTGGAATGGCCAAACTGATCACAGATCGTGGCACCCTGTTAGTTGGACACAAGTCATCACCCCAAAGAAAGAAGGTGGGCTTGGAGTGCGGGAATCCCGCTGTACAAATACCTCTTTATTGGGGAAATTGGTTTGGGATTTTATCCACATGGAGGATAAGTTCTGGGTTCGGGTTTTGAAAGCTAAATATCTCCCTTCAGGTTCTATTTTGAGTGCTACCAAAACTGCAAATGCCTCACCTGTGTGGAATTGTATTATTAAAGCTAAGGATGCTATTAAGGATGGTTTCAGTTTCAGGTTTGGCCCTGGTGATAGTTCCCTTTGGTTCTCTGATTGGACCGGGTTTGGTTTGCTTGGTGATATGGTTCCCTTTGTTCACACTCAAGATATAAATCTTCGAGTTAGAGATGTGATATCCGATAACATGTGGAATTTTTATCCCCTGCATACGTTTCTCGCACATAAGGTGCTTGATAGAATTGCTCCCTCTGTACCTCGCCTCAATGATGCTGCTACGGATTGCTGGGCGTGGCAGCCTACTAACCATGGTATTTATTCTGCTGGTGCGGGTTATAAGTGGCTCCTTCACAGGAATCTCCTTCATCAATCAAACATTATAGATCTTGGTTGGGTGTGGAAGTTATATTGCCCAGAGAAGGTTCGTTTCCTTATTTGGATGATCTTGCAAAATGGCCTCCCTGTTAATGCTAAAAGATTTAGATGCAATTTGACTCCAGTGGCTTCTTACTCCCGGTGTTCCCATACTCTTGAGGATATTCGTCATTGCTTGAGGGATTGCCCTCATTCCATGGAAGTGTGGATGAGACTAGGTGTGTTTCCTACCTCTTTCTTTCAAATCCAGGATGTGTTACTTTGGCTGCGGCATCACATTGAAAGTGACAGGGGAACTCTCTTTTTGGCTTCTCTTTGGTGGATTTGGAGGTGGAGAAATAACATGTGCTTGGATGCCAATACTTGGGATATTATTTTTGTGATGAGGTCCATCAATCATACCCATGATGAAATGCTGCGTTTGTTGGGTCCTCATGGGAACCAACATCTTAAAGCTTTTCGTTTAGCTTATTGGAGTCCACCTTCTAAGGACATAATTAAAATCAATGTGGACGGTAGCTGTCTTCTTGGTTTTAGAAATATGGGCGTGGGGGTGTTGTCCGGAACGCGTCTAAATCTTGCTTGGGGGCTTTCTTTGGCTTTGTTGGCATGGGAGATGCCTTTGAAGCTGAGCTGCGTGCGGTGTTGGAAGGCCTCCGCTTTGCTTGGGAAAAAGGATGGAGAAAAATCGTCCTTGAATCAGATGCCCAGGAAGTCGTCCATGTGCTCCAAGGTATAACAAGCCTTGGCTGTCATAATCATTTTGAGCTTATCAAAGAAGTCTTCAATCTTCTACAGAGGGAATGGGTGGTTCAGCTGCAGCATATTTATCGTGATGCAAATAAGCTTGCGGATTGTTTAGCTAGGAAAGGATCCCATAGTTTAGCTCAAGTGCAATGGTGGGATGATCCCTCACCAGATGTTGCAACATTTTTGCTTTCAGACTCTTTAGCCTCTGTTTAGCTTTTTGTTCTGTTTCTTTGTTTCCACAGAATAAAAAAAAAGCATAAACAAACTGACCCTAAATCTACCATTTATTTATGTTAACAGGGTTATAATGGAGGCTTGTTTGAAAACGTTGATGGAACATACTATTGAAAAAGTAAATGTAGAAACTTAGCAGATTGAAAAACAACAGTAGCTAGAGATCAATGTCATGACACTCAGGAAGGAAGTAATACTTCACTGTTTGAGTAACTAGGGGCCACTTTCAAATCATCTTTTAGACCTAGTTTAGATACATTTTTGCAAAAGAACTTCTGGAAGATAAAAATAGATTGAATAAAGAGGTTAAAAGAATTTAACTTCTTCATAAGTTGAAATTAGTTACATATGGAGAAGTTAAATGGGAGAACTTTTAAAGTAGCTAGGTGGACTACAAAAACTAATTTCAACTTATGGAGAAGTTAAATGCATTTGACCTCTTTGATTCATTCTATTTTTTAACCTAGAAGTACTTATGCAAAAGTTTCATCCAAATTAATCCTTATTAACTAATCATATGGATAACAGTTGAAATCCACAATATTAACAAAGATAGTATAGGTAACATCTCTGTCAAACTGGTGCATGTAAAAAGGTGAATGGGAATCCCATAATCATGGGTAGCAAGTGATTATCAAGTGTGGAACACATTAGCTTAATTGGTGGATTACATTTTCTTATGGCGGGAGAGAATTCCAGTTTAAAATAAAAACGACAGGTAAGGCAACTTAGGCTAACTAGCAAATTTATCCATTAATTCAAATTTATTATTTAATCAAACAAGTAAATAAACGGATTGAGTTTGAAAAAAAAGTTAATTAATGCAATCTAAATGGTGTTAAACTCATTTAGCCAAATGATTTATTTCCGGTAAAACATACATTCATATCCAAGATCAAGTTAAGAGATACAATTCGGATAAAAAACCCATAAAAAATAAGACTCGTGCATGAATAACTCACAAACATTTTAGTTCAACATGCAAAAACTCGCCACTCCTATCAGTCCAGCCAGATCATTAGCCCAAATTGATAAACTCTATTTCTCGTTAGTCTCATTACTAGATTTATAAATTAATACATATGATCTTAATCCTTTATTATATATGATCTACTATATACTATCTATGGTAATGAAATGTGTAAATTAAATTGTTTTCAGTCACATAAAAATTAGGACAAAATTTAGGTGCAATTGCATAGGTTCTGATCATACTGTTTGCCACTTAGAATATAACACGTGGATAAAGAATCAAATCACACTAAAGTCCACTAACTCTGTAAGCCCGTTCTCCATTAACTTGCAACGACTTAACGTAATCCTCTTTAATTTTAATTTTATTCACTCTTTATATTACATTCCCAGAGAAAATAGGAATACGTATGTTAACATCATCATCACTTTCATCACATATAATGCAATATGCACCTCTATTTAGAAGGATCTACTAACATGGACACTAGTGGTATACGCAACCAACATGTCGAAACCAATCTCCATGCAATTAGAGATTGTAGTTGGGTTGCTCAAATTTGGAAGACTTTTTCCCCTCCAAGATCACAAGCTTCGTTTTCCATTTTGACCACCAAGAATGATTAAACTCAAATCTCTCCAAGTCGTTGGGTTCCTGCACTCGTGAAGATTGGTCGTTGAAATTTGGCTTCATTGCTGCAAATATCTGGTATGGGGAAACGATTTAATCTTCAACAATTCACCAATTAATGTCATGGAAACTTGCGGTAAAATTTGTAGATAGATAGCGGAAGATAGTCAAGTTTTCCTTATTTCTCATCGCATACATGAACAAGTAGTGAATGAGGATTGAGGATTTTAAGCAGTGGGTTGGCTACACTAGATCAAACCATTATTTTGTTCTGCTAAGATTCAAAATTTCAAAACGAAAACTGCCCATTGCAATTATAATCAATGACAAAAAAAAGCACATAGGAGAAAAGAGGACTTGAGGTCGCATCACAGAAACCAAAGGTTCATAATGCTTTGGGTTCCATAGCATCCATGTTCCTTTTGTTTTTGGCTCCTCCACAAGTCTTAATATTAAAAAAACATCAAAGAGCTTGAAAACATTCACCATAGCCGCTAACCATGCTCTGCTTGTCGACGAGGATCTTCACTTCTTCAGTCTCTATGTTCAACATAGCGAGAAGCCCACACATCGTGAGCGCAGTCACCAAGTCTCTCCATCGTCGTCGCTTGTGTCATCTTGGCCATCGTTGGGCTACTTCCTCGATCACATATGAAACAATGACTGAGGCTTGAGGGACCACATTCACGTTAACGGAGAATGGGCTTACGAAGTTAGTGAACTTTAGTGTGATTTGATTCTTTATCCATGTGTTATATTCTAAGTGGAAAACAATATGACCAACACCTATGCAACTGTACCTAAGTTTTGTCCTAAAAAATTATCCCTTTGGTGGAAGTCGTCTTAGATCTCAACTACTCTAATGGTCGTTTGATTTATAATTGAGTAGAATTGATTTAAATAGATTTATAGAATCAATAACAAGAAATAAATGATGCACGATTTAAGAAACATATTGAACGGAAGTGAGTTAAAATCAATTCTACATAATTGATTTTGATTATTTCCAACTAGGAACCAAACAGACACTAAGTCAAATAAGGTGTACCTATTTAAGGGGACAACTCTCTGCCTTTTTTCTAAAAAAAAACTGGAACATTTCCAAAAAAAAAAAATTTTTAATAAGTACTGAAATTTGTGTAATGTTTTCAAAATAAATTTTCAAATGAAACATAGTTTCTTATGAGACAGGTATTACTCATCAATACAATATTCTATTCCTTGCTTAAAGGATGAAATCAAATAAAGGACAAAACCAGAGGTCGTTACTCATGTCCTAAGCAGTGTAATTAAACTCGGCTCGAACCGGTCGGTCCAACTGGTTGAACCGGAAACCGAGCATATAACCGATCCGAGCCACTTATTAGATCGGATAGGTAAGAGAACCTGTGAGAACTGGTTTGACTCGACAGTTTTGGGTTAAAACCGTTGACCCAACTGGGTTGAGATTAACCGGGAGAGTCTATGAAAGGAGCACGTCGTCGTTGGTCGGCCGTTTTGTTTTCTGTCACCACTTTCATTCCTCTGTCTTTTGCGAACTTCATCTTCCTTGGCAGTCTAATTCATCCATCGCACAACATAATCGCAGCTGCATATCATCTTTGTCAAAACAAAGCTTTTCAGTAGCAGTTCACCTTAATTATGGCTGCTAAAAAAATAAATGATTTTGTGCTGGAGAAGAAAAGTAACGAGAAAGAAAGACTGAACCGTGAAGAAGCTGGAGAAGAAAAGTAAAAAGAAAGAAAGAATGAACTGTGAAGAAAGTAGAAACTAAGAGGTAGAAAGAGATTGTATTGGGTGGTTATGGATTTGAAAATAAATTAAACTTGATGAAATGAGTACCACGTCCACGAGGTAATAAATGCTTCATCTTTTCTTATCATTGAGTGGTAGCCTTTTAGCGTCAAAAAAAATAAAAGTGGTAGCCTTTTCATATAGAGAGTTGGACGGTTGCCAACCTTAGTTCTATAATTTTCTTTTTTTTTAAATAATTTGATACTATAGGAAATTGTGAATTAATAAAATTATTGATGGATTGTGGGTTGGGCTTCATAGTGTATGCTAATTTGGGTTATGACAAAAAAAATTAAATAGAAAAAAATAACACTAAATTTTTCTATTATGAATTTTATATATTATTATAATATTAACCGGTTTAATCGGTTCAACCAGTGACTCACTGATTCGACCCGTGACTCATTAACCCAATACCTAGACCGAGTCAATGACCGGTCCGATTTTTATAACATTAATCCTAAGTCTATAATACTTCTCTTAAGTAGAATTGTCAAAAAGGCCCACCCAACCTTAGCCCACATGGGTCAGGGCCAAAATAACCCACAGGACCATATGGCTCACACAAAGAAAAGCCAACAACATCAAAAAGTCCGCAGGAAAACTAGCACGGCCTTGTGGGTTAAGGCTAGCCCATGAGCCTTAATTTTTAAAATTTTGACCCAGTTTTTAAATTGACTATCTTGGCCCACATAGGGGACCAACCCATTCACTAGGCTATTCGGCCCACTTTATGGGCTACCTAGCTCAATTCTATTATTTTGATAAATAAATAACTAAATAATTAATTAAATTAATATATATTCCTATTATTATGAAAACTTGAAAGATTATTTAGTGTTCTGATTCATACTGAGACAACAAACTTAACAAGGTAAAAATAAATGAAAAACTAAGACTCTCAAAAACTGTGATGAAATATATAAAGGAAACTAAATACATTTGCAATTCAAAATATTGTCAATCAATTTAATGTATTAAACCATACTGTGTTGCCACTCATCAACATATAGCAAAAATTCTGCACATAGATGGCTAGATGCAAATATTAATTCCTGGACCATTTCGAATCGATCTCATCGTTACCTACAGAATCATAATTGAACTCTTCTACCAAAAAAAGCATATTAGACAGAAGAGTAAACAAGGCCAAACCAGTACAAAGCATCATATAAATATATAATAATATCATCCAAGCAAACAAATTATATTATCTTTCACATTGATGGCGATTTGAATATACATGTCAAGCTCAATTTGGAGACCAACTGTCCGTCACAATCACATATCACAGTTCACCAAGGAAATTAAAGCTACTGTACTGTGGTGTATGATGCTCGAACCAAACTAGATTCTGGTCTAATTTGAATCCGTCTGAGTCAGCAGTGGTAAATCCAAATATACTAACATGTGTTATTCTTCATGTAACTAGTCTGAGAAATGAGCAAGAAGGCAGAGGAGATGACAGAGTATATCTAAATCAAGATAACTACAGGGTCAATTTATTGTAATTCTGAAATTCACTATATATCCAAATTATAAGTATAGGGTCAATAAGGACAGTTGTGTGGCGCACGGTTGGTCATCATGTGCCTTGACAGTTTTTTTTTTTTTCTAGTGTTTCTGGACCAATTCAATTCCAATAAAGGTTGCAATTTGTGGCTGCAGAATCCTTTTGAACGGTTACAAAAGAGGACTCATCTACAAAAGAGGAAGCCACCGTTTGGTAAAATGTGCATCACTTATTTCACCATTCATTTCTAAAATCAATTCTACTCAACTATAAACCAAACAGACACAAAGTTGTCTTCTCAACATGAAAGTAAGTGTATTTATTATAATCAAGAGGATGAAACTTCTCAACATTTTACATAATAAAATGTGAACTACTTTCTAATATTTTAATGTTGCAACTGATTCCCAGCAACCGGTATTGGAAGTTATGAATCCATAGACTGACTCTACTAATATATTTTCCCCCTTTTCCTGTACTCTGAACTCTGCTAACAACTTCTAACATAATCTCTCTATTGAAAATAACAAGAAAACACACTTGAAGTTCAGGTTCCCTTCTGTAATTCAGCTTTTGCATTCATCACAGTGGGAAAATTGATTATAGATGAACCTCATTTATTATAGATAGGCCTCTTGGAATCAAAATGTATATTTGTACAAGTGATAACTAAATAAACCTTATTTATTATGACCTGATTTCAACTTTCCTAAATAGATTTCAAGCTCTTAATTTGTGATATCTACTGCTGGAATCTAGCTATAGAATGCCAAATAGTTCCGAAAGAAAACAACTTCATTCTCCCCAAAACAACTTCTAACTTCATTTATCGCTGGAGATTGGTCCAAAAAATTATATTCTAAATCCAATAATCCACCAGCCACCTATCATACTCATACTTTTATGATTCATATTGAATGAGAATAGTAACTACAAACAATTATTCTCTATGAAAAAATTTCAAGATACCATGATTAAAACTAAACAACAAAAAGGCAGAAAAGGGAAAAGCCATACGTTATTCAAATAAACTCCCTCTGTAACTCACAACTTCAACAAGATCCTGTCAAAAATTGGATGTGGATCAAGAAAAAAGGAAAGGGCTTGGAGCTTTTTGACAGCTCTACTTTTAAGTAACACAAGATGAAAAAAAAATCAAATAAAATGAAAAGCCAGTATTAATAAGAAAAGGGACTCACTTGATTCAAAACCAACGTTCAATGAATACATAAAAATGAGCAAAATAAGGACTCCACAATAATAATCAAAATAAGACATAAACTTTCCAAAACTCAATATCCAAAGGTTGAAAGAATGCAAATTGTCTGTTGTTGCAGGTGATGATGTTTCTTTGTGATTACCTTCTCTAAGCTCTTCCTATGTTTACTAGTGAATCAAACTGAGCCTCTAGATGACAAGCAGGAAATGTTATTAACTGAGAATTACATAAACAGGTTGGGCCTGGATGCCTTGTATGTTGTCTTGAGCTTCCTAGTTGGGGGCCTAACCTTCTTGAACACCAATGGGAACTTGATTTTAGAGTCGTGGAACTGCTTGGTGCTCTCCCTTTTGCAAAGTTTAGCTGGGATGGTGGCAGTCTTAATGATCTGGATGCATGGATTCCTGACTCTATGACGTGATGCCATTTCATTGTACATTTGTTCAATAGCACCATTTAGAGTAGTGTCACGGTATTCCTTGTACATGTTGTGATAACCAGTTCGGCTCTGATAACGGAGCCAAATTCCATAATTCTTAATCTTGGTAGGATTTTTCTCAAAAATCTGCAATCAGCAAAAAGAATTATACCTCACTGTCTGCAATCAGAACCTAGAATGATGAAGCTAAGGAAAAGGAAAATCCCTTCCCAAAAGTACTCTTTCTTTCCTACATTGAAATACTTCTAAAATTAAGAGTGTGTTTAGTAAAACTAGCTGAAAAGTTGGCTAAAAGCTTAAAACTAGCTGAAAGCTGAAAAAGCTATTGAATGTGTTTGGTAAAACTATTTAAAAATGGTAAAATGACATTTAAGGACAACATTAATTATTAAATAATGATAAGTGGGGGTGATTGAGGGCTAAATTTGTAATTAATTTTCAGCTAGTAGCTGAAAATTGGAGTTTTTTTAAAAAACTACCCCAAGTAGCTTTTTAAGAAAAGTTTGTAGCTACCTAAAAAAGCTACCTTCCCAAACACCGTGGATGATTTCAGCTACTATTTTCAACTTTCAGCTAGCTGAAATGGCAAACCAAACACACTCTAAGTATACATGTTTCATGATATTAGTATCACACAATACTACGATCCACTTCAATATCTTTGACCTCCGCAAGAACAATTTTTTTCTGACTAGGTGAGGTTGAATAAACGGATCAAACGATACCATTATATGCTATCATAAACCATGTCGAAAGACAAATCATTTAAACCTAAATCCTTTTAGTGACTTGGCTACTAATTTTACTTGGTCTTCCTCTACATTTAACAAATCGATTATCTTACATTTGATATACTCTTCTTACAAGGGTTTCTGTAGGTTTTCTCTATACATGCCTAAACTACCTGAGACAAGATCCTACCATCCTTTTCGCAGTAGTTGTTATCTCACCTTTCTCTCTAATCATTCATTCCTAATCTTATTTTACCATACCAGTAATTTTTCACAATAAAAATGGTTTGAACGGAAACTTCAAATTTTGAATAGAAATCTAGCTTATTAGCAACCTATAGGTATAATCAGTATGACCATACTATGATGTCAAGAGGAATACAATAGGACAATTGAGATGCATACCTCGTTGATGGCCAGCACTTGCCCATTGCTTTTCTTGACCTTCTTTAGCTTTCTCAAGAAGTACCTGCAAAAATTAAAATGAACACGAAAAATGTGATCAATGGCCATGCTTTTCACAAATCAAAAATATTTAACTATTTAATGAATCAATAGAAACAACATTTTTTTTTCTCATCCAAAAAGAGCAATGCAGAATCTTGCCCCCTCACAGGGTACAAAAACACATTATTGGGTTAAGGGTAAAAGAGAAACAGAATGTGAAGGTTGTGACATACCAGAACTTAGATTTGGCACGGACCTCATTGGTGGCCCAAAGCTTCATCCTGTAGATCTTAGGATGCTCATCTTTTTCAGTAGGAAGAGCTCTCCCCACAACCTGGTACTGGTGATACTGTTTCAAAATAAACAAAAAAAACACAATACACTCCATTATAAACTCTACAAAGCTTCAGAAAATTCAACTAGAAAATTGCAATTTAAAACAAAAATAAAAAAGGTTAAACATTTTCCAGACCCATTAATTGGAACGATAAAAATGTTAAACAAAAATTGTGGCAATAAATCAAAATAAAACTTAAATGCATTACCTTGAAGGTAACCATTTGAAATGGTAGAGGGAGAACGATGGCAGCAGCCGCGGTTGGTTGGACAAAATACAAGTGTTGTCTGTGCACGAACAAGGAAGAAGCCGAATGTAAAACCCTAAGCTATCTAGAATTGGGCCTAACACAATAAGGCAAATCTGAACATAATTGGGCCTAACACAATAAGGCAAATCTCAACATAATTAGGCCACTTAAAAACCACTTGGTTTGGATAAAATACAAGAGGCCCATGTTTCTATATAGAGACCAAAATTGAGCCCAACAAAATATGTAAACAGAGCAAATGGTTATCTTTATTTTCTAGTTTTACTGGTTCTATTATTTTGTAGTTAATTTAGTCTTGCTTATATGCTTTAGAGTGAGCACGCTATATGTTATTTATTGTTTATTTCTTAGGGCCCGTTTGGTGCACATGATAAGATATGATAGGATAGGATAAGAGAGTTGGATAGTGACATGATAGGATAAGAGCAGGATAAGCTCTTATCTTATCCTATATTTGATGTACACCAGGATAAGAAGACAGAGAAGATTATTTTATCTTATCCTACGTTTGAGATGGACAGATTATGGTAGGATAGGATATAAAGAATATTAAAATGATAAATTACCCTTATTACAAATTTAAATTATTTTTTTACTTTTCAGCAAGCACACATAAATAAAAATTTATTTTTTATTTAAAAAATATTTAAATTTATTTTACAAAAAAAATTGCTAAAAATATAAAATTAATATTAAAATTACCATAAAAATCGTTATTATAGAGAGGGAGGAGAGAGAGGGGAGAGAGAAGAGTGAGAGGAGAGAGGAAAGAGAAATAGGGGGAGAGAGGGAGGAGAGAGAGGGAGGAGAGAGAAAGAGGGGGACGAGATAGGAGAGATTAGGAGAGAGAAAGAGGGAAGAGAGAGAGGAGGGAGAGGAAAGGGAAGAGGAGAGAGAAGAGAGAAGATGAGAGAGAGAGAGGAGCGAGAAAGAGGGGGGAGAGAGGGGGAAGAGAGAGGAGGAGAGAAAGAGGGGAAGAGAGAGAGGAGAGAGAAAGAGGGGAAGAGAGAGGGGGGGAGGAGAGAGAAAGAGGAAGAGGGGGAGAGGAGAGAGAGGGAAGAGATAGGAGAGAGAAAGGGGGGAAGAGAGAGGAGGAGAGAGAGGGGAGACAAGGGAGAGAGAAAAAGGGGGAGAGAGAGAGGAGGAGGAGGGGAGGGAGGAGAGAGAAAGAGGGGAAGAGAGAGGAAAGAGAGAAGAGAGAGAAAGAGGGGGAGAGAGAGGAGAGAGAAAGAGAGGATAAATGAGGAAGAAATTTTTTTATTTTATCCTATCATATCTTATCACTCCCTAACCCAGCTCCCCCTCAGGATAAGAATTACACTAGGAGAAAATGATAGGATAAGCAACAGGATAAAGTTATCCTGTCATACTGGTGCAACAAACACATGATAAGTGACAGGATAGGATAAAGTTATCATATCCTGTCTCTTATCCTGTGCACCAAACGGGCCCTTAAAGTATTATGGTATCGCTCCTTGAATTCATTTGGATTTGTTGTAAGTGTTGTTGGGTTGAATGAATCACTTGAGAAGACAAGGGTATCAATCTATCCATTTAGATCAATGGATCTCAAATATTAAATTTGAGTAATGGAGCTCTTATGTTATGTTATGGCATTTGTATTTTATTTTAAACTAATATTTTAACCATATGTGCAATGCATTGATTGATACTTTTAAAATAACTCAAAAAATGAAATATAAAAGATTATATGTTTTAAAATTTAAAAAAACTTTAAATAGTGAGAATACTATAATATGAAAATTATCAATGTGAACATCCACAACATGATAAAACTAACTCTGTCAGTTTTTCAAGAAGATCAAACATGTGCGCCCTGAATCAATTACTCAAATTTTTTTCAATTAATTAATTATTATATTTTAAAATAAAATAGAAAATTCACGTGAATTGTATTAGATAAAGAGAATTATTAAAAATTTTATATTGATAAGGCTCTTTTCAAATTTTCATAATTTTTAAAAGTATAATCTAAGCATGTATTAGATAAGAAGTTGTCTCCAATAAAATTGTTGAGAACTCTGATGATTAACTTGTAGATGTAAGGTCCAAGAATCCTCTTATGGTGTTTTCATAATGACAAACTCTCAAAATACACTTAATATAATTCTGAATAATAGTATTAATAATTTCAATTGAGATTGTCTTAAGAAGAAACAAATAAAAGGCTCCAGAAGATCTCATTCAAAAGAAACAAAAGGTTGTGTTAAGAAGAAATAGTTTCATAACTGTTTATAGCTCCCTAAGGATTTATCTGAAATATCAAATATTCTTGTATCGGAAGTTGTATGCTTATTTCAAATAATGAAATAATTATAAAAGAAAGCAAGAAAGCTGTTGAGAAGACTTACTACAAATTGTTGCCAATTCCTGAGAAGATACATTCTGTCAGTATAAGCATTTTGGATAGAAAAGATTACTCTTCAAGATTCTACTATGTAATTTTTATTCACAAAAAAATAACATCCTTCCCAATGCAAAAGAACATAAGAAAAATGTCAAAAAGAAGGGTGTGAAGTTGCTGACAAAATTTCAGAAGTAATTTTCACTGACAGTAGGCTTGCAAAAGAAGCAAATTATCTTGATCCATCAATTTATGATTTTCTTAAGGGTACAAGCTGCAATAATTAAATTTACATATATCCCTGCACCTATGCAAGTCTTAAGAACCTTTCCAAAAAGAAGGAAATTTAATTTAAGAAGGAATCCCAAATGCAAGAGATGAGCTCTATAGAAGATATGACCAGTCAAACTGATGAAAGAGAAACAACTGTACATGAAAGTGACAGCTCTTGCTTTAATAGCTGGAGGTTTAACCTCTTCTCCAAGGCACTCCAACAGCTAGCAGCTTGGTCTTGCCTATAAAAAGGAGTTCTCTCTTCATTGTGAAACACACAGTACTAGAAGAAGCAAATAGTGCATCAAAATTACCATCTCTACCTTCTGGAAGAATTTCTCTCTCTGCAAAACTCTTAGACTTTGTGTCAAACAGTTCAGAAAGTGTGAAAGAGGGAGTGTTGGCTCAATAATTTTTTGTTGTGCTAACTCTGTTATAATCCTGAGCCTTATTTAATTGTAATTTCTTATTTTCATCTCCTGTGAACTCTCAAGAAGAACAAAACATAAGAGTGTTTGTTCTTCTTAAGAAAATATTAGTTGTATCGCAAGTTGTTGTAAGCCTAGATTTGGCTACAGATACCCTGTGTAATTCCTGCAGAGGCTGCAGAAGAAGTCTGTGTAATTTCTAAGCCTGCAGAAGAAAACTGAGGTGAGTCTGAAGAGGCTGCAAAAGAATACTAGTGGTAAGGAATACCCAAGGAGCTTGTGTAACAGGGTTGATTTAGTAAAAAACCTACTGAAAGTAGGGACTGGACGTAGCCTCAAGGTTAAGAGGTGAACCGGTATAAAACTGTGTGTACTTTTTTCCTCTCGTATCCTCTTTATAGTTTATGCCTTATATTGATTTTGTTTATCACTTCATCTGAAATCTACTTAATACCTGAGTATGTGATACTCCAAAGAAAGTTCCACCAAAAAGGAACTATATTTTCAGCATATTATACACTCTAATAAGATAATCATCTTTCACTTGATTTTAATCTTCTAATATTCAACCAACAAATACCTAAGCAGAAAAATATTAGAAGAAGTTGTAAAAATTTAAAAGACATCACAATTCAACCCTCTTTTTTGTGATTGCAACATTTACTTCGGTAGATATTCTTAAAAAATTTCTCTGGGTCCCTGGATTTAATTAGTTCATTTGTAAGAAAGTTAAGTATATATGATTTTATGTTCTAGCTTAAGCAAGAGTGCTAGATAATATATGAAAATGTCTTCTATTTAGGAGTAGCATTTGTTTTTATTTTATTTTTCCTGTTAATTAGTTTACTTGTTTATTATGTAATATTTTTATATTATAAATATATATATATATATAATTGATAATTGATTGTGCTTACTAATTCTGCTTCATTTTTTTAATTTTATGACTTTAAATTCAAAATCTTTTCATTTTATTATGTTCATACTTATTATAACTTTAAATATTTTTTATTTTAATTTATATATATTTTAGATTTTTTATCTGAATTAGTTATGTTTAATCCATTTATAATTTTTATTTTTCTCTCTTACATATTTTCGTTTAACTTTTATTATTTATTTTTATCTAAATTTTAAAAATACTAACACAATTCATGCACATAATACTTATGTCAACTTGATTTTGTTTTTAAATAATAGTGAATTCTGAAGACATGAAAAGGAATAATCTCGGCTCCATTTATATGCTCTTCATGTGTAAAGTTATAATTTGATACTGATATGATTGTGATGTAATGCATATGATGCAACAGACATGTGGATTAAATATGCAATGACGGACCAATATTAGAGAATTTTTTAGTATTTGAAGGACCATGCTTAAGGGAAAATATTAAGAATCTGAAAGCAAGACAGAGTTTGAAAAACTTTGCGGTCCAAGCTCTCTATGAGTCTATGGATTCAGGAGCAACTGCCTTTGATAACTTTCTTTTATTGAAATATTCTTAATTATATTCATGGAAGAAGAATTGTTCTTCTTATTGAAAATATTTGTTTCATAAACATGTTTTTCTTAGATGCTTGTGCCGTGTACTTTGTGAGGCCAGCTTCCCAATTCAAAAACAATGTCCTCATATCAGAAACAGAAATTGTAAACAAAATTAGTTGAGCTTAAATTTTTGGATTAGAGCTAGAACTGGAAGTGTCTCCCTTTAAATCCAACGCTGTGATAAAATATATTTTTTACTAAACAAATACCATAATAAAGCCTCCCATGGTAATCCTAGAGTTTTTCACATCAAAACTTCCCAAAAGCCCTAATCTTCTGTCCATCTATTCTGAAATGAAACTATCCTTCTTTGCTTCTTTTATTTCCCCTCAACTTCAGCTCCTCAGATATAGATACTTGATAGGTTACTAAACCAGACTTCACTCACAACATAGCCATAACAATGCTGGTGTTGAATTGAACTGACAAAAAACAAGTCCTTCAGGCAACTAGTGTGTAAGACCTGTAGTACAATTAGAGGACAGTATGAAACATTGACTTCAACATAACTTGAGATGTTACCTGATGCTTTACGGTTTATGTGTCCAGTTGCTACACTAATGAAATAAAAATTGTCTACAGTCTATACTACTTTGGATTGATGTGCCATATTGTCACTGGTATTGTTGATTTGAACCATGTTTACATCCTTTATGAAAACAAAAAAGATGTATCTTAGGTTTTGCGAAACCAAAGGTCGTTAAACTTTTATTTGTAGTACTCATGTCCTAAGTCTGCAAATACTCCTTTTAAGTAACAAGATGAAAAAATCAAATAAAATGAAAAGCTAGAATTAATAAGAAAAAGTAATCACTTGATTCAAAACCAACCTTGAGTGAATTCATAAAAATGAGCAAAATAAGGACTCCAAATAAGACATCAACTTTCCAAAACTCAATATCCAAAGGTTGAAAGCATGCAAGTTGTCTGTTGTTGCAGGTGATGATGTTGCTTTGTGATTACCTTCTCTAAGCTCTTCCTATGATTTACTAATGAAAATTACATAAACAGGTTGGGCCTGGATGCCTTGTATGTTGTCTTGAGCTTCCTAGTTGGGGGCCTAATCTTCTTGAACACCAATGGGAACTTTATTTTAGAGTCATGGAACTGCTTGGTGCTCTCCCTTTTGCAGAGTTTAGCTGGGATGGTGGCAGTCTTAATGATCTGGATGCATGGACTCCTGACTCTATGACGAGATGCCATTTCATTGTACATTTGTTCAACAGCACCATTTAGAGTAGTATCTCGGTACTCCTTGTACATGTTGTGATAACCAGTTCGGCTCTGATATCGCAGCCAAATTCCATAATTCTTAATCTTGGTAGGATTTTTCTCAAAAATCTGCAATCAACAAAAAGAATTATACATACCTCAAAAACCTAGAATGATGAAGCTAGCTAAGGAAAAGGAAAATCCCTTCTAAAAAATACTCTTTCTTTCTTAGATTGAAGTACTCCTAAAATTAAGTATACATGTTTCATGATATTAGTAGCACACAATACTGTGATCCACTTCAATATCTTTGACTTCAACAAGAAAAAACTTTTCTGACTGGTGAGGTTGAATACATAGATCAAATGATACCATAATATGCTATCATCAACCATGTCAAAAGACAAATCATTTAAATATAAATCCTTTTTAGTGACTTGGCTAGTGGCTACTAATTTTACTTGCGCTTCCTCTACTTCTAACAATTGGATTATCTTACATTCAGTATACTCTTCTTACTAGGGCTTCTGCAGGTTTTCTCTATGCATGCCTAAACCACCTAAGACAAGATCCTGCCATCCTTTTCAGTTTCACAGTAGTTGTTATCTCACCTTTCTCTCTAATCATTCATTCCTAATCTTATCTGCTTTTACCATACCAGTAATTTTTCACCGTAAAAATGGTTTGAACAGAAACTTCAAAATTTATGTAGAAATCTAGCTTATTAGCAACCTAATGGTATGATCAGTATGACGTCAAGAGCAATACAATAGGACAACTGAGATGCATACCTCGTTGATAGCTAGCACTTGCCCATTGCTTTTCTTGACCTTCTTTAGCTTTCTCAAGAAGTACCTACAAAAATTAAAATGAACAAGAAGAATGTGATCAATGGCCATGCTTTTCAGAAATGAAAAAACATTTGCAACTATTTAATGAATCAATGGAAACAACATTTTTATCTCATCCAAAATAGCAATGCAAAAGCTATCCCCTTCACAGGGTACAACAAAACATTATAGGGTTAAGGCTTAAAGGGAAACAAAATGTGAAGGTTGTGACATACCAGAACTTGGATTTGGCACGGACCTCATTGGTGGCCCAAAGCTTCATCCTGTAGATCTTAGGATGCTCATCTTTTTCAGTAGGAAGAGCTCTCCCCACAACCTGGTACTGGTGATACTGTTTCAACAAAAAAAAAAAAAAAATACACTCCATTATAAACTCTACAAAGCTTCAGAAAATTCAACTAGAAAATTGCAATTTAAAACGAAAATTGTGGCAATAAATCAAAATAAAAACCTGTTTGCATTACCCTGAAGGTAACCATTTGAAATGGTAGAGGGAGAACGATGGTAGCAGCTGTGTCTCAGTTGGGGTTGTGTTTTCTCACTTCCTGTGCTTGAACAAGAGGAGAAGGCGAATGTAAAACCCTAAGCTAAATAGAATTGGGCCTAACACAAAAAGGCAAATCTGACTATAATTGGGCCACTTAAAATCCACTTGGATTGGACAAAATACAAAAGGCTCATATTTCTATATAGAGCCCAACAAAATATGTATATGGACCAAATGGTTATCTTTATTTTCTAGTTTTACTCGTTCTGTTTTATGTTTTTATAGTTCATTTAGTCTTGTTTATATGTTTTAGAGTGAGTATGCTATGTGTTTTGTATTGTTTATTCCTTAAAGTATTGTGGTATTGCTTCTTGAGTTCATTTAGATCCGTTGCAAGTGTTGTTTGACTAATTTTAATCTAATCAGTTTCAAGGGTTAAATGAATTATTTGAGAAGACAAGGGTATTAATCTATCCATTTAGATTAATGGATCCCAAATATTAAATTTGAGGAATGGATCTCATATGGCATTCATAGGGATGGCAATGGGTAGGGTTTGGGTAGGGTACTATAGTACCCGTCCCCATACCCGCGTTTTAAAAAAATACTCGTACCCAGACCCATACCCGCGTGGGTAGTGATTCTAATACCCGTACTCTTACCCGTTGGGTACTTAAGTACCCATAGCCGTACCCATTACTCGCACTTTTATTTACTATAATATAATAAATTGATTAAAAAATAAATGAAAAAAAAATTAAAGACCATCCAGGTTTAACATAGAAAACAACTACGGCATGGGAAGTGGATGAAAGATTAAAACAATGGGAGAAAAAATAAAAATTAGTTCATGTTTTGCTATTTTATTATTTAGGACAAAATTATAACATTTAAATTAATTAAATTCGTAATATATATTAATGTTTTTTGTGACTATAATAAATATTAACACATATATTAATGTTTGTTTTTGGGAAAAAATATTAATTAATAATATAAATATATATATATATATATAGTTAATCATATGTGTATAAATTACATTAATTATATATATTATATAAGTGCGGGTATGGGTAGGGTAGGGTACCATAGTATTCGTATCCGCACCCATACCCATTAAAAAGTGCGGGTAATTACTCATATCCAGCCCCAGACCCATTTGATGGGTAATTACCCTACCCATTATGGGTAACTTTTGCAGGTACCCCACTGGATCTGGGTCCAATTGCCATCCCTAGCCATCATATTTTGTTTTACACTAATATTTTAATCATACGTGCAATGCATTGGTTGATACTTTTAAAATAATTCAAAAAATGAATATATAAAAAGAAGATATGTTTTAAAATTTAAACAAAAACATCTAAATGGTGAGAATATTGTAATATAAAAATTATCAATGTGAAAGTCCATAACATAATAGAACTAACTCTTCCAGTTATTCAAGAAGAACAAACATGTGCGCCTGAATCAATTACTCTTTTTTAACTTATTAATTAATTGTTTATTATATTTTTAAAATAAAATAGAAAACTAACGTGAATTGTATTAGGTAAAGAGAAATTTTGAAAAAAATTATAAATATAAAATATAATTAAAATAGTGGTAAAATTCCTCCTAATCAAAGTCATCATTAAAGTAGTAACTCATACTCCAATAGTTGATAATTAAAAATAGCATTGTACATCCACTATCATGGGAAATAGGTGAGTAGTGAACAATAAATTAAGTGTGTAAAATAAACTTCATAATTAATATATACAATACAAAATAGTATCATGATTCTTATATTTAGGGTCAAGAAAAAGTACATTTTTATATCTTATAAATATCACATAGTATCATCTAATTGAAGCTCACATCAAACGCTATGTGGAGCTATTTTCCAAGCATGGTTGGAATCAAAATCATATCCCTTTGCCAAGAAGAAAAGTCTCTCGAAAAAGAGGAATAGAGTGGGGGGAAGAGAATTAAAGATATATTGGTCCCCGACTTTTTTTAATCCATAACATTTAAAAAAATGACAGGATTAATCTATGATATTCTTCCAGTCCATGAATTTAATCTAATGTCACAATTTTAATTAAAGCAGCTAATTTTTTCAGCTTTTAATTTTTAGTTAACTTTTTCTAAAAGAAAATTAAGTCAATGTTTCAACTTTGAGCTAATTTTTCTCTCCAAGTAACCAATTATAATTAAAATTTGCAAAATAACAATAACCAATAAAGGAGTTGATAATCATAACGAGGGAGGGGTTATCACAAAGATGGAAACAAAAAGCTTAACATTTTAGCACTTTAACATCAGATACAGAGGAAATCAAACGGATAACATAACATTTGCCTTAGCCAACAACAGACAATAGTAAAAGGGTGTTGGCATTGGTATTGTTGAAGATACTAATATGAATATTGAATATGTTGGGGAGGTTCACATGAAATTCATCATTGAGTTTGCATTCTCATGACATCAGTAACATTATGTTTAAGACTTGCATTGCATGCATTAAATGTTATGATGATTTGAATGTGGGATGAAGTTCTTGTGACTTGTCTATGTTATTGTTTATATATGTCTTGGTGATTATAGGATTAGGTGTATGCCTTAACTCGTTTGCTACTTTCTGCCAGTATAATTTTTCATTACTTTCTCTCACTTATTTGTTGTTGTTTTTGTTGTTTGTTTTATTGATATTTTGCAGTCACGCTAAACAGATTGCTAGAAGAGGTCTCATCTCATTTGGGTGGACCCAGACTTGGGCCAAGGTAGAAGTTTTGTATCGAGTTAAATCGGATCACAATTATGTCAAGAGTTTCTATTTTTATTTCTTGAGTCATGTATTCTTAAATGCTTTCACTTGTACTTTATAATTAGAAAACTCTCTTATAGACAAATTTGGAATTTAGGAGTACTTGTTGAACTAAATTTTTCAAGTATCTCAAATATTTTATTTTCCAAAATGATGAACATGTAGAATGAAAGTATTCTAGTTAAATAAATTATTACAAATGTTCCAATTACTTCACTTTTTTAAAAAGTGATCAATATGTATTTATTTCTTTTGTTTAAAAAAAATCCCTCACTTTTTCTTATACTTGTAGTTATAGGTTGATGCAGAGTTAAATAACATCTAATCCAAGGGTGGATATTACACTCACTTCTTCTTCATCGATCCCTCCTTCTCTCTCTTTTTTAATATTGCATACTTGATGTTATTTGGTGGTGCATCTTGCTCACTAGCTATTGTAGCGGTGTTGTTCAACAGAATTGATCCATCACAGCCTGTAACATTTATTATTCGACTCGATCATTAATTCTATAGCAACATCGAGAGACGGGAAGTTCTCTCACTTAATTTATCTGATCCTTTTTTTCTTTTGATAGATAATTTATCTAGTCCTTTTTTTGTCAAAAATTTATCTAGTCCTTTTTTTGGTCAAAGATATCATGTATTAAAGCCTAGAAGGCAGCCAAACGACACTTACATAAAAGGGATGATAACCCTAAGAGAGCAATTATGCAATGCTCAAATAGATAAACACTAAAAAATTAGGCATGTTTGCTCAAATATATAAACAAGAACCAACAAAAATAAAATGAACACTTAATCTCCACTGCAGCTAACTTGTCAAGATACTAATCTTCTTATTGACAAACAAACGAATATTGGATTTATTTCACCATTTTTCGGTCGCTTGTTCTTCATCTTTTTTTCTTGGACCAAATCGGCTCTATCGGCACTGAAAGTATGCAATTTGGAGGCCCCGTAAACGTTAAAAGTGGGCACACTTAGCCCCACCAACACATAGCAGTAGTAGATAGGGAAGGAGACATGAGCCCTTAGTGAAATAGATAGGAGACAGTAAAAGAAAACCAACGAAAAAAGAAGAAAAAAAAAGAAAAAAACAAGGGAAGATGGTCGTGAGAGAGAAAGGTAGTGGGTGATCGGAAAAGGAGGAGAGTGAAGTGGTAGAAGGGATGGATGAGGTGATTGGAAAAGGGAAGAAGGGGAGGGAAGTGATTGTGTGAAAGAAAGAAGAAGAGAGAAAGAAAAACTCTCACTATGGAGAGAAAAAAAACCCATTTAGAGTGGGTAGGAGAACCCCATATGGGGAGGAAAATCCCCTGCGGCACAAAGCTTCTCTCTATTTTTTTATGGCTTAGGGTTCCAAGAGACGGCGGCACAAAGATTATCTTAGCCTTGTGTCAATTTGCCTCCATCTAGTCCTTAAATTTCTATTTTTAGTTTTAAAAAGGAGTGGTGCACCATAGGCCCATTCATAACTTGGAGAGGAAGAGTACATCTACCTCAAAATTGATGGATTAAATTAATAAAATAAGTACATGTACTCATAAATTTAAATTATTTAGCCATTTTAATCTTTTATGTACTACAATAATACTCTTTATTTAATATCTTACAACTTATATAAATGCATTGGACATTTTTCTATCAATGATATTTCAAAAAAAAAACCTCAAAATTGATATATGATGCCATTTTTTAAAGTTCTAAAATTAATTTTTAAGAAATATTGTTTTGAGGCTTGAGTGACAGGTTTCGTTTCATGCCCCTCACTGCCTACACTATCTTCTCCGTGGATGAAAAGCCCCTTAATTAATTATGAAAAATGTTTACACATAAATGAATTTTGCATATGCTTTGAGACAATTGACGTAGAAAATTAATGAAGGATTAATTTACTTAAAAATGAAAAGAAAAAAAGAGCTAGCATTACACTGGCAGAGGCACGCACTAATATTTAAAATTAAAGATGGAGAGTATAAAAATTAAACATACTTGAATGAAACAGTCATGAAGGTGGTAGTGCTCCAATTAGCACAAGTGCACAACAGTAGAGCACAAAGCTACTTTCATACTGACCTATTGATAAATGAAAAAGTTGAGAGAAAGAGAGAGTAAATGATGGAAATAAGGGAAGGAAGAAGTGAGAATGTAGAACAAAGGAAGAAGGGTGAGCGGGGTAAAAATTCTTACTGTGTCACTGTTAGTGACACGCACAGTGACACGCACCAGTTAACAGTTAATGTTTTAGACTGAAGTGAAAAACGGAAAGTGCTAGTTTACTCGTTTTGTTTCTGGTCAAGCACACTGCCATATACAAGAGAAGAGATACACAGGACCCAGATTAGCCCATCAAGCCACATAGCTAATTTTCAGTTTCTTACGAGACAGGTAGTGCTCAACAATACAATATTACATTCCTTGCTTAAAAAACAACAGACCAAACAAACAAATAAAGGACAAAACCAAAGGTCGTTAAACATTTATTGTAGTACTAATGTCCTAAGTCTACAAATACTCCTTTTAAGTAACACAAGATGAAAAAAAATTCAAATAAAATGAAAAGCCAGAATTAATTAGAAAAGGGAATCACTTGATTCAAAACAAAACTCAATATCCAAAGTTTGAAGCTCTTCCTGTGTTTACTAATGAATCAAAATGAGCCTATAGATGACAAGTAGAAAATGTGATTAACTGAGAATTACATAAACAGGTTGGGCCTGGATGCCTTGTATGTTGTCTTGAGCTTCCTGGTTGGGGGCCTAACCTTCTTGAACACCAATGGGAACTTGATTTTAGAGTCGTGAAACTGCTTGGTGCTCTCCCTTTTGCAAAGTTTAGCTGGGACGGTGGCAGTCTTAATGATCTGGATGCATGGACTCCTGACTCTATGACGAGATGCCATTTCATTGTACATTTGTTCAACAGCACCATTTAGAGTAGTATCTCGGTATTCCTTGTACATGTTGTGATAACCAGTTCGGCTCTGATAACGGAGCCAAATTCCATAATTCTTAATCTTGGTAGGATTTTTCTCAAAAATCTGCAATCAGCAAAAAGAATTATACCTCACTGTATGTAAACGTAACCTAGAATACTCAAGCTAAGGAAAAGGAAAGTCCCTTCTCAAGTACTCTTTCATACATTAAAGTACTCCTAAAATTAATTACACATGTCTCATGAGATTAGTTGCACACAATACTGTGTTTCACTTAAATGAGGTTGAATACATAGATCAATCGATACCATAATACGCTATCATAAACCATGTCAAAAGACAAATCATTTAAATCTAAATCTTTTTCAGTGACTTGGCTACTATTTTACTTGGTCTTCCTCTACTTCTAACAAATGGATTATCTTACATTCAATATACTCTTCTTACTAGGGCTTTTGTAGGTTTTTTCTATACATGTGCCTAAACCACCTGAGACAGGATCCTACCATCCTTTTCACAGTAGTTGTTATCTCACCTTTCTCTCTAATCATTCATTCCTAATCTTATCTGCTTTTACCATACCAGTAATTTTCCACCGTAAAAATGGTTTTAACAGAAACTTCAAATTTTAAGTAGAAATCTAGCTTATTTACAATTTATTGGTATGATGAGTATGATGTCAAGAGCAATACAATAGGACAATTGAGATACATACCTCGTTGATGGCCAGCACTTGCCCATTGCTTTTCTTGACCTTCTTTAGCTTTCTCAAGAAGTACCTGCAAAAATTAAAATGAACAAGAAGAATGTGATCAATGGCCATGCTTTTCAGAAATGAAAAAACATTTGCAACTATTTAATGAATCAATGGAAACAACATTTTTTTATCTCATCCAAAAAGAGCAATGCAAAATCTATCCCCATCACAGGGTACAACAAAAGATTATTGGGTTAAGGCTTAAAGGGAAACAGAATGTGAAGGTTGTCACACATACCAGAACTTGGATTTGGCACGGACCTCATTGGTGGCCCAAAGCTTCATCCTGTAGATCTTAGGATGTTCATCATTTTCAGTAGGAAGAGCTCTCCCCACAACCTGGTACTGGTGATACTGTTTCAACATAAACAAAAAAAAAAAACAATACACTCCATTATAAACTCTACAAAGCTTCAGAAAATTCAACTAGAAAATTGCAATTTATAACAAAAATAAAAAAGGTTAAACATTTTCCAGACCCATTAATTGGAACGATAAGAGGTTAAACAAAAATTGTGGCAAAAATCAAAATAAGAACCTTGAAGCATTACCCTGAAGTTAACCATTTGAAATGGTAGAGGGAGAACGAGCTGCGTCTCAGCTGGGGTTGTGTTTTCTGTGCATGAACAAGGACAAGGAAGAAGCCAAATGTAAAACCCTAAGCTACTAGAATTGGGCCTAACACAAAAAGGCAAATCTGACTATAATTGGGCCACTTAAAATCCCCTCGGGCCCAACAAAATATGTATGTATTATACCGGACCAAATTTCAGATCAACAGGGAGATGTTGCCTCGGCTATTTGACCAAAAAAGTATAAAAAAAATGTTATTTACTAAATAAATATAAAAAAATACTAATTATTATCATGGGTAGTTTTTGACACGCGGTAAAGAGGAAGTGATGGGAATTGACTGACATAATGCGCCATCTATATCATTCATTTTGGTGGCGCTTAACTATATTGTGCCTTGCACCATGCTATCCCATAATATGTCATCTAAATCATTCATTCTGGGTGGTGATTAACCATATTGCGCATTATACCACTTTTAAGCTCATGTGTATTTGAAATAAATAAAAGCAAGGCACAAAAGTTAAAATCATCGAAGCATGTTTGGGAGAAACTTGTACAGTAATTATTAATTATTAGTTAACGAATGAAAGCAAGTGAAGAGTTGAAATGACACGGGGTTGAGGCTCATAGAGATTCTGCAAGGTACAAGGATTCAAGCCTTTCCTGCAGGCTTATAGTTTAGATTCAATATATGTATAATTATTTTAGTATGTTAACCCGAGATAAAAATATATTTTTATATGATTAAAATTAAATTTATATTTTATTATTAAAATTTAATTTACATTATTATTTGATAATAAGATATAATTAAATTAATTAAAATTATAATAATAAGAATAAAGATTTATTTGTTTTATAAATAAATAAAGATTTATTTTAAAAATAAGGATTAAAATAAAAAATAATAGAATAAGATTTTGAGTCTTAATAAATTTTAAAGTTTAGGATTAGTATTTCAAAATTCAAATAGCCAGAGAGAAAAGATTAATATTAAAATTGGGAGGAAGAAACCCACTCTTGTAATATAGTGTGTGAAATTCACCATTCAACCAGAAAAAAAAATTGCTAAAAAAATATTGAGAGGGGAGTAGGAGTAGGGTTAGTGAGTGAGTGTCTCACTCTCTAATGTGAGATCTCAAAATTACTCCATCCAATCCTATTTACAAACCAACGTTTGATTTTTTTTAATGGTTCTATTTATAAGAAAGCACACAAATATAGAATCATTTAATATATTTTTTTATAAGAATAAAACAAATTTAGATCTCGTATAGGATGAAATTAGTTAATATTTGTTTATATTTTAGTCCACCATATGTGAGTGTTTTTTGTTTATATTCAAGTTTGAAGGGAGTATAAATATTATTTAAATAACATAAATAGATATATTTTTATAATATATAGTTGATTTAATTAATAATATATATAATTTGCGTGCTTTCTTGTGAGAAAAAATATTAAATGCTTCTAAATTTGTGTGCTTTCTTATAAATAGAACCATAAAAAATTTCAAAGTAAATAGGATCAAAGGGAGTAATTTTAAGACCTCACCATGGAGTGAGACACTCACTCACCCTACTCCTACTTCCCTCTCAATGATTTTTAACATTTTTTCTTCTCTTGTTCGAATCCCTATATATAGCTTGCAGAATCTCTATGACCTTCAACCTTGAGTCATTTCAACTCTTTATTTACTTTCATTAATTAACTAGTAATAATTGTACAAGTTTCTCTCATACATGCTTCAGACATTTCAACTTTTGTGCATTGCTTTTATTCATTTCAAATTCACATGAACTTAAAAAGTGTGCAAGGCGCAACATGGTTAAGCGCCACCTAGATGAATGATTTAGATCAATTAGATGACACATTACGGGATAACGTCTTCACTCAGCCCCTATCATTGCCATTTTACAGAGAGTCAAAAACCATCCCATAGTGGTAATTAGTATTTTTTTTTACATTTATTTGGTAATTAACAATTTTTTTATATTTTTTTTGGTCAAAAAGCTTATTGCCTCAGTTGAGATGCGTGACAACGCGTCAATCGCTCTCCCAAAGGCTGTTGCAGACTCGTCTTCCACGCGCAAGGGGCTAGAACCGTTGGATCCGCAACGGTCTTTAATTTATGGCTTGCTCATCACCGCACGATGAAGACGGATGCAATTCCAGGCGCCTATAATTCTATGTCCCAATAGCCGGATACAACGGTCAATTCACGGTGGATGATTTAAAAGCACGCCGAAAAAATACACAGCAGGGGCTGAAAATGATAGAAGGGTATGAATATATAGAGTGAGAGAGACGAACAAATAAAAGTTCCAAAATTTGGAACCCAACAGTAGAATAGGGTCGGGACAAGTTATAGGGTTTTGGATATAGAAAAGAAGAAGAGAGGAGAAGAATAATTCTTAATAGATAATTGATAATAGATTGATTGATGATGGATAATTGATTAGAGAAGATAATACAATAACACTTATTTATATTGTCCAATATAGACTAGTAACTATGAACAAATCATAATAATTATCTAGAAATATGGAAAGTAATCCTAAGAGATATTATAAGATAAAATCTAATCTTAAGAAATATTATAAAATATTAAATATATTATGTTGATATTTTAACAATTATATATATACAAGTTTTTAAGTCAGAGCAACTTAATCTATCTATTTTTATTATATATAGTAAAACTGAGTTACTCCCGTTTGTTGTAAATTCTAACCCAACAAAAATATGGTTTTACAAAATTGATTTTAAATCACTTACGTCCAACGTACTTCGTAAAGTGTGCACCATCCATCTCAACCATTCATTTCTAGAATCAATTCTACTCACCTGTAAACCAAACGGGGTCTCAATCGTTGCCACCCCATCTTTATTTTTACCACATAACTTTATTTTTGCCACATCAAAGAAAATTTGAGCTGTCACCTTCCCAAACTCACCCACTCTTAGCAATATGGTACTCTTCAAGCAATATGGTGATGAATTTTCACCTACCAATACTTAATTACAATGTTGCATGCATTATTTTGTCATTACTCCATGTCTCAAACCCATTCATTTTCCACCGTTACTCAATCTCTTTCCTCTCCTTATATTATAACTCACGAAAATATTGCATGCATTATGATCACCATTACTCCATGTCTCAAACCCACTCATTTTTCACCGTTACTCATTCTTTTTCCTCTCCATCTATTATAACTGAAAAAAACCGATCATGATTGTTTTCATTAGAAACCCTCTAAACTATTTTGCTCTTTACATACCTATAAGCACATGACCAATATTCCACTCTTTCCATCGCAGTGAGCAAAATATAAGAAATATGTTTGCAGCATCAAAATTCTTTTTTGGTATACGAATTACTCTTTCCCAATTGCTCAATATCTTTTGTAATTTCCCCTCTAAGTGGACGAATTAGACAAAAATGCTTTAATTCTTTGTAATTATTGTCCACTTCTTGATTTGGTGAATTGTTGTAATTCTATTTTGATGTTATATATTTTTTATTGTCATATCTATGATTGTCCTTCCTCCCCCACTCCTTTCCTATTTTATTTAAAACTAATATTTTAACCATATGTGCAATGGATCGTTTGATACTTTTCAAATAACTCAAAAAAATTAAAATATATATAAAAGATTATATGTTTTAAAATTTAAACAAAAAATCTAAATGGGAAGATTATAATATGAAAAATATCAATGTGAAGATTTACTATATGATGGAACTAATTATTCAAG
Source organism: Sesbania bispinosa (assembly GCA_026901365.1). NCBI lineage: Eukaryota > Viridiplantae > Streptophyta > Magnoliopsida > Fabales > Fabaceae > Sesbania > Sesbania bispinosa. The sequence goes on along the minus strand of QLOH01000670.1, from coordinate 217,420 downwards.
TTATTTAAGAAGATTAAATAGGTGCACCCTGAATCAATTACTTTTTTTTCTCATTTGTAAGAAAGCTAAGTATATATGATTTTGTTCCATTTCCCCTATTCTAGTGCCTGGTGTTAAGGATCCCTGGTCTTGGAATCTGACTGATAATGGTATTTTTACTACTCGGTTAGCATACAAGAAAGTCTCTAATATCCATTTTGGAAACAATCTGAGCTTAAAATGGCGTAGTATTTGGAAGCTGCATATTCCAGAAAAAAAATCAAGCCGCTTCTTTAGACTATAATGCATGGAGTTCTACCTACTAATTCTCTGCATGTGCAGCGAAATATTGCCTCTTCTACTACCTGCCCTCGGTGTTCTGCTGGTGTAGAAGATTCTTTTCACTGTCTTCGGCTATGCCCCCATGCGAATGAGGTTTGGAGGAGATTGGGTTTGATTAATCACCCCAAGTTTTCTTCTGTTGATACACATAATTGGATTCTCTCCATGATTCAGATTGATTGTAGTCAAATTTTTTCAGCTGCAATTTGGTGCATTTGGCGTTGGAGGAATGATTTTATCTTTGACCAGAAAGTGATTCCAGTTGATCACATTATTAGCAATGTTTACTTGCTTTGTGAGGATATGTGTACAACAGATGATCCTTTTCTATTGCATGATTGCGGCCATAACTTATATTGGTCCCCTCCCCTTCTGGAGTGTACAAATTGAATGTAGATGGTGGATTTAGCACTATAAGGGACATGAGTACAGGTTGCATTATTAGAGATGCTCAGGCCTTTGGATTAAGGGCTTATCTTCTAATAAGGGAAATGGCGATTCTCACTTGGCTGAGATTCTCGCTATTTTACGCGGCCTAGAGCTTGTTTGGAGCTTGGGATTCAAGGAGGTCATAGTGGAGTTTGATTGTAGTATGGCCATTGATGCTGTATTGGAGAAATTTGACATTAGCTTTCATCCTCATGCTCCTTGTATTCGGAACATAAGGCATATTCTGGCTCGCTCTTAGCATGTTGAATTGCGCACAGTCTCTAGAGATGGTAACGCTGTTGCATACAAGTTAGCTATTTTGGGTTCCTTTCTTGCTGATAGTGTTCACACTTGGAATGATCCTCCTCAAGAAGTTATCCCCCTATTTCTAGGGGATATGCCTGTGTAGTGTGTTTTCTTGCTTTCTGGTTTCTTTTATTTCCTATGTACCCAAAAAAGTATATATGATTTTATGTTCTAGCTTAAGGTGCTAGAAAATATATGAAAATGTCTTCTATTTAGGAATATAGTATTTGTTTTTATTTTATTTTTCCTATTTGTTTACTTGTTTATTATGCAATTTTTTATATTACAAAATATTAATCTTATATATATAATAGATAATTGATTAATTGTGCTTAGTAATTCTGCTTCAATTTTTTACTTCCATGACATTAAATTCAAAATCTTTTTATTTAATTATGTTCATATTTGTTATAACTTCAAATTTTTTCTTCAAATATATATATATATATATTAGATTTTTATCTGAATTAATTATGTATGATCCATTTATAATTTGGCTTAATTGCACTTTTCGTCCCCCTATTATCATCAATGTGCGATTTTGGTCCCCATACTTTATTTTTCGCGATTTTGGTCCCCCTATTATTCAAAATTCGGGATTTTGGTCCCTCTAACACATAGATTTTAAAAATAAGGGGACCAAGATTTTGAACTAAATCGCGAATTTGGAATAGTAGGGGGACCAAAATCGCGAAAAAAAAAGTAGCGGGACCAAAACCGCGCATTGATGATAATAGGGGGACCAAAAGTGTAATTAAGCCTTATAATTTTTATGTTTCTCTCTTACATATTTTTGTTTAACCATTTTAATGTAAATTTTAAAAAATACTAATACAATGCACATATATAATACTTATGTTAACTTGATTTTCTAAAAAAATAATAGGGAATTCTGGAGACATGAAAGGGAATATCTGCTCCATTTATATGCCCTGCATGTAAAGTTATAATTTGATGATGATATGATTGTGATGTAATATATATATATATATATATATATATATATATATATATATGATGCAACAGAGACATGTGGATTTTTTTAGTATTTGAAGGACCGTGCTTAAGGAAAAATATTAGGAATCTGAAAGCAAGACCCAGAGTTTGAAAAACTTTGCGGTCCAAGGGCGCCTCTATGGAGATCCACGAGCAATCATGCCCTTGATAACTTTTTGTTCTTGAAATGTTCTTATACTATGGAAGAAGAATTGTTCTTCTTATTAAAACTAAACTTGTGCCGCACGGAAAATAATTTATTCTAGTAAAAATATAATATGTTAATAAATTATATATGTAAACACTTGAAAACTCACTAAGACGTTAAAAAAATCATTAGTGTACCAATTAAACGATGATAGGAGACATTTTAAAAGATGTTAATATTTTTATTACATAGTATAACAAAAACTAAATTGTATTTCAAAATTTTAAACATATCTACATCTCCTAAAATTATACAGAAATTTACAAATGAGATTTGTAAAATGAGCGTCTATATATACATACAAATGTAGAGAAAAATTTTGGACAATTTTACCCTATTTTGCAATGTTTTTAAAATTGGACCGGTAATTGAACCGGTGAAGGCACCTATTCATGGTTCAATGGTTCAACTGTGGTCGAACCGTTAATAATTAAATACAATTTTAATATTATATAATATTTTAAGTAATAAAATAACACAAAATTATAAAGAAATCAAGATATATAAGATTATAAATAAATATAAAGGATCTTATTATATATATTATAAGATAAAAAAATTAATAATAATTCACTAAATAATAAATATTTATGTGCAATTCTTAAAAATTTATTCTTATTTATCACAAAAATATTTTAGATTAAATGAAAATACAAAAAAAATAAAAAAAAACTAAAAAATTTGAAAATTTGAAAACTGACCGGTTCAGCCGGTTTTATGACACCGATTTTTACCGATTTTATGACACCGATTTTTACCGGTTTTCACCGGTTCTTGGCCGGTTTGACCGGTTACCACCGATTGTGGAACCAGTCGGTTTTTAACATGATATGGACCGGTTCCCGGTCGGACCGGTTCAACCGGTCGGTCCAATCCAGTTTTTTATAGCTATGCTATTTTAGGCAGGAAAAATGAGTCACAAACTTCCTTTTTTATTATAATAAAGATATTAAGAAATTTTCATATACATATTATCTACCCAAAATTTAATAGTTAATTTTAATTGTTAATGTAAAAATTCATTATGAACTAAATAGAAAAAATAATTGTAATATTTATATTTATTCTTATAATTTAAATTTAATTTTTAATATGTTTTTATGCAAATTATTCTTTTCCGTGTGATAAATTATTCCATTATTATTTAAATATATATTAATAATTTTCATGTTATTATGTTTCCATTATATGGCCGTTACAATCACTACACTATAACATGTAAATGATAATGAAGATTTATGTAAACATTTATTCTCCAATGATTTATAAAAAATATTAAAATAAGAAATTTCTATTAAGAAAATTACAATTCTATTTAAAAACATAATTCATTTATATTAATTAACGTTTGTTTTAAAACTAAAAATAAAGAGACGCAAAAGTTCTACAGACGTGAAAAGTATAATTAAAAGTTCTATCTGCTTTTTTTTTTAAATCTCCTAATCTTAACTTATTTTACAATGACAATTTAGATTTTAGATTATAAATCACATTTATAAATGTAAACATACTGTGAAAATTGAATTAACAAAAAAAGGGAGCAAAGGGACGATGCATGGGGCCATATTGTCATGTTTATTGTATGAATAAATATATTCCAAGTGATGATTCATATAAGGAAAATTATGACTACTTTGCAATGAGAAATGAGAAAGAAAGATAATAAAAATTTCAATACCATAAATATACTCTGCATGAACATAGATAACAAATATATAAAAAGTTTTGTTAACAACCAACAACCCAATAGTAATAGTGGCAATTAGAAACAAAGTTTAAATAGAAAATACCAAAATAAAAGTTAACATATATAACTACTTCATATTTTGTTAGCAACCATTCAACCAACAGTATCATGTTGACAATTAAAGATGCATAATTGCATAATGGCTCCTCAAGTGACAGTTTTTGTTAAATCAATTTGAGATTTACCATTGGATGAGAATGAGACAGTGGAATTGGCTGAAATTGCCCTTAAATCCATTGCAGGAAATCATGGAAGACACAATATGTTGCTGCAGATGAGTTCACTTATGAGTACAGAGCAATCAAGGCATGGCTAAGTTGACGCAATGTGACACCAGTTGACTCCCGCATTGTAAGTTGTCACTAAACCATACTTTACGTTCTGCAATTCAAGAGTGGAAATCATGAGTGACATTTTCTCATGATTTAAACATATCTAAATCCCCTAAAATGATACCACAAAGGAAGTGGAAGAAGAAAGGAACATTGTGATATTCAAACATGTAATGGAACATGTCTTCAACAACAGGGCCTGGAATAAAAAAATTTTAATCAGGAATTTGTAAATACTACAAACATGCAATTCAACCTCAACAAAAACACACACATAAAGTTACCATCAACAATAAAATCAACTGTTGTAACCATAAACCATTAAAACATAATGAAACAATAAACCATTGAAACATAATGAGCCAATAACCACCTAAGCTTTTCAGATTAGAAACCAATTAAACTAAAAAAATCTAAGATCATACAAAAATCTAAGATCATACAAAAGCAGACTCAAGATCATACAAAAAATCTAAAATCATACAAAAGCAGACTCAAGATCATACAAAAAGATCTGGGAGGGGCTTAGTTGTCTATTCATGTTGACATCATTCCATTAGCTCTTATTAAATCTACCCACCCTATCCAGTCCAAACTTGATTATCCTACGTTACACATTGTGGGTGGGGGGTTGAGAGTAGAGACTAACACAAAGGAGGAAAGTCAAGGGAATCTGTCAATAACTCAATATGAACCAACCAAGAAGCATGCATCCAACAAAATCATTACTTTATTCAAATTCACTTGCCCGTAACTTCATCAAAGCATGAATAAAGACTCACCTATTCAAAATCTGCAGTACGGCTGATTCCTAATAGAGCAACAACAGGAAGACAATTAAAACAATTAGTAAAAAATTCAAAAACAAAGTGAGCGTTAAACTTGAGTCAAATGAGAGCATGGAATGAAGATTCATCACAAAAACCTGAAACAAAATGCAAATCTCATAATCCTGAAACAAAATGCAAGGCATTATATATAAGTTACTGATATAAAAAAAATGAAAATGCCTTTTCATAAGGACCATCGATGGTAATCAACAATATGCCCGGAGCCCCTATCACAAACTGAAAAGCATAAGGCGTCCACCTTTTGCCAACAAATATCTGTTGAAATGACTGAAAAGCATAAGGCACCTTTAACTGAATGATTCATAATTATTTACAACCATGCCTCCACGGGAAGAGTTGCAAAAAAAAACCAAACTGATGAAGGGAGAAATCACAAGTAAGCTTAGAAAAAAATGGAGAACTTACAATTCTATTACAAAAGAGAAGAAATTAAATAAATTAAGCATGAACATGGTGCACCAGTAAAAGGAGAGAACATAGAAATTTCCTCTTCGCAAAATGAAGACCTTCCTGCAAGAGGGAAATTTCAGGCTTAGTAAAATAAGAGTAACAAAGAGACAGAGAAAAAGGAGCTCACTCACCACAGGGGCCACCAACGCTTCTAATCTCGCAGCCAGACCCGACCGCCACACCACTGTCGACAACAGCAAGACAAACGGGATATAGACATAGACCATCAGAAACATAATTTAGCATAAAACAAACCAAAAGATAATCACGTCCCTGATCTACGCTCCTCGACAACATGGAGTTAAAATCCTAACATTTTTTTTTATTTTCAAATTTGCGAAGAATGATATAAATTGCTCCAACACCCGACAACACTGCATCAAAAATTAATAGAACAATCAGAAAAAGAGGATCGGGGAAGGATCGGGAAAAAAAATTAACAAAACAGGGGTTGAGGGTTTCTCTGTAAGCGGTAGTGACAACGGAGAAGAAGAACGACTATGAACACCCTTGTCTAAGCTAGGCTTACACAATATGCAAGCAGCGCCGAATAAAGGAGTTGCAGAGGGGGAGCCGCTCGCAGAGCCGTGTGCACGTGTAGGGAAGAAAAAAGGGAGAGGAGGGAAGCAAAACAGTGAAAGGAAGGGGGAGTGCAGACGCAATGAGATATCATTCAGTGTCATCGTTAAAGCAATATTGAAAAATGGGTTTCTCTGCTCAGTGGAAGAAACGAAGAGACAGAAACACCAGAAGATGGAGCGTGACATTAATGTACAACATTTCAAAATTCAAATTCAAATTCATTAATTAAAACGTAACTAAATTTGGGCAAATTTTTGGGACAAATTTACCCTTATTTTGGGCGGGAAAATGGAGTCACAGAGTTCCTCCCTTTTATTATTATAAAGATACTTTGTTTCATAAACATATAAAAATATATAGAACTTTATGTTTTTCTTAGATGCTTGTGCCGTGTACTTTGTGAGACTTCCCAATTCACATGAATCACATAAAAGGGTAATTTAATTAACGTTTATATTTTACATTAAAATGTATATATTTCCACCAACTGGTGATTGAGGACTAATTCAACTCTTGGTGAAACGTGTCCCAGGAGTTGAAAAATGCTTTTTGCAGTTTTTGCTTACGAATGGCTGTGTGATCAATCATGATTAATCATGTTGTTTGGTGGAGAAAACTATATGCAAATGCAAAGTGAGTCAAAAGAAGATTATTCCCCCTCCCCCTTATGAAACACAAGACCAATCGATTATATGGCACAGCAATTGTACAGGTGACTAGTAAAGAATTATGCTTCCCATATCATCATCACCTCCCAATTTTCAAATGAAAATGGTTTTTGTACACAAAATAATTTTGTGCATAAAAAAGCAAAAAAAAAGGGAATAATAAAGAAAAAGTATATGATTATGATGGAATATTATATTTATGAAATTTATGAGATTCTTTTTCTATGCAAGTAAAATTATTTTAAAAGGCAAATGTCATATTTTCATAAAAAAATGCTAACGAGGACCTTGCCAGTATTGATTAAATAATTAAAATTAAAAAGTTTTTATTCGACTGTATAATATTTAATATTATAAATGATTTTTCTAACATCACAAGATAAATCAAAAGTAGAAAGGTTTTATTGGAAAATACAACTGTCACAATATCCAATGTATTGGAAACATTGAATGTTACATTTTTCAATAAAACATTTCCACTTCTGATTTATTATCATGTGCAAGTGCAATGTTGCACATGTTAGAAAAATCGTACTATATATGCAATGAACCTCATGATTTTCAATAAAAGCATACTATATATGGATTACTTAACCAATGATCTTAGGGCACTCGTTAGTACAATCATTTTAATAAATATGAGTGTTTTACATTTATTAACAATTTGTTTATAAAAATGATCACTATTGAATAGTTGGTTATTGAATAGTTGTTCATATTCTAATAGTTGGTTATTGAAAATAACATTGTACATCCACTATCATGGGAAATAGGTGAATAATGGACAATAAATTAAAGGTATAAAAGAAATTAATTAATATAATTCAAAATAGTATGCATATGTATTTTGAGTTGGAGCACCACATATTCATCCGAACAAGTGTTATCCTCATAAAGGTAAGGGTGGCAGGCTCATATAGGTAGTCCATGATCATGTAGTCAACTTCGATTGCCCCCGGACCAGGTCATATTTATAAGAAACATAAGACAAAAATCATCAAGACCAAGAAAATGCAATGAAATCTGTTAATAGTAATTAATAATGTCATAAATTTAAGTTTTATGCTAGAAATACCCTTAGCACTAAATTATTATATGGGTAGATACCCTCAGTATTTTAGTAATTAATGCAACTAAATATGATATATTACAAGAAAAATTGGATTTAGCTGCAAAAAATTAGCGTAGGCCACAGGGCCTTGGCTAATTTTTCCTTTTAGCGTAGGCCAGCCCTAGCAAAGCGGACGCTAAGAAGTCGTCAACTCGTTTTAAAATAACGAAGATATTTGCGTTCGCTGGCCCCCGCTAATTATTTTTTATTTTTTTAAAATTTCTTTTAGCGGAGGCTAGCCTACGCTACATGTATACTTTGGCTTGCCCTTTTCTCTTCTATACGCAATTAGATGTTCTCACATTTTCTTTCATCTTTGTGCCCTAGCCACTCTTTCCCTCACCCACTCACCTCTGCCTCCATCGTTGTGCGTCGCCGCCGCTCTCCCAAGGGGGAGGAATCTTTAGCTGGCCTGGCATGTCAACTAACAAAGGTACACAAGAAAACTTTGCTCGCTATTGCAAGTGAACAAAAATTTATCCATCATTCTTCCTACTAGTTCATGATTTGTTTATTTAATTTCTCTAAGCGTTAATTTGTCCATGATTACATGCTTTGTTTTCTTCCTTTGTCACGTTTATTTTAATTATATATAGTGGTAACTCTTTATTTCATTCAAACCAATTTCTTCCTTCATGTTATTTAAACCATGATAGATCTGGTCAAGTTTTTCAAGAGATTCTACTTGCTGAAATCTGTTCCATGCAATCTCTAATTCCTTTCTCCCTCTTCATATATTGATAGTTTGATTCGCATAGCATACAAACCATTTGGTTTTATATTTTCAAGAAGGAATGCCACTCTCTCTGCTCAATAATGTATTCTAAATATTAAGATTGCTTGACTGAAATTAGACATGGTTTTATATTTTCCAGAAATAGTGGATAAGTCTTGGACTGGTATGCCTCGGAATACTCTTGAATAATATATGGAAGGACTAGATAAATTCTTAGACTTTGCTTTTGCTAATCAGAGTGTTGAGGGTTGTATAATATGTCTTCTCATCAACTATTTCCTTAATATCTTCTGATGACTAAAATTCTCTTCCAGATGTTCCATTTGATACCAACACCACAAGGAAGCTATTATGTGTTGAACGACATTTTCCGTTTGAACTATGCATGAAGAATTGAAGATAGATCAAGGATTTGCAGGTTGGCCGAGAAAAGAAATGGGGTGGTCTCTGCCTTAAAATTGGAAGGCAAAAATGCAAAGTTATCTGCTCAAATTGAGGGTAGGGCCGAGAAAAGAAATGGGGGTGAAGTGGCAATAATGCCTTAAAATTTGTTTTATTAACTTTAGCGTAGGCTAGCCTACGCTAATGTAAGCCAAGTCTAAATTAGCGTAGGCTGGCCTACGCTAATGTAGCGTCCGCCAGGCCTCCGCTAAATTAGCGTCGGCCATTTAGAAATTAGTTAGATTCTATGTAGTGTCCATTTTAGCGTAGGCTGGCCGACGCTACTTAGCGGCGGAGTTGCAACAAATATTTGCCTCGAGGGTTTTAGCGGCGGCTGACGCTAAACCTACGTAAATTTGCTTTTAGCGTACGCTTTCCCTCATTAGCGTGGGCTTTTGGCCTACGCTAAAGTGCATTTTTCTTGTAGTATATTTAGTGTCAAGAAAAAACATATTTTTATTTCTTATAAATAGAATCGGAAGTAGTATCAGTTCACATCAACCGCTATTGGAGCTATTTTTCAAGCATGACTGAAATCACAATCATAATCATTTACCAAGAAGAAAAGTCTCTCAAAAAAGAGAAAAAGAGTGGGGGAGGAGAAATTAAAGATGATATGAATATATCTATAAATTAGTCGTGACTTCTTTTTAGTCTATGACATTTAAAAATTAACTGAATTAATTCATGATATTCTTTCCCTTTCATCAATTTAGTCAATTGTCACAATTTTAATTTAATCAGTTAATTTTTTCAGCCTTTAATTTTTAACTAACTTTTTATTTTTTAAATTTAAGCCGGTGTTTTAACTTTGAGCTAATTTTTCTCTACTAGTAACCAATTATAATTAAAAAAATTCAAAATAACAATAACCAATCAGGGAGTTGATAATCATAACGGGGGGAGGGGTTAAAAATGTAACTATACAATACATTACAGTTGCACATTTGTAATATTGGTGGGAAAACATTTGGTGCCATAAAGCTTTATCCTCATAAAAAACTACAAAAGAAAATGGCAAAATGTTTGATATTAGGACACCTAACAATAGAGTTGACCCAGTCTTTGTTTGCATGCACATTTTCTTTGTTTTTGCTAAAATATTATACGGCATACCTAACAGATAAGCAATTGAATAACATATTGACGTCAGATAAGGGGAACAACCGTATTCCATTTGACCATTTATTCAAGTAAAAATCGTTGATTCTACAAAATAATAAAAAAATATATACAAATTAAAGAGAATGGTCCACAAGAAAGTAGAATACTAACAAATGTTGCAACAAATCATAACCTATTAGTTCCCACTTCATTTAGAGAATAGAGACTCAAGACAGAAAGCATTGTCATTGCAAATATCCTTTTGAATTTTGAGTACATATTAACATAAAGAAGATCTAACATAATAGTCCGAGAATATCATATAGAATTGAAAGAGATAATGAACTCAAAAATATTGAAGCAGTTAAATGTGTACAAAACAATAAAATGTTTGTGTTTGTAATGACCCCTGTTCCTGTAATTACCTGAAGCCTAATTCTATCATCTGAAGAAACAAAACCTATTTTTTTCTTCTTTCTTCTGTATAATTACTTTCAATCTATGGGAAACCCCTAAAAAAATTAAACCCCAGAATTGCCATTTCATAGCTATTATCCTATACACCTTTCACCCCTAACAAGATGTTAAACATCAGCACACTTCATTGGTGCATATCCAAGTCTGGATTTCTTCATATCATATAAGATGTGAAAATTCTGCTGCTGATAGTTTCCAATTATTGAAAGGGCACCCTTGGGAGTCCCCAAAATAGCCAAACAAACAACATCATCTGGTTCAATTTGGATAAAGTAATTCTCCACAGGAAAATCCCATACAGCCCCATCTGCAAACAAGATCCTAAATTCAGGCAGCTCCATTTGTTCAATTCCACTCACATTATAGCATGGCTTTAAAGGAGGAAAGCTTTCAACAAGTGGATAGCCCTTAATTTTCTTCATAAATGCCTCCTTAATAATCCCATAAGCAGGCTCAGCAAAATAAGTAAGAGTGGTACCAGAATCAATGATTGTGCCACCACCACCTTCTGCTGACAAATGCCAAGTCTCATCTGGTATCTTTAGCACCTCATCACCAACCATGATAGATTTTATCTGGACATAGTAAAATGTGTCAACAGAATTCTCTTTCCCACCAACAAAAGAAGTGAAATTCAAATTTGGGTGGCTGAGCAGCTCCTTGTCCTCACCAAATATCAATTTGCTGCTGACACTTGAATTACTATTTCTATCCACAAGGCAATAGGAAAAGGAATGACCATAAAGAGATTGTAGCTGAGAAGCAAATGACAATGGTCCTCTCCCCAAGCCTAGCAATCCAGCAGCCCCATGAAATAGACCTCTATTCCAATGACCACAACCAAACATAACATTCTCAACAAGCTTGAACTCAGGCTTGCCAGTAGGTGTGGTAAGATTCACTGTAAAGGTTTCAAGTGCAAAATCCCCAGTGGTATTGGAACTATCACCATACCAATAGAAGTAAGGACAGCTCTGATTCTCAGCCTTGCAAGGCTGAGGAGGATCTGGGGATGACACCAATTTGCACTGGGGATCATGACAACTTATATTTTTAAAAGAACTAGAATCTTTAGGGTCATAGTATGGTCCATTTTGCTCAAAACAAGCATAGCAAGGAACACATTGAATCCAGTTAAGATCACTACCAGTATCAAGTATCAGAGAAAAATGTTTAGGAGGTGTGCCAACAAACACATCCATGAAGTACTCACCAGAGCCAAGACTGACCCCTGACCCCAAGGTTGCCACAAGCTGAATGGAATTGTTTCCTGCAAAATAATCTGGTGGAGGTGCTGGAGCAACCACTGGCTTATAGGACTTCTTTGATTGCTCCTTCTGCAGCCTTGAAATGGTGTTTTGGTTCTTCTTTTCTATGACCCTTCTGTGAAGGGTCTGAATTCTTGTCAAGTCTCTCATTGTAAAATCAGCCAAAGATTTTTTAGGCTCAGCATCTTTGCTCACTGGCTTGTGTTTCAAATGGACTTTCACAGATTGCTTGTGCTGTTTTGCTGCTAGAAAAGCTTCCCCTTCTTCACCTGATGTCATGGTAACTTCAGAATGCCCAAATTTCTCTGATTTTGAGAAGCTACACCCTGTATCAGCTGAAGAAGAAACAACATTGAAGCTTGCTGGATCAGGGAACTTGATTCCAGCAAGAGAAGATCCATTCTTATTGAGACTATTGTGATTGTGATTCCTAGAAATGGCTTCTACAGTGCAGCAGTGTAACAACACAAGGAGAACTAGAATCAGGGAAGCCTTCAAAACCATAGTAATGATGGTGTCTTCTTGCTTGGAGCCAGTGAAAAAAACCAACTTCAAGCACCTGGCAGAAATTCAAGGTGTAAAAACGGTGAAAAACCCAGAAAGAGCAAAACCTTACAACAATTTCTGAGCTGAGAAAGGGAGAAAAATAAAAAAGAAGGGATGTCAAAATTCACTCTCAAAACCAATCAGAAATTGCCAGAAAGCAAAGATTCAGAAGCAAAATCTCCACAAAGAATCAAACTTTAAGGAAAACAGATAAAGATAAACCAAAATGCTAAAAATGGGCACTTTTCAAGGCAAAAAATGACAGAGAGAAGAGAAGAGAGGAACAGAGGAAGAAAGCGATTCTGGGCTTTTACACTCTCAAGAACAAATGAGAAAAAAACGACCAAAAACGCGGTTTCATTCATAATAAAGTTTACCCTTCAAGCACATCAGTTTCAATGTACATAATGAAAGATCAATTTTTAATGGGAATATATATAATAATAACTAGTCTTCTACTTCTACTCTGATTCTTGCAGGGTATGTTCCTCACAGTTTCCTCATTTTATTGGCATGTATTTGTCTTGTCATGTGTGGATCAGACCCATATCACAAGTTTAAGACTTCACCGTAGGAAAGGGATACATTTGAAGAAAAAAAAAAAAGATCTCACAAATCCCCCATAATACATTAATTGCAATTATATTTTTAAATAATTTATTCATGTAACTTTTATCTTAAAATATAATAAAAGCTGAAGAAGATAAAGTTTATGATGACAAGTAGGTTGGTTAGTCATTTATTATTTTGGTCTTTAACGTAAGTGTTACCAACGCAACGCTGGCTGCAACTACAGAAAGTCAAAGTGAAAAATGGATTTCTAAACAATTTCCTTTCCACTTTGTGGAATAGAAGTTGGGGTCACTGGTCAGAGTTTGTGAACCTGTCCAGTCCCTGTCCCATTGCTGAACCCAAGAGAGAGAAAAACAAATCTACCTTTGCGACTGTGATTTGTGACTTTGATGATGAAAAACTGTGGCTCAAATTTTCTGAAAGTGCCCACGTTTACACGCTGAAAAGTGAAACACACTTTACACTGAGATGATGGATCTTCTGTTAAAATTTTATTAGTTAAGATATGAAAATTTTTATATCAATTTTATTTTAGAATATTAAATAAGTGATTTTCTTATCAAATTCAATTTATAATTAAAAGAAAGTAAAAATATTTTTATATCATTTATCATATAAAATATTAAGGTTTAATTATGTTTTTGTTACTCTAAAATATTGTGATTTTCCCATTTGATTTCCCATTTTTATTTTTTTTTAAATAGTCCCCCAAAAATGATTTCTTTCCCAAATGATCCATCTGTTTTTTTACAATTATTTTTTTCCCAAATGATTCTTAAAAAATATCACGATTTTTAAATTAATCTTGATAAAATATCGTGATTTTTAAATTAGTCCCCCAAAATATCGTGATTTTCTCAAATGATCCCTCTGTTTTTTGTGTCAAGTCGGCAATTTATAGTTAAAAAGACAGATGGACCATTTGGGAAAAAATATATTTTTTTGGAGGATCATTTTAGAAAAAATAAAAAATGGGAGACAAATAGAAAAATTACGATATCGTTGGGACTAAAAACATAATTTAATCAAATATTAATATTGAAATATTTGTTTATGAGTATTAGGTAATGTAATGAAAAATCCCGATCTGGCTTTTCTACTGCGCAAGGTCGTGTTGCGCCTCTCCTGTCCAGATAAACTACGTCGTTTTTGAGATATATGTAATGGGATAAAATTGCATTATGATATTAGTGCAGTACACTACTGTATTAGGGTTTTATTACATTTTCTCTCTATTTCATTTTTTTTAATGAATCCAAAATACTCCTATAGCTTAGAATAGCAAATCGTCCAATATTGGTTGTTTGAATACTTTGTTCCATGCTTCCAGCTTCATTCTTTTTTTTTAATCAATCCTAATATTTTTTTACATGAAATGCATTGTGTTTGAAACTTGAAATCTCATGTTAAATTATCCAAACCTCCACCACTAGGCCGACTTAAATTAATAAAAGATTTAATGTATATATACTAACACTGTAAAATAAATTGCACATTATCATCTAATGAAGTATTGCCACATCATTTAATGGATTTAATAATCCGACCCATGCGATTTATGAGTATTATTATTCAAATAGATTGTTTATATTGAATACTATAATATATTTAATTTGATTAATATAAATATGTAAACTTTAGAAAATGATAGTAATTAGTGATTTTTTTCATATTAAAATTTATACTTATTTATATAGAAAGAATTAAAAAAATTAAAACATAGAGAATTTATTTGAAACAACAATTATCAAACATTAATAATTATAAATGTAAAATATATCATCTTATCATTTATATTATTTTTTGTCAAATTATAATGTTTAAAAATATAACTAGTCGGGTACCCGTGCGATGCACGGGGCGAGAAAATGAGGAAAATGGTAAAGAGTCGAGTATTAAATTTAGCTAAGAATACGCAACAATAAATATTAAATAAGAACATAATAGAAAAAAATATTAATTAGTGATTTTTATTGAAAAAACTTCTTAATAGCAAATATAATTGAAGCGTTGATTATTTAAATGATTGCACCTTATTTTTATTTATTTATTATTAATATCATATTTATTGTTATTGCAAATGAAAGAACAATAAAAATAAATAATCTATGATAAAATTTAGAAGCTCAATAATTTCTTCATTCTCTCTCTCACACATATGATCATGATATTAATGTGTTTTGATGAAAAAAAGAATTCCTACTTAAGTTTGCTCTTATTTATGTTCAGACTTAGAAGCTCAATAAGTTTGCTCTTATTTTTGTTCAGACTTAGGGCTTTTAAGAATTGTTTGAAAATTGCTTCTATTTTTAATAGCAGATCTCTTTTTTCCTGATTCTAATTATCATTTTGGGATCATCATTCCACAAAAAAACAATGATAATTTATTTATAATAATTCAAATGAGTAATTTCACATGAACAATTTCAAAACTATCACTAATTTCACGTGATAAAATTAAGCCTTTTAAATTTCAATATAGATATAGGTTAATTATTTTCTATTATTTTTCAATGACTTTAAATTTTAACTTATTAAATTATTTTCTATTTTTTTATTTGTAATGATAATAGATAAAAAACAAGAAACAATAATTTAATTTACGGGTTAAAATATAGGAAAAGATTTATAATAATTAATTTATGAGATATATTAAATCACACAAAGCAAAAATTACACTTTAACTATTTTTTTAATATAAATTTGGGTTACTAATGTTTTTCTTTTTTAATTATAAAAATATTAAAAAATTAATTAATAAAAGTTAAGGACTTTTAAATTGATTTGTGATTATATTGATGGGAGTTTTTTAAGTTCTTTTTTCTTGTTATGTTCTTATTTAATATTTATTGTTGCGTATTCTTAGCTAAATTTAATACTCGACTCATTACCATTTTCCTCATTTTCTCGTCCCGTGCATCATACGGGTACCCGACTAGTTATATTTTTAAACGTTATAATTTGACGAAAAATAATATAAATGATAAGATGATATATTTTACATTTGTAATTATTAATGTTTGAAAATTGTTGTTTCAAATAAATTCTCTATGTATTAATTTTTTTTAATTCTTTCTATATAAATAAGTATAAATTTTAATATGAAAAAAATCACTAATTATTATTATTTTCTAAAGTTTACATATTTATATTAATCAAATTAAATATATTATAGTATTCAATATAAACAATTTATTTGAATAATAATACTCATAAATCGCATGGGTCGGATTATTAAATCCATTAAATGATGTGACAATACTTCATTAGATGACAATGTGCAATTTATTTTACAGTGTTAGTATATATACATTAAATCTTTTATTAATTTGAGTCGGCCTAGTGGTGGAGGTTTGGATAATTTAACATGAGATTTCAAGTTTCAAACACAATGCATTTCATGTAAAAAAATATTAGGATTGATTAAAAAAAAGAATGAAGCTGGAAGCATGGAACAAAGTATTCAAACAACCAATATTGGACGATTTGCTGTTCTAAGCTATAGGAGTATTTTGGATTCATTAAAAAAAATGAAATAGAGAGAAAATGTAATAAAATTCTAATACAGTACTAGTGTACTACACTAATATCATAATGCAATTTTATCCCATTACATATTTCTCAAAAACGACGTAGTTTATCTGTACAGGAGATGCACCTTGCGCGGTAGAGAAGTCAGGTCGAAAAAATCCATAGTAGATTGGAAAAGGAGCATGTGAGATGCGATCGTGACATCGTGATATTGGCATTGTATTATGCCATAAATGTCAATTCTATATTTGGGATGTTCAAACTAAGACAGCAAGACCCAAAAAGTCACAATCACTAGGCAAAAAATGGTAGTAGAAAATGAGCAGACTTGTTGAATTTTAATTTATCAATGAAAATGTTACTTATAAAGAATTAAGCTCCTAAGGATATTAATTAATAAATATTTTTTTATTAAGAATTATAACATTGATTATGTTTATAGCATGATGTTATATATTTCAATAAAAATTAGTATATTTTTTATGAAAGATCCTAATGAGTACATTTATGGTACCGTTTAAAGAATTCAACTCTGTTTTTTATGTGGTTTTAAGATTTTAAATTTGTTTTTAAATAAGCGTCGATATCAGGATAATAATAATTTCTATTTTTTTAATTTTACCCCTTTCTTAATCGAATTATTTCTTGTCTTAAATATTTGTTATAAAGCTATATCATATATGCCCTACAAGTTCAAAGTCTTTATAAATGTTTTCTTTTTGTTTCTAACAAAAAAATTATGGTATGAAGGTAAATCAAATTTAAAAAATTAAGGATCATTTCATTCTAAAAAGAGAGATATCAAATGCATTAACGAGAGAAATGACATATTTGGAAATAAAATGGGACTAAAAAGACATAGTTATTGCATTGATTAACTTTTGTGCAAAAACCTTAAACGACATATAAAAAGAAACGAATGAAATATCATTTAATATTATAAATATAATCAATATTATGATTTTTAATTATTTATTAATTTCTTACAAATGTCATTAAAACATTCATTGACCGAATCAATATCTTAAAAGCACTCATTACGGCCATTTCCTAAAGATTTATTACTACAAAACCCATATGGTTGATTTTATCGTCTAGTTTTAAAAATAAGGATTGCTATCCGGTCATGACATGTTTCATATTTATTGGTTCAAGTAGGTTAATTTTTTTTTTGTTTAACCACGGGTATCCTCCACATGAGGCAATCCTTTTCGAGCCGGGAACATCCACATCATGGTGGGGCTAGCTCTACCAGCGGGGATTTTTCCATCCACAAGACTCGAACCTGAGACTTTGCTTAAAGGGAAACAAGCATGTACCACTTGAACCAACCCCGGTTGGTAAGTAGGTTAATTTTACATGTAATTGTAAACCTTTAAATTTTTATTCTTAATTTAAATTTGAAAACCTTTTCATTTTTAAAAATAAGTCCCCAAATTTATTTTCTTTCTATTAACTTCCCTCGTTTTTATGGGAAAGTTAGGTTTTCCAGTGAACTCCATCGTGTTCTCTATATCGAAATCTTTTCTTCATAACACTTTCTCTTTCTATAATTGTCATTTGATACTCCATTTTAATTTGGTGGGTCATTGTGGTGGTGCGTAGCAAAGAAAAAGGCGCTCTCAGATGAACCAGTGGCTGCGTGGATGTTCTATTGATGGTGGTTGGGCTATGTCATGTGTGTCATGCAGCTCAGGGACGATGAGGACAAGAAAAGAATGACACCATCAAGGTGGTGCAGGGACTCGTAGTGACTATGGTGGTTCTATTCAGGCCGAGGCTGAAACTCAACTCGATTAGGGATGGCAATTTCATACTGCTTATGGGGATCCCCGTGGGGACTGCCCCATTTAAGGCCCTGAAAATGGGGTTTTTTCCCGTGGGGACGGGGAGCAAAATCCCCCCAAGAGGAATTCGGGGACAGGGATGGGGATCATACCCTCTGCCCCGCGGGGTCCCTGCCCTGCATATTATATATAAAAAACTTATATATTTATATAAATAATATAATATGTATTATGACAATAATATAATATAATTTACTTTTTTTGTCTTTTCATAAATAACAATTATATATTTATTTTTCTATTTTTTTTATCTTTTTTTATTTTTTTAACATTATCTAATATCAAGTAGGGATCCTCGCGGGTATTTGTGGGGAGTCGGGGAACGGGGACAGGGGGAATTATACCCCGTGACGAGGATCGGGGACCGGGACAGGGAGAAGTTAGAAAATCAGGGACGGGAAGCGGGGGGTCACTCCCCCCGCGCGGGTGCCATCCCTAGGCTCAATGGTTAGGGATGGAAACCGATTTTAGAAATAATTAGAGATGAGGGGAGTATTCATGGCGGCCACCTCATGGTCTTAATCTGCGAGAGCGCTCTATGGGATTGCCAACAAGATGAAATAGGTGAAGGGAGAAGACAAATGAGAGGGAAGGTTGTGGGTGAAGTTGGTGATGGTATTTCGATGGGGAAGCTTAGGTGAGTTGATGAAAGGATCAAAATGGTATCAACGACTACATTGTGTCTTTAAGGTTGATTGAAGATAAAGTAGTGAAGATGAATATAAGGGGAAGAAAATGTGGGAATGGAGATAATAGCAGATAGAAGAAGAAAATGTTGAAAGAAAGGTTCGTCAAGAACGAGGTAATTGTGTGAAGTTAAAAATGAGTGAAAAATGAAAGGGAGAGAATCAATAATAAAGCAGCAGGGTTTAACCCCAAAATGAAAATGTCTTCTTTCGGCGTGGGGTCAGGTTACGCTAAACAAGTTTTTTAACTTGTGTACCGATACACAAGAAAATGACCTGTTGTAGCAGGTTTCTATTAAGTTTCATATTTTGCAAATAAGCCCTTCAACTATTATGGGTCCGTTTGGTTTACAGTTGAGTAGAATTGATTCTAGAAATGAATGGTTGAGATAGATGATGCACGTTTTACGAAGTACGTTGGACGGAAGTGATTTAAAATCAATTTTGCAGAATTGATTCTGAATGGATGAGAATTTTAACCAAACGGGCACTATAATTATAAGGTGGCTTCTACGGTACATGTGAGGTGCAGGTCATGTATTGGTACCCAACAATTTTGACCTATTATAATAGGTAAGCCAACACTACAACCCAAAATATGTATTTACAAAACATGCCCTATATTTTGTTTAATTGTATTATCCCCCCAAAGTAAATTAAGCCCAAATTTAACAATTTAAAAGTTGAAATTCATTATTTTAATATTTCAGATTTTATTCTCTCTCTCCTCTTTCTCTCTCTCCTCTCTCTCTCCTCTCCTCTCTCCCCCCTCCCCCCCTCTTTCTCTCTCTCCTATCTCTCTCTCCCTCTCTCTCTCCCTCCTTTCATCTCTCCCTCACTCTCTCTCCTATCCTCTCTCCTCCTCTCTCTCCCCTCTTTATCTCTCTCCTATCTCTCACTCCCCCTCTCTCCTCTCTCTCCCCTCTCTCTCTCCTCTCTCTCTCACTCTCTCTCCCCTCCTCCCCATCTTTCTCTCCTCTCTCTCTTCCCCCCTCTCTTCTCTCTCCCCTTCCTCCTCCCTCCTCTCTTGGAGTTTGCCTCTGTAATTCATAACTTATACTAGGGACACCGCCAATAGCCTCCAAAAAAATTTTGGTGATTTTTCAACGTGTATGTAATTATTAAAAATCATTTATAAATATTTGGTGTGTTAAAAAATTATGGAAAAATTAAGGTAACACACTTATGGGGTGTACCTAACAGTGGTGCACTCCTTGCATGGAGATCAGATCATTTCCATGTTGAATTACACCTCTTTATGTCAAGTATTATTCACCAAAAACATGAACCCATATCAGGGTGATAATCTTGGAATTTGCCTCTGTAATTCATAAATTATACTAGGGTCACCACCAATAGCCTCCAAAAAAATTTTGGTGATTTTTCAACGTGGCATGTAATTATTATGATTTTTTATGTTATAAAATGGTTAAAAATCATTTATAAATATTTGGTGTGTTTAAAAATTATGGAAAAATCATGGTAATACACTTATGGGGTGTACCTAACAGTGGTGCACTCCTTGCATGGAGATCAGATCATTTCCATGTTGAATTACACCTCTTTATATCAAGTATTATTCACCAAAAACATGAACCCATATCAGGGTGATAATCTTGGAGTTTTCCTCTGTAATTCATAACTTATACTAGGGTCACCACCAATAGCCTCCAAAAAAATTGGTGATTTTTCAACGTGGCATGTAATTATTATGATTTTTTATGTTATAAAATGGTTAAAAATCATTTATAAATATTTGGTGTGTTAAAAAATTATGGAAAAAATCATGGTAATACACTTATGGGGTGTACCTAACAGTGGTGCACTTCTTGCATGGAGATCAGATCATTTCCATGTTGAATTACACCTCTTTATATCAAGTATTATTCACCCAAAACATGAACCCATATCAGGGTGATAATCTTGGAGTTTTCCTCTGTAATTCATAACTTATACCAGGATCACCACCAATAGCCTCCAAAAAAATTTTGGTGATTTTTCAACATGGCATGTAATTATTATGATTTTTTATGTTATAAAATGGTTAAAAATCATTTATAAATATTTGGTGTGTTAAACAATTATGGAAAAATCATGGTAATGCACTTATGGGGTGTACCTAACAGTGGTGCACTCCTTGCATGGAGATCAGATCATGTCCATATTGGATCCTTGTGGATTAGCAAAAGTAGGAGTAACGGTTTCTTAACCCTAACTCTCGCCCTTATAGAAACCAATATGAGATCCATCTCAGTGGCTTAATGTTGGAAAATCACTCTATAAGTGCAAACATGTTATTGTGACTACGCCAATAGCCTCTCGGAAAATTTTTGTGATTTTTCAATGTGTGATGTAATTATTATTAATTTTAATGTCTAAAATAGGTTAAAAAACACTTAAAATTAGATGCTTTGTTAAAAAATTATGGAAAAATCATGGTAATACACTTATGGGGTGTACCTAAAAGTGGTGCACTCCTTGCATGGAGATCAGATCATGTCCATATTGGATCCTTGTGGATTAGCAAAAGTAGGAGTAAAGGTTTCTTAACCCTAACTCTCGCCCTCATAGAAACCAATATGAGATCCATCTCAGTGGCTTAATGTTGGAAAATCACTCTATAAGTGCAAACATGCTATTGTGACTACGCCAATAGCCTCTCGGAAAATTTTTGTGATTTTTCAATGTGTGATGTAATTATTATTAATTTTAATGTCTAAAATAAGTTAAAAAACACCTAAAATTAGATGCTTTGTTAAAAAATTATGGAAAAATCATGGTAACACACTTATGGGGTGTACCTAACAGTGGTGCACTCCTTGCATGGAGATCAGATCATGTCCATATTGGATCCTTGTGGATTAGCAAAAGTAGGAGTAAAGGTTTCTTAACCCTAACTCTCGCCCTTATAGAAACCAATATGGGATCCATCTCAGTGGCTTAATGTTGGAAAATCACTCTATAAGTACAAACATGTTATTGTGACTACGCCAATAGCCTCTCGGAAAATTTTTGTGATTTTTCAATGTGTGATGTAATTATTATTAATTTTAATGTCTAAAATAGGTTAAAAAACACTTAAAATTAGATGCTTTGTTAAAAAATTATGGAAAAATCATGGTAACACACTTATGGGGTGTACCTAACAGTGGTGCACTCCTTTCATGGAGATCAGATCATTTCCATGTTGAATTCCACCTCTTTATGTCAAGTATTTATTCACCAAAAACATGAACCCATATAAGGGTGATAATCTTGGAGTTTGCCTCTATAATTCATAACTCATACTAGGGTCACCATCAATAGTCTCCAAAAAATATTTGGTGATTTTTCAACGTGGCATGTAATTACTATGAATTAATTACATTTAAAAGAAGATAATTAAATTAAAAATATTGGGTAATGAGAAAAAATTCTGGAAAAAAATATTGTTGGTGTCCCATTGAGTGCATATTGAAGTATGTAGGGGAAGGTTGGGGTGAAATGAAGTGTTTGGGTAGTTTACCCTGGTGAGTAGATGGTGGTAGTATACAAACCCCAACTCTAAGTATACTTTCCATGGATAGTGGGGGGCTTGCGTAGTTGACATATGAATTTGACGTGAAGTTTTCGATGCATGACTTGGGTGTTACCTTGGCTCCCGTGGTTAATTTTCGTGTTTTTTTTATATTTTTGGTAATTTCTATGAATTAATTACATTTAATGTAGATCAACACATTTATTATATTTCATAATGTGTGTTTTTATGTAATAAAAAAAAATCAGAAATGGACGATGACAAAAACACTTCATCCTTTTTACTTTTTTTTTCATTTTTTATCAAAATCATATCATCATTTATTTAGCTTCTATTGTAGTGTTTTTTCTGCTTTTTGATTGTTTTAATTAATCATTCACTTATAATATCATTCTTCTTCGCTCTCACGTTAGTAAAGTGATTATTTTATGAACCACAAGTATCATACACGGGAGACAGTCTTAATCCCGCCATTTTCCTTTTTCTTTTATTTTATATCACACTTTCACTTTCTTTTTTTATTATGATATTAAAACATTTTATCTCATTATTTGTTTTTATTAGTATGTTTCATTATGAAGGAATATTTTTATGAACTGCGGGTATTCTTCACGGGAGACAATCTCATTCCTACCATTTTATCTATTCTATTTACTTTATATTAAAATTTTTTCACAGTACATGTGTCGTGTTTTCAAACTTCCATTTTTAATGCAATGAATAACAAGTATTTTCCTCGGGAGAGTCTTGCTTTTTTCGTTTTCTTTTATTTCTATCGCACTTTTGTTTTCTTTTTTTTATTATATTAAATCATCTCACTAATTATTCGTTCCTATAATTATTTGTTTTATTATAAGAGTAATTTTTTTAATGAACCAGAGAGGCAGTCTTACTCTTACCATTTTTTTCCTTTTTTTCTCATACATTAATTTCTATTATAATTATATTAAAACATATTCTCTTAATATATAAGTATTTATGATAGCTAATATTTTATCCCGTGCGAAGTACGGACAACATAAATCATATCATCAATTTACTCGTGTGAAGGCACGGGTCACCTACTAGTTTTAAAACAAAAAAAAATACATACAATAATTAAACTTTTAAATATTTAATTTTCATAATTTCATTAATTTTAAACCATTTTTTATTTGCAATTACACAAAAAAAGTCCTCATTTTTATTCATTTATTTCAAACATTTGTAATTTTTTTAATAAATCTTATTGTGATCGAGTATTTTTTATATTAATTAGAAATTTTTTAGTAATCTGACTATAATTTATGCTTAAAGATTTATTTTTTCCCAACTGATTTGGGTTTCAACTGCGCAATATCTGTTATTTTAATTCTTTTTTATTGCTAAGAACTCTTCAAGGATAGTTGTTTCCACAAGCACCCCTTTTCTAATTAAAATTAAGTACTCCCCCACTACGCCACCCCAAAACCACATTTTAAATGTGGATCCGGACAAACTCTACTGGAAATAACTTAAATTTAATTTTACATTTAAAATGTGGATCTAGTGTAAATCAAACCTAACCTTTCCAAGAGTTGTTAATTAATAACTCTCCAATCATCTCCCCTTAGAAAAAAAAAATAAAACCCCTGTACAAACAACATCACCAAGGCATCAAGTCAAAGTGTCCAAATAGATCCAGATAGGCCAAAAAGACTGCACCGCATTATTAACTTTTATCATGAATTACCAAAAAAAAAAAAGCCATTGCCATTAGAAAAAGAAAGAAAGGAATCTCGAACCTCACTTCTTCTCTCTCCAATCCCACCTCCTCATTTCATGTGCCAACCAAGGACTAATTAATAAATTATCAAACATAGCATAACACCCCAGTTACCGAAATAGCGTAGTTACATCTCACCCGTCCATTAAATATAATAATTTATCAACGTCAGACATTACTTGTGTATGGTACACAAGTTTTAAACTTGTGTACCATAACCTAAACCTTGGGCGTATGTGTGGATTCTAGAAACATACCTCTTGCTTTCTCTCTCCATTCTGTTAAAAAATGTGCTCTTTGTGCCTCTATGTGCAAATTTAAAGAACATTATATGTGGCAACGAAATCCACCCAAGAAACCTCCCTATTTGGAAAAGTCATGGCTGGACCGGTAACCACTAATTATATATTAAGGGGGATCGAAGCAATCACTAATATATATATATATATATATGAGGCGAGTTATAATTACACCGATGTAAGTTACACAAGTGTTACATCACTAAATAATTTTTTAATGAATCATTATATTAAATAATCCACTGTTGGATTGAAAGTTACTATCATATAGATCATACATATAAAATTTGAGAAAAAGGATTGTGCACTGACAGTGTAAAAAGTTTTACACAGACAGTTAATCATAACTCTTGATTTATGGTAAGTTTGTTGACTTTACTAATTAATATTTAAAAAGTCATATAAATGAAGAATCATGATTAAATGTCAGTGTAAAACTCTTTTACACTGTCAGTGCATACTAATTATACTCATAAAATTTTACATTAATCCGAAATTATTTGATATGTTATTGAGATGTCTCAAGATTAACGTTATATATACATTTGAAATATATAAAAAATCCATCCATTTGATTATCAAGTTATTAGTGTCAAAATTTTACAAAATTTGACACATATAATCATGACGATGAACAAACATAATTCAACGGTTGGATTACTAAAAAACATATTCGATTTGTAGTTATTAGCGGTGTAATACTTGATGTAATTTACACTGGTGTAATTATAACCCCCTCTATATATATATATATATATATATATATATATATAAACACGTGTTTGAAGTTGAAGCCTCATGTATTTATTATTATCTTTAATTTATTTTTATTTATCTGTCGATTATAACAAAAAATGCACAAATTAATAAGAAATGTAACTAATGTTCATATTTTTATAAATATTATTTTTAATTTTCTATTATACCTTTTATTTCTTTTACTACCTTTTTTAATAATAGACATCATTTATTACTATATAAGAATTAACATACAAAATAATCGAGATAAACATATCATAATATATAAAAGATGGAGTATATGTTAGCTAAAAATAACATACATTTTTTCCTCCTTAAGTGGACAAATAATAGAGGTAGTATATGTTTAGCTATAAGAATTTATCAACGTATAATAACTACTCTAGGGGGAAGGCAGAAACTAAGGACAGGGGACCGATATTATAATTTTTCATAGTACTCAATTAGTTCACCTGGGTTAAATGCAATTTTGTTATTATATATATATATGTATATATATATATATATATACAATAATAATAATATATATATCTACGATATAATCATATCTGCAATTATATCTACGATATCCCACAATGTATGAAATATAATTGTAATATCTATAATTATATGATTACACCTGCATACTTACTCCTTTTATACAAAGGCCCACTTACCATATTTATACAGGGAAAACCCTATATATACAGATCACTGACAGATCATCAGGTACATACAATCTTATCCAGTCAATCAACTGCTATTATACCTTTTCTGACTTGGGCGTCAGAGTCCCATTGCAGGTACACCCCCTTGGATTACGTATCTCCAAGCCGGATCCAGATCCGAGTCTTACCTGCTGACTCGGACCCAGGTTCGAGTTCTACCCCTGAACAATATATATATAAAAATTAAACAATCATGATTATTCCACATTCAATTTTATACACTTATCTCTACACTCACTTTTTTTCTCTTTATCTCTCTCTTCCTTTCTTATCACATCAATTATCACATTTTTCACTTTTTCTCTCTTCATTTTTCTTTATATTTCTCTTTTCTCATATTTTCTAAACTTAAAATATTGAGTGTAAAAGAAATATTTTCCTAAATTAAATATAAAATATTGAATTAAGATAAACACTCATAATTTATATATTTAATTTCAGTAATTTAAATTTGGTATGAATTATTTTAATTATTATTCTCATTTTACTATTTATTTTATATTATTTAATTTAATTATTTAAATATTTATTTTAATTTTAATTAAATATTTTATCACTAAAAAATAAGAATTTATAATTTTAAAAAATATAAATCTATAATTACCTAGCACTATATTTTTGTCAAGAAAATAAAAATAGAATTTATATGATATAACTTATGTAAAAATGTCTTTTACTATATAAATATAATCTATATCTCCTTCTATATGGGTTTCCAGTATAGTATAAATTTACCCAATACTACCTTAATTTCTATTTATCTATCCATTACATGAAAACACATGGATTGAGCACCCCTAGTGCTCCTTTAAATGAAATTTTGCTTATAAAAAAAATAAAAAACACATGGATTGAGAAATTTAATAAATGTGTTGATTTTTATTGTTTTTTTTCCAATATATCATTTTATCTCTTCATCTTATTCATTATTTTTCTCCACTTATTATCTCTCTTATTAAGGCTAAATGTGGGAAAGAGGTAATTAATACTCTTTAAATTTTTAAATAAGACAAATAAATAGAAATAATTTTTTTTTCAAATGGAACATATAAATAGAAACAAAAATTAATAATAATATTAATATATATATATATATATAATATAAAAAATTGAGGGGGGCATGCCGCCTTTAATTTGCCCTAACATTGTTCGCCCCTAAACTACTCTCCAGCATTATTTTTTTAAAAATGGGGCGTATTAATAAATCCCCTAAAAACAATTATTATGATTAATTTTTAATTGGATTTAATTGGTATGCATTGTCCGTGTAAAGAAGTTTTACATAAATATCCAATGATGTGTCGCCACCCTCATTTAATGAATATGACATCTCATGTGTTATTAAATTCAATAAATGATGTGGTAGCACATCATTAACCCCTTGTTTGGTGACAGTGGAAAAAGGGGGAAGTGGAGTTTGGTGGGTGATAAGTGTAAAATAAGCGTTATTTTCCTATAGTTTTTATTACACTTATCAAGGTCAAAATAGTAATTTATGCCCAAAATTATCCCTTTTTATTACACTTACCTACGTCATCAGGGTATCGTTGGTTGTCCTTCATGGATACCTACTCAGGTTACAACCAAATACCCATGGACCGGGATGATGAGGAGAAGACGACCTTCATTACTGACAAGGGGATCTACTTTTACACCATGATGCCTTTTGGTTTGAAGAATGTCGGTGCCACATACCAGAGGATGATGACTAAGGTCTTCGGTGATGTGATGGGGAGCATAGTTGAAGTCGACATAGATGATATCATAGCAAAGACGGCTGAAGGAAATGACCACATAGCCGACTTGGAGTTAGTCTTTGATCGCCTCAGGAAGCACAACATGAGACTTAACCCCCTTAAGTGCTCATTTGGAGTGCCTTCAGGCCATTTTTTGGGTTTCCTCCTCACCAGCAAAGGAGTGGAAGCGAAACCGGACAAGTGCAAAGCCGTGTTGGACATGAAAAGTCCGACTTGCATCAAGGAGATACAACAACTCAATGGAAGAATCACAGCTCTCAGCCGATTCATCCCCAAGTCAGCCACAACCTCCCTCCCTTTCTTTTAGCTTCTTCGCAAAGGGAAATCCTTCACTTAGACAGATGAGTGCGAGACCGCCTTTCAGCACCTGAAGTAGACACTGGCAAACCCACCAATCCTAGTGAAGCCGGCTCAAGGAGAAGATCTGTATCTCTACATCTTTGTACCCAACCAAGCTATAAGTTCGGTTTTGGTTAAAGAAGATGGGCGCACCCAACTTTCCATTTACTTCATCAGTAAGGCTCTCCAGGGAGCTGAGTTGAGGTATCAGAAGCTGGAGAAAGCTGCCTTATCCGTGTTGACCACTGCCAGGAGATTAAGACACTATTTCCAAGGACACAGAGTCACAGACCGGACCGACTTACCCCTCAGACTCGTCCTTCCCAAGTCAGACCTCTGTGGGCGTATGACTGCCTGGGCCTTGGAATTATCAGAGTTTGACATACACTTTGAAGGTCGCACTGCCCTCAAGTCAAGTCATAGCTGATTTTATCGCTGAGATGATACCCCCTGAAGACTCATCTACTGCTGAATGGACCGTCTTCGTTGACGACTCTTCCAACAAAAAGGGCGCTGGAGCCGAGATAGTTCTTGAAGGACCCAATGGAGTCTACATTGAGAAGTCTCTGAAGTTCGAGTTCCACACCTCGAACAATCAAGCCAAATATGAAGCATGCATTGTCGGCCTCCTAATGGCAAAGGGAGTGGGTGCTAAAAAAGTCCTCGTGTGCAGCGACTCCCTACTGATGGTATCCCAAATCAAAGTGGAGTACCAAGCAAAGGAACCACTACTACAAAGGTATCTGGAGAAAGTAAAGGTATCGAGCGACAGGTTTGAAGAAATTATCTTCCAAGACGTCCCTAAAGCCGACAATACCAGAGTCGACATCCTATCCAGACTAGCAAGCACCAAAAAGCTTGGGAACAACAAGTCAGTCCTCCAAGAAGTCGTCTCAACCCCGAGAATATCTAGAGCATCTCTGTTGCTGATAGAAGAATCTAGTTCATGGATGACACCCATTAAGACTTACATCTTGATGGGAACACTCCCTAAAGATGAAAAGGAAGCCAGAAAACTGCGACGACTAGCTTCCCATTTCACAGTCGTCCAGGATAGATTATATAAGAAGGGATTCTCGACCCCTCTCCCCAAGTGTGTTGATGATAAAGAAGCTAAATATGTGTTGGTCGAGTTACATGAAGGCAGTTGTGGAAATCACCAAGGAGGACGAACACTTGCAAGAAAGGCTCTCAGAGCCGGGTATTACTGGCCGACGCTGGTCCAAGACTCCATGGACTATGCCAAGAAGTGTGAAACTTGCCAAAAGAACGCTTCCATTCACCATCAACCTTCATCTGAGTTAACAAGCATCACAGCCCCTTGGTCCTTTCACCAATTGAGAATTGACATACTCGGTCCTTTCCCACCAGCTCCAGGGCAAGTCAAATTCCAAGTGGTAGCAGTGGATTATTTCACCAAGTGGATCGAAGCAGAACCTCTTGCCACTATCACCTCAGCCAAAGTGCATAAATTCTTTTACAAGAACATCGTCTCAAGGTTCGGGATACCTCATTCTGTGATCATGGACAACGAGACGCAATTCACTGATAAAATGTTCAGAGAGCTGCTGTCAGACCTAAAAATCAAGCACCACTTCACTGCAATGGAACACCCACAAACCAATGGCCAAGCCGAGTCTGCAAATAAGGTGATCCTCAAGGCCCTTAAGCGTAGATTGGACAACGCCAAAGGCAACTGGGTGGAGCAACTCAACCATGTACTCTGGGCATACCGTACCACTCCACAGTCCTCCACCAATGAAACCCCCTTCCGGCTCACATATGGGACTGAAGCACTCATCCCGGTCGAGATTGGGGAGCCAAGTTGGAGAGTACAGAACTTCACACAAGGATCAAATGGCAAAGCAATCTTGGAAGAACTAGATTTCTTGGATGAAACCCGGGCCATAGCTCATGTCCGGGAATTAACTCTGAAGGAGCGTCTCACAACACGACGCAACGCTAAAGTGATGGCCAAAAGCTTTCAACCCGGAGACCTCATCCTGCGCAGAGCCGACATCGGAAACAAAAATGCAGCCCAAGGAAAATTGGCAGCAAACTGGGAAGGCCCCTATAGAGTCGTCGAGGCAACCGGGAATGGAGCATACAAGATAGAGACTGATAAGTGAAAAATAGTTGATAAATTAGAGTATATTTTATTTCACTTATCAAGGACAAAATGGTCATTTTGCCCCAAATAAATCCCTTTTTATTAAATATTAAAGAAATTGTATTTATTAATCATAGTTTTGAATTTGATGCTATTTTGATGGAATTATTGCTGATTTTTGCAGGATATTGCAAAGATTTAATTCAGAGGATAAATAGCATTAAATGAGAAAGATATCTGCAAGATTGGAGATTGATTGAAGACATTTAATTGAAGATTTAAAGAAGATTTGAAGCATTAATGAGGAGATCAAGGCCAATTAATCAAGGATTTTGCAGACAAGTTTCCTAAATAAATCAAGGATTGCGCAATAAATACATGGATATCAACAAATAAAGGAAAACAAGGAAAGACAAACGTGCCAAAACCAGTCTCGGGGAGAGATCAAGAATTAAATGAAGAAAGTTGAAGCTGCAGGACGCTGGCTACGCTTCACCAGCGCTATAGCGTAGGGTGAAGCGCAACTCTCTGGATCCTGCGCTACAGCCTGCACTGTAGTGCAACATGAAGCGCAGGACACGCAGATTGCTTCCCTGTTTCCGTTTTTAGTTGGATCTCTTCCCAAATTTGTTTTGTCTTTCCTAGTCTATAAATAGGAACGTCTTGTACCAGTCCCAGGAGTGCACGATCATTGTAATCTAGTCCATACTTCAGTGATAATGTACCGTAACTAAGCTTAGAGTAGGAGAGGAGGAGCGCTTCACGAGGATTGAAGATGGGGACATCATCTTCGGTGGTTTGTATGGCTACCTCGAGTAGTTAACTCTCTATTAGGATTGGATGTAATCGATTCTATCCCCAAGTGTGTGCAAATTCTATTTTATTATTTATGAGCTCTCTGTCTATAATATTGGTAATCTTATTTTGTGCTTAATTCCTAATTCCCGTGTTTATGCCTGGAGTTATAGGCTAGTCTTTACTATGTTTATAGTCTAGATTAGGAGCGAGAGTAGGGGAGCGGATTCTGAAGAAACTCACTCTCCGATTGAATAAGAGTACTCGGTTACGACTTTGACCGAAAAGGGGTGTTTACTAATGATTGATGGGTAGTGTGAGTACCATAATGAAGGGCATCCGACCATTAGGCTTGGTAATTCGATAGCAAAGGGTTAGTTGATTGTGAATCCAGAAAGCGATAACGTAGGTGTATTCTAATGAGTGATGGGTAGTGACAGTACTCTAGCAAAGGTACATCTAGAGGAGTAGCCCCCGTATTTCAATTAGTCCTTTACAAACTGAACAAAATAGAGCAAAATAAGCCGAGGGTAAGTCTGTCGCTTGGGAGAGCCCGCATAGTTTACCTTTGAGTGTGTGAGGCCGCTGGTAACTCGAGGTCTTAACAATATAGCTTGTCTATAGTATTATATAGTAAACCTAAAATAATAGATAGTTTTTACATGCATAAGGGGTGCGATGAGATGAAGTTCAATCCTAATCCAAGTAAAGTCTCTCTAACTCTACCTTTCTAATTCAAATTGATTATTAGATTCGTTATTCTGCAATCATATTCTCTCTAAAATATTGCTTTCCCTTGATAAAGAGATTTCAGTCTATATAAATTGCCGTTCCCTGTGGAGACGATACTTTACTTACTATTATACTGCTGGATTTGTGGTTCGCTTGCCAGAAACCCATCAGAGACTCTTGGGAAAAAACCTATACCCAGGTTTGGAATGCAGACAAGCTTAAGACTTATTATTCCTAAGTTATTTCCTTATCATTTTGTTTAAACCAGATGCGAAGAGCATCTCGATCTACTATTATTAAAGTCGGATACGAAGAGTATCCCGACCCAATATTAATAAAACAGTTGCGACGAGCAACTTGCTTTCTACAATTTTCCATTCTTTTTACTAAACCAGACGACCAATACCGAAATTTTCCTCGTAAATTCGAGACGACTAGCGTTACAAGCGTATCATCGTTAAAAGTGCAATAAGTTACAAACATAACAATTCGAGACAACTAACGTTACAAGCGTATCAACGTTAAAAGCGCAATAAGTTGCAAACACAATGATTCGAAACGACAAGCGTTACAAGCGTGTCCACATTAAAAGCGTAAAATAGACGAAGTTAAAACCAACAGCAAAACGGGTCGAGACGAGAATATCCAAGACAGAAACCCTTAACATGAAACACTGTTCATACAAAAAGTGCTCATACAAAACAAAGGGGGAAAGCAAATATTGCAGCAAAAAGTACAAGTTAAAAAACAAAGGGATCATTCTTCGTACAGGCCGACTTCCTCCCCGGAGGCCACATTAATGAAAACCTTCTTTTCCATATCGACCCGGCAGATCCTCCCTTGGAAAACCTCATACTCGGCTTATGATCCCTCAATCTTCAAACCGGGATTGAGGATTCCTAGCTGCGCCACAACATTCCTAAAAGAAGTAGCGCTGATTTGCTCAGAAAGCTTCACCAAGCGAGCTTGTTCTTCGTTGAACTTAGCTTGTGCCCTCTGCAGGTTCTTCTTCAGCAAGTCAGACACTGCAACCTTAGTCATCTCGGCTGCTGGAGGATTCAACCGCAATTGCTCCAAGCCGCCCTTCAACTTTGCAATCTCCTCCTCATAAGTTTTATTCTTCCCTATGGCCAACTTGAGGCTCCCCTTGTATCTTAACTTCTCCTTTTTCTCAAGTTCCAGCGCCTCCTGCGTAGCCTTGAGATCAACCAAAGCCTTATCCCTCTTAGCCGTCCGAGATTCATAATCAGATGCCAATTGCTCGGAGGCTGGGATATCATCCAGCCTCAAATGCCTTATATACGCAACATGCTGAAGGCATTGGCGTTCAACATCCATCAAGCCCTCGATCTTCGGGACACTTTCATGGACCTACTTCATGAAAGGGTTGTAAAGAATGTGGTCCATCTCAGGAGTGTCCAAATCAACCTCCGAGTCGTACATACTCAACCCGGACTCCTCCGAAGACTTGTCGACCCTAGCCATCTTATTCTTCTTTTTCTCTAAGGTTTTCTTCCTCTACACTTTAGGCTGTTCCTCATTACCACCCCCAGGCCCAGTGGGGACGGGATTCACATTTATGACGGGATTGGTCCCTAACCATCTCCTCCATCAATCCGGGTGAAGTCCATGTCGACCTGGACATCATCATTATTAACTTGAGTGTTTTGCAGGGCCCTCAAATGTCTCAACGCTGCAGAAGCCATCGAAGCTGCAAAGACAAAATCGAACGATTAGCCGAGACGAAAATAAAGAATGTAACATGTAACGCCCCTGAGCCGCTTGCAGGAGTGATGAAGGTCCCCACAAACCAACACGAGTCTTTCCAGTATGCATTGTCCTCACTTGCACACTTTCCGGGAAACTTCCCAGAAGGTCACCCATCCAGAATTGCTCCAAGCCAAGCACGCTTAACTATGGAGTTCTTATGTTATGGGCTTCCGAAAAGAAGATGCACCTTGTTGGTATAGTTCTCCACAACAATTACCTTTAAGCTATCCTCAACTGTACAGTTCCATACCTGCACAGCCTCTGGATCCCTCTTATTCGGGTGTGAGTTTGGTTCATCCATGTGTGCTTAGAAGCCTGCCAGGAGCCGCTCCTTATTCGTGCCTCTTTTGCACCGGCGATCACTCCCCGCCCTTGTCAGCCTCCGAATCTCACATGCCCACTGGCTTCCCCTTGGTTCGTCCCCGAACCACACTGTACTGGGAGAGGCTCAACTCTAATACCATTTGTAACGCCCCCGAACCGCTTACAGGAGTGATGAAGGTCCCCACAAACCAACTCGAGTCTTTCTAGTATGCGTTGTCCTCACTTGCACACTATCCGGAAAACTTCCCAGAAGGTCACCCATCTAGAATTGCTCCAAGCCAAGCACACTTAACTATGGAGTTCTTATGTTATGGGCTTCCGAAAAGAAGATGCACCTTGTTGGTATAGTTCTCCACAACAATTTCATTTAAGCTATCCTCAACTGCACAGTCCCATACCTGCACAGCCTCTAGATCCCTCTCATTCGGGTGTGGGTTCGGTTCATCCATGTGTGCTTAGAAGCCTGCCAGGAGCCGCTCCTTGTCCGTGCATCTTTTGCACCGGCGATCACTCCCCGCCCTCGTTAGCCTCCGACTCTCACATAAAACGCATATACTTAGAATAAATCTCACCAATTCTAGACCTAGTGTTATGATGGAATTATGGCAAGCGAACCACAAATCCAACAGTATAATAGTAAGTAAGAGTATCGTATCCACGAGGAACAGTTATTTCTGTAGAACGAAATCGTATTTATCAAGGGAGAACACAGTTTGTAGAGTATGATTGTGAGATAGTAAGGAAATAAACAATTAATTTAGATTAGAAAGGTAGAGTCAGAGATACTTTACTTGGACTGGGATTGGGTTTCATCTCATCACACCCATTGTGCATATAAATACTACTTATTTATGTTGGTATACTCTATAAAATATGTAGCCAAACACTATTTCTAATGACCCTGAGTTACCAGGCGCCCCTCACACTCAAAGGTAATCCATGCGGGCTCTCCCAGGCAACAGACTTACCCTCGGCTTATTTTGCTCTCTTTTGTTCTTGTTTGTTAAAGTATTAATTGAAAAGCGTGGACCTATGAACATCCAGTTATACCCTCACTCCAGTACTGTCACTACCTTCACTCATTAGATATAACTGCCTCTCGACTCCAGGACTGACAATCAATTAATTCTTTACTATCGATACTAAGGCCTATCCTGTGAACGCCTTTCTCTAAAGTACTCACACTACCGTTGCTCATTAGTAACGCCCATGTACCAGTCACATGTATCGAGTCTTCTTATTCAATCAGAGGTTGAGTTTCCTATGTCCAGGCTCCCCCAAACCTCGCTCCTAGTAGTAACGCGAATTACACACTAGCCTATAACTCCAGACGCAAGCGTGGGAATTAGGAATAAATACAGAATAAGAATACCACCATTATAGATAGGGACCTTATTGACACAATAATATAGCATTTATATACACTCAAGGATAGAATCAATTACATCCAATCCCACTGGAGAGTTAACTACATGAAGTAGCCATACAAACCGCTGAAGATGCTGTCACCATCTTCAGTCCTCGTGAAGCACTCCTCCTCTCCTACTCTAAAATTAGCTAGAACACATAGTAAACTAACAATAATTATCTTCTCCAAGACTGACGCAAGAGGTTCCTATTTATAGATAAGGAAAGACAAAGCAAATTTGGGAAGAGATCCTAATAAAAACAGCAACTGGGACGTAATCTTCGTACTTTGCGCTTCAGGTTGCGCTATAGCGTGGGCTGTAGCGCAGCTTCCAGAGAGTTGCGCTTCACCTGCGCTATAGCGCGGGGTGAAGCGTAGCTAACGCCTGCAGCTCCCAATTTCCTCTTTTAGATGATTGATCTCTCCCCGAGACTGGTTTTCGCTTGATTGTCCTTCCTTGTTTCCCTTTATTTCTTGATGTCTTCATATTTATTGAGCAATCCTAGTTTATTTGGGAAGCTTGTCTGCAATATCTTTGATTGATTGGCTCTATGTCCTCATTGATGATTCAAATCTTCTTTAAATCTTCAAATATTTGTCCTCAATCAATCTCCAATCTTGCATAAATCCCCCCTATTTAATGCTATTTAATTTCTGAATTTAATCTTTGCAATAATCATGCAAAAATCAGCAATAATCTATTAAAATAACATCAAATTCAAAACTAGGATTAATAAATACAAATTATTAAATATTAAATAAAAAGGGATATAAATGCGACAAATTTACCATTTTAACCTTGATAAGTGAAATAAAATATATACTAAATTAACTACTATTTTTCACTTATCATGTTACGAGTCGGACCATCTAATATTTTCTTAGAAGAAAATAGCCCACACTCCTCAACCGACTCCTTCAGTAAATTCTTTATTGCCACATCCTGGGGAGACAGAGCCGACTCAGAGACTTCAAAATCGGACGACTTCATGTCATAGTGTTTATCACTCCAGTAAATAAAAAACGAGGAGTGTTGGAAGACCGTTCATCCAAAAACGGCTTCACACCTTTAGCCGCCTGTACTTGGAAAAACTCTTGTTTAAATGTAATGCTCCCCCTTTTAGCCGACTCACAATATGGGGTTATCAACTTACGATCCTTATGCCCCCTAAAAGAAATCCAACTTTCCAAAGTCTCCTTCTTCTTCCCTGGGGGATGCTTCCTCAATACTATGAAATAATAAAAAAAAGTAACTTTACAGAGGGCGTGAAGCCGAACTCGGTCAAGATCAACTCGAAGCACCTGATGAAGAGCCACGAGTTGGGATGCAGTTGTGAAGGGGCACAATGCAAAAACATGAGCATCCGTTCTTGAAAATCGGTAAACGAAAGCCTCAACTTCACTTTCGAATGGAAAAAATCGTAAGTATTCAAAAAGGAGTGTTAGTCTCAGAAAAATGGCACACTCGACCCCCTCGAGGTGGAAGCACCACATTGTACGATTCTTTCATTTTAGCCAAGCCAAACACCTCCAAATCGAATAAACGCTCCTGAAAATGCTCAGGACAACCGGGTCTATACACAGAGCAGGTGCCGAGAACCTCCAGATCCACCCACCTATACCTATCAGCCCATAGGGGCACAAAGTAATCTTCATAGCAAGGTTCAGCCATTTCAACACCGGCAGAGGTAATTGTATAACAACTACTCTCATCAGAACCGGGACGACTAGCACTCGGCTCGTCAAAAATACTATCATATGAATCTGTCTTGAATTTTACTAAATTGTTATCATTCTCCGCCCGAGCTTCCCCCCAGAGGCCATGTTCCTCCGCCTCAACACCTCAACCACTTCGGGACTTAAACCCTCATCATCCCCACAGGATGACCGGCTCTAGGACACCCATGACTCAGGCTTCCCAGATAAAACCTCCAAAGAATTACTCTCACTCATTTGCGTAAAAAGAAGAAAAAGAGAAAAGAAATACCTGATAGTCGAATCCTGAATTCGATTTGAGAAGCGGAAAGCTGGATCGAGATTCGGGAATACAATTGTAGAGAGAGACAAAAAGTGAATGAAGCAAAGTGGCGAAAGGAAACTTCTCCACCACCTATTTATAAGGCCGAAAAGGCCCATAATCGCTACGGCCCAGGAAGTCGAACCGTCGCGACCCTATACCAGAGTGACACGTCACCTGGTATACGAAACGTCACCGGCAACTGAAACGATTCAAAGAAAATGAAACGTCGCAACGGTATGTCAGAACGAAAACTCGTCCTGTACCAGCTGATATAAATAGAACTCGTCTCAAACTCGTATCAGCAGAAGTGTGTGCATCTCGTCTCGAACCAAAATGCGCAAATATGAGTTACGTCTCGAACCAAGGAATAACGGCTCACCACTTGCCACAACCAATTGGGTTGAACCAAAAATTTCCAAAGCCGTCTCGAGCAACGTATGTCGTCTCGGATAAATAAAAAACATATGAGCTCAAAGCCAACTATTAAGTTGACAAGAGCTGGGGGGCTTCTGTTACGCTCTAAACCTAAGGCCCAACAACCAATATGGCCCACACATTATATTATTATCATATCCATGAATATATAATAATATCCGTATACAATATAATCATATCTGGAATTATATCTACCATATCCCACAATATATGAAATATAATTGTAATATCTATAATTATATGATTACACCTGCATACTTACTCCTTTTATACAAAGGCCCACTTACCATATTTATACAGGGAAAACCCTTATATATACGGATCACTGACAGATCATTAGGTACATACAATCTTATCCAGTCAATCACTCTGACTGCTATTATACCTTTTTTGACTTGGGTGTCGGAGTCCCTTTGCAGGTACACCTCCTGGGATCAACTTGGATTACGTATCTCCAAGCCGGATCCAGATCCGAGTCTTACCTGCTGACTCGGGCCCAGGTTCAAGTTCTACCCCTGAACAATATATATATACATATATATATATATATATAAATTAAACAATCATGATTATTCCACATTCAATTTTATACACTTATCTCTACACTCACTTTTTTCTCTCTATCTCTCTCTTCCTTTCTCATCACATCAATTATCACATTTTTCACTTTTTCTCTCTTCATTTTTCTTTATATTTCTCTTTTCTCATATTTTCTAAACTTAAAATATTGAGTGTAAAAGAAATATTTTCCTAAATTAAATATAAAATATTGAATTAAGATAAACACTCATAATTTATATATTTAATTTAAGTAATTTAAATTTGGTATGAATTATTTTAATTATTATTCTCATTTTACTATTTATTTTAATTTTAATTAAATATTTTATCACTAAAAAATAAGAATTTATAATTTTAAAAAATATAAATCTATAATTACCTAGAACTATATTTTTGTCAAGAAAATAAAAATAGAATTTATATGATATAACTTATGTAAAAATGTCTTTTACTATATAAATATAATCTATATCTCCTTCTATATGGGTTTCCAATATAGTATAAATTTACCCAATACTACCTTAATTTCTATTTATCTATCCATTACATGAAAACACATGGATTGAGCACCCCTAGTGCTCCTTTAAATGAAATTTTGCTTATAAAAAAAATGAAAAACACACGGATTGAGAAATTTAATAAATGTGTTAATTTTTATTGTTTTTTTAATATATCATTTTATCTCCTCATCTTATTCATTATTTTTCTCCACTTATTGTCTCTCTTATTAAGGCTAAATGTGGGAAAGAGGTAATTAATACTATTTAAATTTTTAAATAAGACAAATAAATAGAAATAAAAATTTCTTCGAATGGAACATATAAATAGAAACAAAAATTAATAATAATATTAATATATATATATAATATAAAAAATTGAGGGGGCATGCCGCCTTTAATTTGCCCTAACATTGTTCGCCCTAAATTACTCTCCAGCATTATTATTATTTTTTAAAATGGGGCGTATTAATAAATCCCCTAAAAACAATTATTATGATTAATTTTTAATTGAATTTAATTGGTATGCATTGTCCGTGTAAAGAAGTTTTACATAAATATCCAATGATGTGTCGCCACCTCATTTAATGAATATGACATCTCATGTGTTATTAAATTCAATAAATGATGTGGTAGCACATCATTAACCCCTTGTTTGGTGACAGTGGAAAAGGGGGGAAGTGGAGTTGGGTGGGTGATAAGTGTAAAATAAGCGTTATTTTCCTATAGTTTTTATTACACTTATCGAGGTCAAAATAGTAATTTATGCCCAAAATTATCCCTTTTTGTTAATATTTATAATAATTGTAATTATTTGGTTTAAATTTGAATATGATGCTATTTTAAATAGAAATCTGTTATTTTATGCAGATTTGCAGAAGATTTGGAATGAGAGAGAAAATAGCATCAGAAAGGAGGTTGTTTGCAGATTCAGAGTTTAAATAAAGACCAAATAAAGAGGAGATTAACAGTTAATCAGAGAATCTTGTGGATAACTCCTCCAATTCAAATCCAAGCCAATTAAATACAAAAACAATTCAGAAAAAGGGAATGAAAGGAAAACCAGACAAGCAAGGGCAAGATCAGAAAGAGATCCAGAAGTTAGATCAAGATCTGAAGGAAATCTGCAACGTGTGACACGCTCCACCTGCGCTAAGCGCATGTGGAGCGCAGCCTTAGATTTATCAGGCTCCACCTGCGCAAAGCGCAGGTGGAGCGCAGCAACAGATCAGTTGCTCTTCATGCACGCTAAGCGCATATGAAGCGCAGGACGCGCAACAACCTTTAAACCTAGATCCAGATTGACTTCTTAGAGGTGAATTAGGGTTTTCCCACTCTATAAATAAGTCCTTTTGCATAGATCACAAAGACACAGATACAGAGAGAGAGAGTAGTTATAGGATTGAAGAAGGTAACATATTCTTTAGTGGTTTGTAATGGCTACCATGAGTAGCTAAGCTCTCCAGTAGGATTTGATGTAGTAGATTCGATCCCCAAGTGTATGGGAATTCTCTTATTTTAATTATGATTCCCTATTTGTAATTTATCAGTATCTTTATGCTGTTTGTAATGCATCGCCTCCGCGCGTGCGCCGGGGTGGTAGGCTAGTGCTCTGGATACAAAAAGTGGAACTCCGGCTAGTATTAGAGTTAGGTGAGCATAGAGTTGTCTATGAAGCTTAATCTCCGATTGCCGAAGATACTCGTTTGGTTCATATCGTACTATAGTTCTTCGCTGCGATTGAAGCGTTTGGTGAGTGACACATCCCTTCATAGTTGTTCGATAGGAAGGTATGAATTAAATTGATAGCGCTGATTGCAAAATGCGGGGAATGTTCGGGGTCGCCAAGCCACTTTGAATGCCTGTAGAGAATAGCTTTTGACGTTTAATTATGGTGTTATAGGGGAATTTGCGGGTACGTAATTTCCAGGCATGCCTTATAATTATTATAGTTAAACAATGCCAAGGTAGTTACGAGTATAATCATAATTAAAAGAAGGGATTCGCATACACGAGAGGGGAGATGAAACGAAGTCAAATCCTAATCCAAAGTATCCTTCTCTCATCTCATTTATCTCCTGTTATTTATTATTCTGCATACAACCAATTTCTTTGATAAATTGTTTTTATTGAAAATATGATCACTATTACTTTACAAATTAAAGCTGCTCCCTGTGGATACGATATCTTAGTTACCCTATAACTGTTGGACTTTTGGTACCATGGTTTTAAAAACCGGACCGGAAAACCGGTGAACCGGCCATAGGTCCGGTCCAATAAACCCAAGGAACCGTCCCAGCAAAAACCGCTACAGAATCGGTCAAACTGGTGCAAAACCGGTGAAAACCGGTGGTTCACCGGTTTGGACTGGTTCACTAAATACCAAAAGAAACGATGTCATTTTACTTTAAAAAAGTTGGGAAAAAAATAAAAAACCCATCGAGCCTATTCTTCTCACTTATCTATCTGAATCTGAAGTTTAGAAACCAAAAGGATAAGGAAGTAAGGAACTCAAATCCAAAGAACCCTACCTGGCCGCCGTCATCACTGCACTCACTGTGTCGTCGTCACTGGGCTCGTCCGGCCGCTATCGCCGCTACGCTTGTCCGGTCACCGTCGTCACTGGGCTCGTTGATGGAATTCTGGCAAGCGAATCACAATCCAGCAGTATAATAGTAAGTAAGAGTTATCGTATCCACGGGGAACAGTTATTTCTGTAGAACGAAATCGTATTTATCAAGAAGGAACGCAGTTTGTAGAATATGATTGTGAATGTAAAGATAACGGTTACTATCAATGAGAATTAGAAAGGTAGAGTCAGAGATACTTTACTTGGAATGGGATTGGGTTTCATCTCATCACACCCATTGTGGATATAAAGACTACTTATTTATGTTGGTATACTCTATAAAATATGTAGCCAAACACTATTGCTAATGACCCCGAGTTACCAGGCGCCCCTCACACTCAAAGGTAATCTATGCGGGTTCTCCCAGGCGACAGACTTACCCTCGGCTTATTTTGCTCTCTTTTGTTCCTGTTTGTTAAAGTATTAATTGAAAATCGTGGACCTATGAACATCCAGTTATACCCTCACTCCAGTACTGTCACTACCTTCACTCATTAGATATAACTGCCTCTTGACTCCAGGACTGACAATCAATTAATTCTTTACTATCGATTACTAAGTCCTATTAGTCGAATGCCCCTTCGCTTAGAGTACTCACACTACCCGTCGCTCATTAGTAAACATCCCTTTTCAGCCGTCGGTAGTAACCGAGTAATCCTATTCAATCAGAGGTTGAGTTTCCTATGTCTAGGCTCCCCCAAACCTCGCTCCTAGTCGTAACGCGAATTACAAACTAGCCTATAACTCCAGACGCAAGCGTGAGAATTAGGAATAAACACAGAATAAGACGACCACGATTATAGATAGGGACATTATTGACACAATAATATAACATTTATATACACTCAAGGATAGAATCAATTACATCCAATCCCACTAGAGAGTTAACTACGTGAAGTAGCCATACAAACCACTGAAGATGTTGTCACCATCTTCAATCCTCGTGAAGCACTCCTCCTCTCCTACTCTAAACTTAGTTACGGCACATTGTTACAAGAATTAAGTGTAATAATCTCACTACGTAACTCTCTAAGACTGACACAAGAGGTTCCTATTTATAGCAAAGGTAAGACAAAGCAAATATCTGAAGAGATCCTATTAAAAATGGTAACTGGGACGTGGTCTTCATGTTGTGCGCTTCAGGCTGCGCTATAGCACGGGCTGTAGCACAGCTTCCAGAGAGTTGCGCTTCACCTGCGCTATAGCGCGGGGTGAAGCGCAGCTAACGCCTGCAGCTCCCAATTTCCTCTTTTAGATGGTTGATCTCTCCCCGAGACTGGTTTTCGCTTGATTGTCCTTCCTTGTTTCCCTTTATTTCTTGATGTCTTTGTATTTATTGTGCAATCCTAGTTTATTTGGGAAGCTTGTCTGCAATATCTTTGATTAATTGACTCTATCTCCTCATTGTTGATTCAAATCTAATTTAAATCTTCAAATATTTGTCCTCAATCAATCTCCAATCTTGCATAAATCCTCCCCTTTAATGCCATTTAATTCTCTAAATTAAATCCTTGCAAGAATCCTGCAAAAATCAGCAATAAATCTATCAAAATAGCATCAAATTTAAAACTAGGATTAATAAATACAAATTATTAAATATTAAATAAAAAGGGATATAAATGGGGTAAATTTACCATTTTAACCTTGATAAGTGAAATAAAATATATACTAAATTAACTACTATTTTTCACTTATCAAATTCCCCCCGACTTGAATTCTTGCTTGTCCTCAAGCAAGAGACCTCTTTGCAGGCAAAAATCAATTCTATCCTAAGTGTATATTTATAAGAAAAAAAAAACTAATACAAGGTAATCATCCCTCAACCCCTTCATAAGTAGAAGACACTTTCTAATCATAAGAAAAAATCAGAATCAAGAGATATTACCAATCACAGTCAGAAATAGAAATACAAACACAATTAAACTTTCTCAATAATAGCAATTAAAGCAGTAAGTGATAAACCAAGGAAATCTCTCATTCTCACGGGTAAGTGTTTCCCTCAATCATTTTCACCCACTGTTGAACAACTAGAATTGATAGTCGTTTCCAAGATCTGAACCTGCAAATAGTTAGTATGGATCAAAAGGTCTTTCTTTTGGTTGTAATGAGGCTGGGCTATCAAGAAATATGGTTTTTCTGGATATTCAAGGGACACTTTGAATAGAGAGCATCTTGTGGTTGTGCCTTGGAACTTCTCTCAATTCACCTGATGAATCTTGAATGGTCACCCTTTTTTCAGCTTGGCCTCTTCTTTTTGAAGATTTTTCTCCCCCCAACTTATTTATTTCCACACTTTTGTGCAGATTTTTTTTTGAATACAATAATATAAAGAACTATAAAGAACTTCTTTTTGGTGGGGGAGATTCCTTTCTTTGTGATTCCTTGTGCCTTCTCTTGAATTTCTTGTGACCAACCCCTCATCAATGATAAATGCTTGTCCCATTTTGTTGTGTTGCACCTTGCTCTCTATCCCAAGTGTTAAGGGACAGGTGATGTTCAATGAATATGGTTAGGGTGCATCAAAGAAAATATAATTAAGCTCAAATGGGCAATCAATAAATAGAAATATTAATGCATGGTTGGCTATTTGGCACTGAGCAAAATAATAGAATCACAAAATATTGTCTTTGTCACTTCTATACCTTCTACAAGCAAGAAAAATGTCAGAAACTTAATCAATAACAGTTGACAATCAACGGTGAAAAGCTCTCAATATAAGTGTTTAAGTGTATAGGGCTCTCATCTC
Source organism: Sesbania bispinosa (assembly GCA_026901365.1). Taxonomy (NCBI): domain Eukaryota; kingdom Viridiplantae; phylum Streptophyta; class Magnoliopsida; order Fabales; family Fabaceae; genus Sesbania; species Sesbania bispinosa. The sequence continues at coordinate 173,061 of QLOH01000670.1, read as the reverse complement.
ACCGGTTGGGCTAACATTTCCTTGCTAAATCACTTACTGGATTTAATAAACTATTATGATAGGTTCTCTTGAGAAGTACCTTATTCTAACTGATTATGGAATTAATCACAAGACCCTATCATTTTTCCTAGATTGGTTAGTTAAACTACTTATTTACAGTGAATAAGAATTATTTACCTTGCTTCCTACTTCTAAAATCCTAAAAATTTTTAAAAAGTTTTCACAAATTAACTAGATAAGTACTGCATGATATATATATATATAGAATGATATGGTTAAATACAATACAAATCAAAGAGAAATAAAATAAGAAAATAAAAGAAAAATAAGAAAATAAGAAAATAAAAAGAGAAAATAAAGAAAGAAAAGCACCAAATAGGAAAAAAATGACTAGTGTGCTAGTGGTCGTGGTCCATATCTGCTGCTCCAGCTGCACCATCCCCCCTGGGGAAATAGGCTTGTCCCCAGGCCACTGTAAATACTCCTGAAAAGCTGAGGGGAGCATGGGATTTATACCGGACTGATGAAGGGTGCTCTGACGGTGTAATGAAGACCGGTATAAGGTCGTCAGCTGACCCATCATGTGAAAGTTATGGGCCTCAATGCGCTGCAGCTGGGCTGGATCAAGAATGTCTGCTGCTGGTGGTGGTGGTGGCTGGTCATCCCCCTCCAACTCCTCTCGTGCCATGTAGTAGGCATCGATGTAAACTCTAGTCATAGGTGGCAAGATGGGAATCCTAGGGTTCACCGCCACACCCCTAGACCTGCAAAGTGCGGTGATGAGTGATGGGAATCCAAGGCGAATCTTGGAGGCTGGAGTCCGGTTAGCCACTGATGATGCAAAGGTGACCATCCTGCTGGTGATGACTCTAGAAATATCTACTGCTGCTCCAGAAAGTATGCAGTAGAGGAGATGGGCCACCAACATGATGATATCTGAGACATGCCCAGTAGGATGGATGTTGGCCAGCGTCAGTACTGTCCACATCCTGGCTATGCTCCTCAAGTCGTGGCGAAGAATCCTGGCAGCCTCTCTCTTAGCGTTCCTCTCGAAGGAACGGCCTGGCAGGCACAACAGCTGTGCTGCCTCTGTGTCAAGGGGGTCGTTGCCCTGCAACCCCACAGCGCTCCAGCGCTCCTGGAACTGACACTCCTCCAACTCCTGGTCGAAGGGCTCTCCTAGAAATGTGTTGATTGCAGCGCAATCAAATCTGATGATCTGGCCCCTGACATATGACTCCCTCCTGGAGTCCGCCCCATGAGCGCCAATAGCGTTGGCGTAGAACTCACGGACAATCTCAGGGTCAAAGTGCCTGGATGGCCGACTAAGCTGATCCCAACCTCTGCGGTGGATCTCTGCGGTGAACTCCCCGTGCTCGCCCTCCTCTAGCTGCACTGGCCTCTCTAATATGAAGTTGCAGTTGGTCAAATCAGTGTACGCTTCAAAGGCTTTGAGATCCTTGAAGCGATGAGGGTCGAAAGCAGCATCCCTCTGGGGGGGCCTTCCTCTTGGCACCCCCTGTGCCCTGAGAAGTACTAGGTGCACTGACATTCTTTGTACGAGCCATCTGCAAAAGAAATCAAAATCATTATGCATCATAATAATTATTTATTCAAAATTAAGAAATTAAATGGCCAATTCAATTTCAAAAATTTAAAATAAATAACCAAACAAGTGTGCATAAAAATTTGATTGTATTATTTACCCAATTAATGCTAATTAATTAATTAAGACATGCTCAAGTGATCAATTTAAGCAGCCCTAAGCAATCTAAATTCAGCAAAAGTGAGAATTGAATTCATGCCCAAAAATCATGTTATCAGTAACATGCAATAGGCACAATTGATTTTAATTAAAGCATGCAAAAATATTTTAATTTATTCTAAGCAAACATGCATTAATAAAATTAATTTGCAGAAATTATTGAGCTCATTTCAGAATTACCAACAAAGCAAACATAATGTTCATTTAATAATCCTAACCACATGCAAACTATTTTTAAGCATTTTTAAACAATTATTTTCTTCCTAAAAGGTCCTAAACTTTTAAACTAACTATCCTAAAGCTAAGCTTAAATAAAGCGAAAAATAAAATTCCAATCGGTTAGAAAGGAAGAAAACTGTAAAGACATACCTGATATGAAGTCGGAAATTGAAAAGGAGGCTGTATGAGTGAGAAACAGGCAAAACAAGGTAAGGGAATAACAGAGCAAATAAGGGAGGGAAGTTCAAAAGTGAACTCCCTCGTTCACGTTCTTCGTATTTGAAGACGTCCTCTGCGCTTCACTCTGCGCTATAGCGCAGAGTGGAGCGCGCATCACCACAGAAGGTGAAGCGTGCCGCTGCGCTTCACCACTGCGCTTTAGCGCAGGGTGAAGCGCAGAATCCAGAGAATCAATTATCATCAGTACCCACTGCGCTTCACCCTGGGCTATAACGCAAGATGAAGCGCAGACTCCAGTAGCTCTCTGTGTCTGCTGTTCCTACCTTATTTCATGCAATTTTTAATTTACACCCTCATCTTAATAGTTTCCTAATCTTAACAGGCAATTACTAAGACTCAAAAGTACTGAAATAAAAAATTAAAATTAAAAACTTACAAACACTGGGTTGCCTCCCAGGAAGCGCTTGTTTAACGTCTTCTAGCTCGACGCCTGTAGTGTAACTTCCTTAGGGTGGCCTCAAATGGAGGATGATGTTGGTTTCCATACCAGTCCTTCCTTTTAGTTCCCATCCTCCTTGCCAATTAGTGACTCTTCCTTCACTGTCACTGTCTTCCTCTGTGTCTGATGTTGATCGCTTTTTCTTTCTAATTTTAAATTCCCAGATTGACTATGGGTTTTTAACTCTCATTCTTGGCTTCCTCAGAAATCCGGAGCCTTGTGATTGTGAAGAGAATTGGGAAGTGGTTTTGTCTTTTAGAGGTACTCCTCTATCAATATGAAACACGATGGTTTCATCTTTCGCAGTTATTGCATACTTCCCTCGATCAACATCGATGATCATTTTAGCAGCCTTCATGAATGGTCTTCCCAAGATAAGGGGGACTTCAGTATCCTCCCTTGCTGTATCAGCAACATGAAAATCTACTATATATGCAAATTTATCCACTCTTATCTCTACATTCTCGATTATTCCATATAAGCTCTGAGCAGATTGATTTGCAAGCAGAAGTTGCACGTTAGCAGGCTTGACCTTCACATTACTCAACTTATTAAAATACGATAGCGGCATCAAATTGATGCTTGCTCCAAGATCCCATAAAGCAAAAGTTGAGGGTAGATTACTAATAGATATGGGTATAGTAAACTTACCTGGGTCAAGAGACTTACTTGTTACTAAGACCTTTTCTTCATGAGGGTTTTCTTTTTGTTGGGTTGCTTTATCCTCATCTTGATGAACTGCTTCCTCTTGAGGTGCTTGTTCTTCAAAGATGGGTTCTTCTTCTTCAAGATCCTCCTTCTCTGACCTGTCGCCATCAGTAGCGATCAAGTTGCATTGTGCCTTTGGATTTGTTTGGGTCACAATTGAGAAGTGTTGTTGTCTGTGTTCTGCCATCTCTGCTGCCAGTTGACCCACTTGATTCTCTAGGGTCTTGATAGATGCCTCGGTGGTTGTTTTGAATCCAGTAAAGCCCTGTACCAAGGTATCGATCTTTGACTCCAAAGAATTAAGTTTATCATGAGTTGAAGACTGCTGTTGATATGGTGGTTGCCTTCCTCCATTTTGGTTCCAACCAGAGTTAGCTTGGTTGCTTCTCCATCCTTGAGAGTACTGGTTATTATTGTTGGAGAAGTTCCCTGGCCTTCCCTGATTCCCCATGAAATTGACCTGCTCAGGTTGTGCTTCTTGAACTGCGCATTGACCATTGAGATGGTCTCCTCCACAAAAGTCACAAGCCAATGACTGGGTAGGAACGGGTGGTGAGTAGACAACTTTTAATTGTTGGGGAAGTGCCTTCAAAGTTTCAGTCAATGCTTCTATTTGTCTTTTTATTAGCTTGTTTTCTGCTAGTAGAGCATCATTCTGATTCAATTCCAGCATCCCCTTTGGCAGTTGTGCAGGCTGTCTTCCACTCGAAGCTTGTTGGTCATTACTGGCCAAATTGTTGATGATCTGCAAGGCTTGATTAACACCTGCAGACAAGATCGTTCCTCCTGCTGCAGCATCTACAATGGATTTGGACTCTGGACGCAACTCTGGGTTATGTATTCGAATCCATGGTTAGAACATTTGCGCAGCAAGGATTTAAATCTCTCCCAAGCTTCATAGAGTGGTTCATCATCCTTTTGTCACAAGGTTGAAATATATGCTTTGGCTTCCATCAACTTTCCATATGGAAAGAATCGAGTCAAGAATTTCTCTTCGACCACACCCCAGTTAGTCAGACTCTGGTTTGGGTGTGATTGTAGCCATTCCTTCGCTTTTCCTATCAAAGAGAAAGGAAATAAACGTAAGTAAACAGATTCTAACCTTTCATCATCAAAACCCATAGTGCCTATCAGTTCATAGAAAGTAGAAAGATGAAGATTTGGATTCTCATGATCCAATCCTGCAAACTGATGTGCGCTAATCAGATTTAGATGTGATGTCTTCAACTCTAAGGTTCTCGCATTTTGTGGCACTACAATGCTAAAGTGGTATCTCGGTCCTTGATGGGAGACGTAATCTCCTAAGGTTCTTCGATCTGGTATTTCTTCCGCCATCTCTTTATTCTCTTCTTCAAATAACCTTCTCCTCCTCCTTCTTGAGTTTCTACCTCTGTTTCGGTGAGACGTCCTGTCGATTTCCGGGTCGAATAGTAGTTGATTAGGAGTCGCCTGACCTCGCAAAAGCATAAATAAGAACTTGGACAAGGGTAAGTGTGGAAGATAGATTTAAAATTTTATTTTTGTTTTTTTATGAAAAAGAAAGCAATAAAATTCCTATAAATTAAATTCCTAAAGAAAACAGATAAATAAAATAAAATAAAATAAACTTGATAAATAGACCTCAGGTTCTACACAAATAGAACCGTTCCCCGGCAACGGCGCCAAAAATACTTGATGGAATTCTGGCAAGCGAACCACAATCCAGCAGTATAATAGTAAGTAAGAGTTATCGTATTCACGGGGAACAGTTATTTCTGTAGAACGAAATCGTATTTATCAAGAAGGAACGCAGTTTGTAGAATATGATTGTGAATGTAAAGATAATAGTTACTATCAATGAGAATTAGAAAGGTAGAGTCAGAGATACTTTACTTGGACTGGGATTGGGTTTCATCTCATCACACCCATTGTGGATATAAAGACTACTTATTTATGTTGGTATACTCTATAAAATATGTAGACAAACACTATTGCTAATGACCCCGAGTTACTAGGCGCCCCTCATACTCAAAGGTAATCTATGCGGGTTCTCCCAGGCGACAGACTTACCCTCGGCTTATTTTGCTCTCTTTTGTTCCTGTTTGTTAAAGTATTAATTGAAAAGCGTGGACCTACGAACATCCAGTTATACCCTCACTCCAGTACTGTCACTACCTTCACTCATTAGATATAACTGCCTCTTGACTCCAGGACTGACAATCAATTAATTCTTTACTATCGATTACTAAGTCCTATTAGTCGAATGCCCCTTCGCTTAGAGTACTCACACTACCCCTCGGTCATTAGTAAACATCCCTTTTCAGCCGTCAGTAGTAACCGAGTAATCCTATTCAATCAGAGGTTGAGTTTCCTATGTTTAGGCTCCCCCAAACCTCGCTCCTAGTCGTAACGCGAATTACAAACTAGCCTATAACTCCAGACGCAAGCGTGGGAATTAGGAATAAACACAGAATAAGATGACCACGATTATAGATAGGGACCTTATTGACACAATAATATAGCATTTATATACACTCAAGGATAGAATCAATTACATCCAATCCCACTGGAGAGTTAACTACGTGAAGTAGCCATACAAACCGCTGAAGATGCTGTCACCATCTTCAATCCTCGTGAAGCACTCCTCCTCTCCTACTCTAAACTTAGTTACGGCACATAGTTACAAGAATTAAGTGCAATAATCTCACTGCGTAACTCTCTAAGACTAACGCAAGAGGTTCCTATTTATAGAAAAGGAAAGACAAAGCAAATATGGGAAGAGATCCTATTAAAAACGGTAACTGGGACGTGGTCTTCGTGTTGTGCGATTCAGGCTGCGCTATAGCGCGGGATGTAGCGCAGCTTCTAGAGAGTTGCGCTTCACCTGCGCTATAGCGGGGTGAAGCGCAGCTAACGCCTGCAGCTCCCATTTTCCTCTTTTAGATGGTTGATCTCTCCCCGAGACTGGTTTTCGCTTGATTGTCCTTCCTTGTTTCCCTTTATTTCTTGATGTCTTTGTATTTATTGTGCAATCCTAGTTTATTTGGGAAGCTTGTCTGCGATATCTTTGATTGATTGGCTCTATCTCCTCATTGATGATTCAAATCTTCTTTAAATCTTCAAATATTTGTCCTCAATCAATCTCCAATCTTGCATAAATCCTCCCCTTTAATGCCATTTAATTCTCTAAATTAAATCCTTGCAAGAATCCTGCAAAAATCAGCAATAAATCTATCAAAATAGCATCAAATTCAAATCTAGGATTAATAAATACAAATTATTAAATATTAAATAAAAATGGATATAAATGGGATAAATTTACCATTTTAACCTTGATAAGTGAAATAAAATATATACTAAATTAACTACTATTTTTCACTTATCACTCGTCCGCTGCTCGTCTTCGCTGTTCCGCCCGTGAGGTCGCTCGCCACTATGTCTGCACCTCCTTCGCAGGTAATATGTGTCAATGACCTTTGAAGTTAAAAATTAACACTAACAACATAATAGAGCAAGGTGGCTGCGAAGCTTGAGTCTTGTGTAGCTTGTCAATTTACAAATTCATTGTGTAGCTTGTCGGTGTTGAAAATTGTATAATCAATTTGCAAGCTTGAGTCTTGTCCTTTTATTTAAAAAATGAGTTGTTTATTTATTTTTAACCTTTTATTGTGTTTGTAATTTGTATATGTGGTTGTTGAGAATTTGAAAGAAGGGATCCGTGGGGGGGTGTGTGTGTCTAATGCAGAGACATAAATAAGGGACACTTGGCAGGGAATTGAAGGTTCCCTCTAACAGTTAGTTGTGCCGTGAATCGCGCTCCTTGCTTGCTTCCATGCCTCATTTTTGTATTCTAAGTTCATTGTACAATTTTTGGAACTTAATATATATAGATACTGGTTTGTCATTGTTATGTTATGGAATTATGATTATTTTTATTGTATATTGTTTAGTAAATTATAGAAACTTTTTTAAAAAATATTATTTAATTAACACCAGTTCGACCACGGTTCAACCATTGAACCTTGAACCAGTGCCTTGACCGGTTCGGTTTTCAAAACCATGTTTGGTACACTTGCTAGGAATCCAACAGTGGGTTGAAGTGGATTGAAATTCACATTCTGCACTTGTTTGGTGAGCCTATTGAAAAGAGGTGAAATTGAAAAATATGGTGGGACCCACGCTTTTAAGATTTTACGGCTTATACCTAGAGAAAAGGAGAGAAATAGCTTCTGGCCCAAAAAATCGATTTCTGTACTGAACCCATACAAAGACCAATTAGTGCAGCTGCAGACAATCGATTTTTATGCAGTGAAAATTGATTTTTACTGTACTCTGCCGCCAAAATTGTCCAAAATAATAAAATACTTCTATTTCACTTCTATTCCTTTTGTCACACCAAACAACCCACCTTAACATTTCCATTCTATTTTTCACCTATTTCACTCACACCAAACAACATTTATTTCTCCTCTATTTCACCTCTATTTCTCTTCTTTCCACTTCTCTCCTACCCATTTTTTTTCTCTCCATTTCTCTACTCCCACCAAACATAGCATAAATATCTGTGTAAAATTTCTTTACACTGTGTATATATATTAAACTCTTTTTAATTTATATTCGAAGAATATGCGTTAATGAAAGGTTTGTCTATTTGTACAATTGTCTAATTACACTATATTCTTTATAAAATAGTGAAACAAAAATACAACTTAAATATAATAATTTCTCAGAACACTTCATGTATGTGTGTTAAAAAATTCCATATCTCATTTCAAGTATTGAGTTTGAGTCTTATACGAAAAAATTCTCAGTTAAAAGAATTAGCCATATTCTAGTCTTAAATTTGATTGTCTTTCGTAAAAAGTATATTTAGTCCTGTATAAATAAAAAAAACTATAAAAAATATTAACAAATATCTAAGAATACTTGTTACGGTCTAAACCTAAGGCCCAATAACCAAAATGGCCCATGCGCAATATAATTTTCATATCCATAATTATATCATATATAATTATTATATCATATATAATTATGATATCTTCAAATATATGATATATAATTATAATACCCATAATTATATGACAGTATATGCTAAACTTACTCCTTTTATATTTATGCCCACTTATCATATTTATACAGGGAAAACCCTATAAATAGAGAACATTAACAGATCATAAGGTACACAATCTTACTCAGTCAATCACTTTGACTGTTTTACATATCCAACTTGCGCGTCAGAGTCCATTTGCAGGTACACCCCCCGGGTTCAACTCGGATACGAGCTCCAGCAACCCAGATCCAGATTCGAGCTCGTCCCTGTAAGCTTGGACCCAGGTTCGAGTTCTATCCCAGAACATTTGGCGCTAGAAGGAGGGCCTCCCCCTCTCTAGCATGCCAATCACAACCCGTCTCCAGACAGCAAGGCCCCGTCCTCAAACAACGCCCGAAGGATGGGTGGAGGATCTCAGATCCCAAGACGAGTTCGTTGAACAAGAAAGAACATCACACCCTCAGGACGAAATCAGTTCGCATGAAGAGGATCACCAACCCGACCCCCGAGATGAGGTTATTCGTCATCTCGAGGCTCAGCTCAAGTCACTTCATGAACAGCACCAACTGTAACATCCCAAAAAAATTTAGAAATCTAAAATTATAACAAAAATAATAATCATAATAAAATAAAATACTTATAATTGTATTTCGATAATATTGGTGATGAAAAGAGAATCTTTATAATAATAATAACAATAACCATTAATAAAATAATATTATAATATTAATGATATAATAATGGCACGATAATATGAATACTAAAAGAGAGATATAGAATTTGATATTAGAAGATATAATAATTGTTATTAATATAACAAGATAATAATAAAATTATTAGAAGATAAATTATATTATTGACGTTTCAATTAACATTAATTGTTATAAATGTAGTAGTTATTATATTATTAATATTAATATAATAATATCAGAACCGATTGGGATATCCTCAGGAAAGAGATATGCTTTAGCATTTTAATTTAAAAATCACATTTCAAAATAGGAATGATAACATCACAAGAAATAGAGATAAGAGAGTAATATCAAGTTTAGGATAATGTTTAAATATAAGATTGGAATTCGAATTTGAATGTAGATGGATAAGGAAAAGCTTAAGAGGCAAAAACTAAGGTTGTTGCTTGATGTTGGTTCTAAGCCTAATGACCTTGATGCACTAAATTGCAAATATCTAGAGTTGTAGATGTCCTATTGAGAGGATTCCACTCTCATTAGAAAGCTTATTTTCGGGGCTTCAGTTTGATAGGTCATATGATAGGGTTTGGATGAAAACTGCACCGTAACAAGAAGGGGAAATTTCACTCTGGTTTCCTCGCTCGAGCTCAGCTCGAGCGCCTGGTTTCCTCGCTCGAGCTGAGCTCGAGCGCAGCCTGAGCGCAGAAAAACAGAGAGCAATTCGAGGAAATTCAGCTCGAGCTGAGCTCGAGCGCAGCCTGAGCGAGAACTCGCGCTCGAGCTGCGCTCAAGCGAGGCTTGAGCGCAGGTCCGATTTCTGCATTTTAAAACACGTTTGTGGACGGTTTCTGTCAGTTCCTTCTTCCATTCTTTCGTATTTTTAGAGAGAGAGAGAGGGGTTCTAGTGAGAGAAAGTCCCAGCAAAGGCCAAGAACGAATTCTACTCACCAAGAACGAGTCTTGCCTCAATCTCTCCCCTTTCAAGACCCTCTGTTCTCTGTTCTTTCTCCGTCTTCTCATCCCACAAGTGGGTGGACTTTCACTTATCTGTTCTGAATGATTGCCATTGTATGCTCCCTATTCTTTTTCCCCTTTCCTTCTAGGAATTAGTGATATATGTATAGTAGGAACATAAGAATGGTGAATATACTGATTATTGTATGTGTTGGATTGCCAAAACCTTAGGGTAGATGATTGGATGATTCTGTATGATAATTCTTGATGATGTTTGGTGATTCTTGATAGTATTATTCTGTAATTCATGGGCCTTTGGCCATCATAGTCATGAAAATTATAAATTTGAGAAATCATAGAGCCTTCAGGCTATCACAGAGTCTTTGACCATCACAGGCCTTCGGGCAAATTAATTAATAACAACGGGGTAATCACATCGAACTCATGGCCAAGAGGGAGATGGGGTCCCCAATCACAGAATTGTATTTAAATGTCATTTAAAATTTAATCATAGGTAACCTTGGACGACGGTCCTTGGTTACATGGCCGAGCGCTCATCACAGTCACGTTACAGTGTAAAGACCCCGGGTGTCGGGAATAACACCTCACAGCCATGCATTGCATATTGATGACTGATTTCCTTTGTATTGAATTATGTATTGTTATCTCTGTTATGTCTATTAAAATTGTATGTATGCCATGATGGTTCTTGTTTGCTCTCCCCCACACTGCACACACGGTTACACTCACTGGGACGTTGGTCTCACCCCATTCTATGGGAACAATATTTTCAGTGGTGCAGGATGCTGAGCAAAGTTATGATGAGTAGTAGATGGCATGTGAAGACCATTAGTCTTATTGCTTATTTTTCTTGATTATGTTCATGTTGTTAGGACCACTAGTGTTAATTGTTAAAGCTACTTTAGGAATCATTATGTTAGTTTAATATTTTTAATATTTTGGTATTGGTGCCTTGATGGCAACATTATGTTATTATTTCATTGAGTTATGTATGTATTGTTGGAGCTTTAGTAATTGTTGGGTTACTCAAGCGATTATGTTTTATTTTGATACGCGAAATTGACGAATTAATTTTATGAATTTGGAAATAGTGCTTCCAACAGGCATTATTTCTGAATTTAGAAATTAGGACGTTACACCAACATCCGTTTTGCGAACCTCGTCCCCACAAAGCAGTCGAAGAGCCGACTGTAAGTCATCTAGAAGAACGCATTCGACACTTGGAGCGCAGTGTAAACCCTAAACCTCAGTCCACAACCCATTCCCGACCTAACTCAGACTGAGATCAGCAAGAGGTTTAACAACCAGGGTCCACTGTTCATCCTGCTCCATTCCGGCACCATTCTCTGGGAGACTAGCTCGGGTTGAGATACCTAAACAGTTCAGAAGTGCTCTCCCCATTGAAATCTTCAGTGGAACCACAGATCCATTCAAACACCTGGACGCATTTACCAATGAGATGTTATTCATTGGTGCTTCTGAAGCTGTTATTTGCCGTTCTTTCCCAAGGACCATGAAAGGAGAAGCCTTAACCTGGTTCAAAACACTTCCTTTGGGATCCATAGACTCGTGGGACGACATGCAATTTGCCTTCCTGTGACGATTCACCATCTCCACTGAGATCCCTAGGGACCAATTCACACTGGCCAAGGTCAAGCGGCATAAAGATGAACCCCCGAGAACCTTTCTATCCAGATTCTACAAAGAGTGTGCCCTCATTCCTGATATAGCCGAGAACATCCAACTGGTTTGTGCAGTCTCGACCCTCTTGCTAGGCTCACCCCTAGCCGTGTCTCTATCAGAAGAACCGGTTCGGTCCATGGAACAGTTTAGACAACGTTCGCACAAGTTCGTGGGACGAGAAGTCCATCTGGCCGGAGTTGCCAAGCACGAACCCAATCAAGGGCAGGAACGAGATTCATTCAATGATTGATATAAAGGGAAGGATCACGGACACCACCACCAACAAGATCAACGTCGGCCCCCAAGGGTCGATACCACTCATATGCCCCCTTGAATACCAACCCTGGCAAAATTCTGAAGGCAGTGACGCACACTGAGTTGGACGACATTCCCAAACCAACCCCACTGAAGTCCTCAGCCCAAAAGGACAAATCCAAGTATTTTTCATTCCACGAAGGATACGGGCACAACACCGATGAGTGCATCCAGCTTCGGGACCTCATCGAGCATCTTATCCGAGACGGACGACTTTCTCGATATGTGAAGAAAAACCGGTCACATGGGGGCTATCGAAAGAATGAAGAACGCAAAAGATCCCCGAGCCCAGAAGGAGGGGGTGACAAGAAGCGCAAGCGCTCCACTTCCCCCAAGAAGTACGACCATAACAAGGATACCAATACCGGTCCCAGTAGCCATACAACTCAAACCACACCAAGGGTTTGAATCAATATGATTTTCGGGGGATTCGTTGGAGGAGGACTGTCCAATAACTCTATGAAGAGACACCTCCGGGAAGTTTACAGTGTTAACCAGACTGACTCACAGAGTGTAGCCAGACGACCCCCAAACCCGACAATCACCTTCTCGGACGAAGACTTTTTTGATAATGTGGGAGATCACGATGTTCCCTTTGTGATACGATCCCTCATAGGAGACGGAGATGTCGGTCGCATTTTCGTTGACCAAGGCAGCTCAGCCGACATCCTTTTCTACAAGACCTACACCCAGTTGTTGTTGCCCCCAGAATCACTCTTACCCTACTCAGGGGATCTAGTAGGTTTCTCTGGAGAAAGGATCCAACCTAAAGGATACCTTCAAACAACGTTCAAGATTGGAACAAAAGCCGAGAATAAAGCCCTCTCATCCAAATTCCTGATAGTCGACTGCCCCAGCCTATACAATGCCATACTGGGACGACCATCCTTGAATGCATTATGAGCAGTCATCTCCACCCGACACTTGGTCATGAAGTTCTCAGGCCGAGATGGCAAGGTGATCACAATCCAAGGAGACCGCAAAGAGGCAAGGAAGTGTTACAACGCTGCTCTGACCACCATGCCCACATCAAAACAAGAAAATCTAACACCCAGGGGACAGGTCCCCATGATTAAAAAACCAAAAATTAATTAAAAATATTTTATAGAAAAATATATAATTAATTTAATGTTATGAATACAAAAATATCGTGAGTAAAAACATCTTTATTCAATAAGAGCGATGATTAGCAAGATCCAAAATCTAAAACACCTCATACAATAAGTCAAAGGGATACAATGTTTATAAATTCAAACCAGTAATTGAATTGATAGAGGAAATGGTTCAGGTAGGTTCATTGACTCAATTATGATTAAGCCATGGTGAAATTAATAATAATTAAATATATATGTTTAATACTATATAATATTTTTAATTAAGAGATAATATATAATTATAAGAAATCAAGATATATAAGATTATAAATTAATATAACGATACTTATTATATGAGATAAAAATTAATAATGATTGGTTAAGTAATAGATATATTTTTGTGTAATCTTTAAACTATCTTTATTAATCTTAAAAATAGTTTACACTAAATAAAAAATTAAAATTTTGAATGACATTGTTTTTTATCTATTTGTTACCAGTTCAACCAATTTTTCACCGATTTTGAAATCGTACGATCTTTTAGATTTATTGAATCGAGCACGCGACTGATTTTTGGCTGATCTGATCCAATTTCAATAACCATGAAGGGATGAAAGTAATGTTATATGCACAACAAGTTATACAACATATTTTACATCATTTTCTCTCTTCATCACATCACATTTCATATCACACTGATTTCTCTCTTTCCTTCTTACCCCTTCCATAATTGTAAAAATTGTTATGCAAGTGGTTTCTCAAGAGATAATTAGGTTTAAAATTTGAACTCGTAGTTCTAATTAGTTCCTAATTATGACCAGGTACATGTTTACGGCCAAAAGTAGGAAGATAATCGCGACAATAGAAGATTATGGGTTCAAAAGGAAAATATCAAAATACACACACACACATGATATTCATTATATATATATATACCATTTCACACATGTATTCTTACACCCAATGTTTAAAAATTGGACTTGGGGTGTTCATTGGTTCGGATCGATCTGATGAACCCAACGAACCGCGAACCGAACCATTCAAATTGGTTTGGATTTTCCTCATTCGGTCCGAACCGAACCAATTAGAACCGAGGACTATTGGTTCGGGTAACAGGTTGAGAAATCCAAACCTGTTACCCAAACCGAACCGAACCAAACCCATATATATATATATACAAAAAAACGCATTTTTTAGGCTTGGTGTTTATGATTTTCATGATATCAAGATAATTGAGAACTAATTTTCCTATGATCTTTAATTAGTAATTTGGTCAACGTGTTAATGTGTTATGCACTTATGCTGGTTTGTAATTTCCATGTTTGAATGTTATTAGTAATTTGGTTATGTTACCACTGATACTTTGTTGAAACTTGAATGGTTGGTGCAGATTTAAAGCAACAAAACAGTCCTGTGTCTTTTTTATATCAGGTTATATGTATTATTTTAGGCAAAATCATGTATTTTTTCTTTTTTCCCGAACTGGTAAAAAAATGACATTTTCTGAGTTTATGATCCGATTGAACCGAACCAACATGTATTTAATTGGTTCGGTTTGGTTCGGGTCAATGCAGAAAAATAACGAAACTCGAACCGAACCGAACACTTTTGTTTAGTTCGGATTCGTTTTTCCTCCGAAACCGAACCAAACCGACCACTGAACACCCCTAATTGGACCGATGATTCATTATTCATGATTTATTAGTTCAGTTATGGTCAAACCATGATCCAATCAATAATAATTAATTAAATATATATATATAATATATTAAATAATAAAATAACATAAAATTATGAAGATTAATTAAGATATATAAAATTATAAATCAACGTAAATAGTGTATGACAGCTCTTAGCCATAATACTATACTAGGTACTATAATGTATAGTGTATGCCCGATATCCTTTTAAGTTTTAAGACCTATGTTGTTGGAAGATGCTAGGGGTTTCTTTTCCTAGGCTTATCCCTGTAGTGTATGTTGTTGTTTTTTCTTGGGCTATTTGCCCCAATAGTAATATATATAAGATTAAATAAAAAATTAATTAAAAAAATAAAAAAGATTGATTGTTTTAAAAAGGATTGGTTCATATTGATTTTAGACTGATTCGACCAATTTTCTACAGATTCTATGATCTACTGATTGTGTAAGGTTGAACGGACCAATCATAAGGATGGTTCCCGGTTAATCTGAACAGTTCGGTTGGATTTTTAAAATTATGCTAGCACTTCATTAGTATTAACTTTTTCTTCCTCTTGATAATAAAGTGGAAAAGGAGAAAGGACTAACTCCTCCAATTAAGGGACCATAAATTGTTTCCTCGTTACTCTTCCACAATTCATAGTATATATATAATTAGTAAATTAAATTCAAATTAAACAAGTTTTTTAATGGTATATGAGTCTTCGTTAGCGTTCTCATTTTTCAGACTGCGATCTATATAACGGTGCAACTACGAATTCAAGTCAAACCTTTTCTTTCTATAATTTGATTCCGTAATAATCCGAACCCTTTATAGATTGAGAACATTTTATCAAAGTGTGAGACAGAACTTTCTTTTCATGGTCTCTCAAGAAATTATGCAATGGTGGCCAAGTTTGATGAGCATATCTTCATCATATGACCCGAAGTAAAAGTTTGGGGGTCTTCCACTTAATTTTAAAGGTTGAAAATCGTTTCAGTTTAGACTTAGAAAACTATAAAAATGTGAAAGAAATTCAAGAGACTTTTAACTGAAAAACCACTTTTTACCACGAAACTTATTTTGTAAAAAAAATGATCAATATTGCTTTATATTTTATAAATCAATAATATTTGCTTTTATTTCCAAACAACTTCACCATGATTTTCCAAATATGTCAATTGTCAAATTGGCATTTGTGTCATTTTCTTTGTTAGAAATGCATGACACAATTGCTTTTTAAAGGACGCTGAGCCGAGGAATTCATATATAGATGTTTTAATCAAAAACTAGCATGGTATCCATGCTTTCGCACGGGTGACGTTGGGTTGCAGGTGATGTTCTTTTTTCATATATTACTATATTTTTATAAAATTAACTTATGATATAATCATATATACATCAATTAGTAGAATGTGAAGAGCATATTATCATGTTTATATAGAGAAAATAGTAACCAATACATTTATTAAAATAATTATAAAATTAAAATATATTGATAATAAAGATCCAATAACCCAATCACTTTAAACTTATATATAAAGTGTATGAAAAAAACTCTTGTTGGAAAAGTTAGCCCCACCATGACATGATTACCTCATGTAGGGATGACATTGGGTACCTCTAGGCAGGGTAGCATACTGCTCGTCCTCACTTTTATAAAAAGCTCGTACCCGCACCCATACCCGCATGGGCAGCAATTTTAATGTCCGTCCTCATACCTACTGGGCACCCATATGTCCATACTTGTACCCGCTGCCTGCAATTTAGTTAAGTGAAAAATTAATAACTCATTAAAAATATTAATTAAAGAAAATTATAACTTAATTAAAAAATTACTCCAAAATCATCTAAACATATTTATTAAATATCAATGACATAATAATTTAATTAAATCGAAATAAAATACGTTAATATTTTAAAACACAATACATGATTAATGTTCAAATTTTTTATTAAATATTACAATATACTTCACATCACACTATTTTATAAGCTTGGATATCATGTGTTAGCATTCTCCATGATGTGCAAAAAATTATTATTAACACTAATTAGTCATATATATATATTATAAAGTAAAAAACGCAAATAAGTAGTTTTAAAAATATATTTTTAATATGTAATATTATATATATCAATTTTAAATATATGTAAAAATATGTTAGATATTTAATAAAATTACTATATATATAATTATATATGGTATTATTTATTAAATAATTTAATGTATATATATAGATATATGAGTGCAGGTATGAGGTGGGGCTGGGCATCATAGTGCACCTGCACCCATCCCCGTTAAAAAAATGCAGGTTATTGTACGTACCCACGCCCATACTCGTTTTGCGGGTTTTCACTACCAGAAAAAGCAAAAATACCGACGGAATTTAGAGACGGAATTTTTTCCGTCTCTATTTGTGACGGAAACAGAGACGGAATGTCTTTAACAGAGACGGAACTAAAATTTCTTGCACTAGCGACGGAACTTAGAGACGGAATTATCCGTCACAGACGTATTTCGTCTCTAAATCCCTCTCTACGTCCATCTCCTAATAGTTAATATATATTAGAGACGAAAATTAGAGACTGAATATGTCCGTGTCGGATAAAATCCGTCTCTAGAATCCAACATCAAAATTACAATAATAATAATTATTTTAGAGACGGAATTTAGAGACGAAATTCTGTCCTTAATACAAAATCCGTCTCCAAATCCGTCTCTAAAGTAATCCCTTTTAAGGCAGAGGTTAGAGACGGAATAATTTCGTCTCTAATTTGAATTTGAATTTACATTACACTGCAGAAATTATAATACGTTTTTCATTTTTTCTTTACCCTATTCCCTCTTTTTTTTTCACTCTTTCCCTCCTCTCGCTTATAAAATTAATTTTATTTAGTATATTTTAGTTTTATTTTTTAAACTTATTTTAGTAAAACTATCAAGTAACCTAGTTCACACTCAACACTCCTTCCCTCCTCTCTCTCATTGTAACCAGCAGCCGCCGCGCTTCCTGTAATCGTCTCTGCCTCCGTCAGTCCACCGTGCTCTGCCCGTCTGCCGCCGCGATTCGCCCACTCTGCCTCCGTTCCTGTGGCCTCGCGCTCCCAGACTACCTCTGTTCGATCATCCCTCTGTATGTCAGCAAAAGCTTTTGTTTCCTTGTTTGATATGCATTTAATTATACTACTATAACCTTGTATGTCAACAAAAGCTTTTGTTTCCTTGTTTGATATGCAAAACAAAATGAATTATATATATGCTTTCCATTTCCATGTCTGGTGCTTGTGTGTTAATTTTTTCGGTAGTCCATCAAGCCAATTTGTCTGAAAAGAATATTTGACAGGGCCCCTTTTAACCCAACAACTAATTAGAGATAATCAAAATCGCACACGCAATTTATGTTTGGATTAATTTATTTGTAAAACTCAGTATTGTGTGATTTGGAATTTATGTTTGGATTAATGTGTTTTGTAAAACTTTATGTTTGGTGTGTATTAGAATTTAATTAGTATGATCTTAAGTTTATTGATGTCCTCTGGTGTCAAATATCAAGATGTTTGAATTAGTAGTATTACTAAAAAATGTATACAGGATATTTAAAATGATAAAAAAAATACAAAAAACAGGAAAAATTCAAAGATAGAGACAGATTTCCCAAAAATAATTCCATCGGATTAGAGACGGAAAATAAGTCAGTCGCTAGTTAGAGACGGAATTTAGAAACTCAGAGACGGAATACACCTTCTAAATTAGCGATAGAAAACCCATCCCGTCTCTGCTTAGAGACGGGATACTAAACTCTCAGAGACGGAATCACTATATATTTATAATATTCTTAGAGACGGATTTGCTATTTCTTAGAGACGAAACATTTCCGTCTCTAAGTAGAGACGGACACAAAAAATCCGTCTCTAACAGGTTTGCGACGCCCGAATCAGCCACGACCCGGAATCCGTCTCTGATTCCGTCTCTAACCCTGTTAGAGACGGAAAAAACTCCTTTTAGAGACGGATTTTTTCCGTCTCTATTTTTTATTTTTCTGGTAGTGTTTTACCTTGTCCATTGCAAGTATTTTTTGCGGGTACCCATAGGACCTGAGCTCATTTTCCATCCTTAGCCTTATGTAAAGGATACATTATCATGAAAAATAAACTATATGTAATTCATAAAAATAACATTTTAATTATTGAAGTGAGATCGATTAAAATAAAAAATAGAAGTGAGACGTGCAATGTGGCTAGTGGATCAATTTTAATATAGAGTATATAAGTAGAAATAAATAGAATAGAAGTAAATAGATATGAAAGATGATAAGTGAAAACATAATTGAATGAAATGGAGAGATAAATGTTATATTGGAAAAAATACATTAAATTTAAGAGAAATTGTTTTAATATAATAATAAATTAAAGTGTGATAAATAAAAGACAAGAGCAAGACTATCTCTCGTGGAGTATATTTATGATTCATAAAAAATTACTTTACTGAAGTGAGAATAAAAAAACTAAACAAAAATTAAAATGTAACACATGTATTAGGGAAACAATTTTAATATAGAGTAAATGGATTAAAAAAAGATAAGAGAGATAATAAATAAAAACATTAATGAATAAAATAGAGAGATATATAATATATATATTGGTCTCCTATGGAGATTACGTGTAGTTTACAAAAAAATCGCGTTCCTAAAATTATAATAAAAAATAAATATACATAATAAACACAATTGAGAAAACGTGACATGCTTAGTGGGGAACAATTTTAATTTGGAGTAAATGGATAATATATAAGAGGGATAATAAGTGAAAATATTAATAAATAAAATATAAAGATAAATGATATATTAAAAAAACACATTATATAAATTTAATGTAAATTAATATATTTATTATATTTTTAATCTATATTTTTATGTAATGAAATGGAAAAAAAAAAGAATGAATAATGAGAAAAGGTGCTTTAATATAATAACAAAAAAATAAAAGTATGATTAAAAAAGAAAATTAAAGTGTAAAATTATTTTTGTTAAAAAGAGAAAATGGTGATAAAAAAGAAGAAAGAAAAAAGATAAGGAAATAAAAAAGTGTGAATATTTTTTTTAAAAAAAAGGAGTAAGACACGTGCGTGTTCACATGGCTAAATATTTTTTTTACTGTCTTTCACAGGGCTAAATTTGATGTAATAGAAATATAGATTACAACATAGATGTATCATCATGTAAAAGATATCCGGCCGGTTATTCGAAATTTGATATTTGAAAATAAAAAAGTTGTGAATTGGTGAATCTATCGAGCATGAAGGAAGAGAACTGTGTAACATAAGCATGATTTTTTTTTATCAAATTGTATATGCATGACACGTGGTTGTGAACAGTATAAAGTAACACAGTTTTTATAATAATATAGATAGATAATAGTATTGAAAGCATTAAATATTATATAATCCAATCAAAATTTTCTATTTTGATTTTTTAATCAATGCTCAAATGTATCCATTAGCATTTTTTTAAATTGTTAGTAAAAACAATGTATGAAACATTTAAAAGGGAAAATAAGTATTCCATCCCACATAATTTGTAGATGAAGTGCAGTGGCATTCCCCTTTTTTTTTTTGTTTAATCATAGGTATCCTCTACGGGGAGACAATCTTGTTCGAGACCTTACTTAATAGGAATTAAACATATACCACTAAAATCAACCCCTGTTGTTGGTATTCCTTACATACATACATACATATATATGTGTGTGTATATGTATAAATATTCCTTATTTACGTATCCATGACCTCGTAGGGTGCGATCATGACCAATAGCTCAATCATAATTCATAATTAATCAGTATGATGTAGATAAGATTTTTCGGGGATTTTATTATCGTTAGTCATGGCAGCATTCATTAACCAATGGCCTAGCTACTTGTGGGTAGTTCATCGGAATATGAATGCAAAATCATTTTGTAAATTATTTAAGTTATCAATGGTCATAGCTAGATATCTTTAGCGATGGCCCAGGACGTCAGTATATATATATATATATATATATATATATATATATATATATATATTAAATTTACACATGACTTGGTCTTCGGTAATTTCTAACATGTCATTACCAATTAATGATATGGTTGTGTATAATTTGGGATGGGGGTTAGAATAGTCAATGGCCAAGAATTTGCCTACCTAGAATTTT
Organism: Sesbania bispinosa; assembly: GCA_026901365.1. Classification (NCBI taxonomy): domain Eukaryota; kingdom Viridiplantae; phylum Streptophyta; class Magnoliopsida; order Fabales; family Fabaceae; genus Sesbania; species Sesbania bispinosa. The sequence goes on along the minus strand of QLOH01000670.1, from coordinate 152,028 downwards.
ATGATAATGATAAGAAGGGTATAATTCACTAGACCAGATTAGATCAAATCTTGGAGGTGGTTAAGGGGAAGGACACTCCACGTACGTTTAGCTATGATTTTAGTTTGGGTGTTTAAATGTCTTTATTTTTTAGTTTGCTGTTTTGAAAACAATAACCTTGTTTTCTTGTTTTTGTGGTGTATTTGGGAATTCTGAGTATACCTTATTATACTCCCAATTAATTCATTTTGGCTTATAAAAAATTGATTGGTTGCAATTGATAATTAATGATTAAAAAAAAAGAGTAAACCCTCACATTAGTCCCTGACTTTTTTCTGATCGTTCAGTTTAGTCCCTGACTTATTTTAATTAACACGTTAGTCGCTGACTTTTATTACCGTCGGTCAGTTTAGTCCTCACCACCCCAAACACCGTTAACAGAACGGGTGACGTGTCACGTTAAATGACAAGTAGGATGCCAGGTGAGCTCAAAACGGTGTCGTTTTAGGGTGAGTAAACCACCACTTTAATCCCTGACTTTTTCCTGATCGTTCAGTTAGTCCCTGACTTATTTTAATTAACACGTTAGTCCCCTGACTTTTATCATCATCGGTCAGTTCAGTCCTCAACCCCAAACATTGTTCACAGACAGGTGACGTGTCACGTTAAGGGACAAGTAGGATGCCAGGTGGGCTCAAAACGGTGTCGTTTTAGGATTTAGACGAATTAAAAACAAAAAAGTAATTGAATCTGTTAGAAAATTTAAAGAGGAATTTGTTGAACCCTCATTTTCGCTTTTGACGCTTTCTTCATCTCATGTCTTCTTCTCCTCTTCTCCTGTCTTCCTCTCTGATCTTCTCATTCTTCTTTCGTAGCAGCTTTGTAATGGCCAGCCTGTTTATTAAGCCAGGATCTTAAACAACAAAGGAGCACCCCAAAGAGACAGGTGCTCAGCTATTAAGCCAAATTACTTCTCTAATCTCTGAGCTAAGGCTGAAAGTAGAGAAAGTGTAGCCTCAACAAGTAATATTTCCACATCCCCACATCAAAGAATTGAAAAATGTACAAGTATCACCACTCTAAAACGAGAATAGCATTCTGATCCTTTAGGACTAAGGGTGTGATAACTATCTCCCCCCCCAAAAAAAACTGGAGAAAATTGTTACCCAAAAAAGTGGAGAATAGAGGAGAGATGGAACGAAGGAGAATATGCAAACAAGAGTAAACATATCTTCCTGGGGTGGAGGACTAAAACCAACTGAAGAGAGTTTCATTTCAGCAAAGTTTCAGCAATTTCAAACCTTGAAACCGAGCCCAAAATCAATGATTTAAACACACTCTTTTAAGTACACAAATTGAGTAGCAACAAAATCCCCACAAGATGAACCCAAGACCGAAATATAATCCCTTACGTCTCTTCCTTACTACTCCATAATATCATTCTTCTTACCTTTATCCCTCTTCACCAACCAAAAAACATTTACATCTAAGCAAAACTCAAACACCAGATACTAATTGCCTCAACCATCAATGATAAATGCCTAAGAGACACCCCAAAGATTCCCACCTTTTCTTCGCCACCAAATTAGGCAACAACTTCAAAAATCAAGCACGACCCAGAAAACCAGAAAACAGAAGAAACTTCAAAACCAAAACAGATCTTAGCGGAAAAGAGCAACGTTTGGGTTGAGGACTAAACTGACCAACGGTGATAAAATTCAAGACTAACACGTTAATTAAAATAAGTCAGGGACTAAACTGACCAACTGTGATAAAAGTCAGGGACTAACGTGTTAATTAAAATAAGTCAGGGACTAAACTGAACGATCAGGAAAAAGTCAGAGACTAAAGTGAGGGTTTACTCACCCTAAAACGACACTGTTTTGAGCCCACCTGGCATCTTACTTGTCACTTAACGTGACACATCACCTGTCTGTTAACGGTGTTTGGGGTTGAGGACTAAACTGACCGACGGTGATAAAAGTCAGGGACTAACGTGTTAATTAAAATAAGTTAGGGACTAAACTGAACGATCAGGAAAAAGTCATGGACTAATGTGAGGGTTTACTCTAAAAAAATCCAAATTAACATGTTCAATATTCAATTCAAGTGGCTGAATAGGTATTGCAGCTAGCAAACGTGGCTGGGTAAAGCATAAGTCAACTATTAACGTGACAGTACATGATTGGATGTCTGTGTAAAATTTCTTTACACTAACAGTGTATATATATTGAATTCTAATTAAAAATCTCACTGATGAATTCGATGGACATTTAATTCAAATGATATTACTATATTTTGCAATTTACATAGACAAGTCTCCAGTGAGGTTCATCAAATTAGAAACGAAATCCAAATGCGTGACTAGTCCCAGACATGTGGAGATCGAGTTTCTTTTTTTTTTAAAAATAAAATCAGTAATATTTATTTTGAAGCAAGCATATGCATATGCTTTCTCGTATTTATTTTGAAATTAAATGGGAAGGGCAAAACAAGCAGTCAAACAGTGCTCTATCCACAAGTACATGATCAAATCTGGTTTGGTCAATAAAAAGGTTGGTCTGAATAGTAATCTAAAAAAAATAAGGTGCTGAAGCCGAATACAAGAAAGTCCATGAATGGACTTTGGTCCAAAAATAAAGCAACATATAAAGTTTTGACGAAAAAAAGTTAATTTTTGACCAAAAAAAAAAAAAAAGTTAATTGACCGAAAAAGAAAAACTCAACCATAAATATCTCAATTTGACAAAAAAAACATAAATATCTCAGGTTATATCTGATGTCCCCAAATCCTGTTCCCCAATTAGAGAATGACACAAAAAATTCCACGTAAGCTTTTTAATTGTCTAATGGTGTTATCAGGGTGTCTTCCTTCACCTTGTTATTCCTCTAAGTTATTGTCTTCTTCACCATCAGTTTTTTAGCGATCGTTAATGGTGGTTGCGGGGTTTTCAGTTTTTGGTTTTTAAAAGTTTTGAATCAAGATTTTACAACTCTAAATAAAAAACTGAAAACTTTTTGTTGTGGTTTTCAAAATGCTTGTTTTGAAAACCACAAAAACAAGTTTTCAATTTTGAGTTATAAAAACTTATTTAAAATTTTTAAAACCAAAAACTGAAAACTCGCAACCATCTGAACGGTACTGAGTTTTTAGTTTTTTTTTCCGATCCACGCAACACACAAGTAACTGAACATTATGAGAGACGTTGAATCTAATTAAGAAACAGGAAACAACTTTGGCTTCCCTCTTTGTTTTCATTCTTTCTGTTTCTGTCCTTTTTCCCCCAATTTCTATGATTATTCAACGTGGATTATTTTCAGAGTGAGTGAAGAGATTGGGATCAAGTTTGGCTCTACAAACATGGGAGAAGGTGCTTGGAAAGCAATGTGTGAGCGCATCCAAATGGAAGCTGCGGTTGCAACTGGGAAGCACACATGTCTCCATTCAAATGGTGCACCCCAAAGTGTTCGATAAAATGGGCGACTAAAGGGATGCATTCTGGGTCTGAATAGATAACCATGACTTCGCTAAATTTGCCTAATTGGACAAGGCCGGTTTCAATGAATGAATGACAAACTTACTTACTGATTAAACATCAAACAAACAACCCAATTGCAAGCCACCACTCGGATTTGGCACGTACAAGAGATTCAACTTTGATTATGGATTTTACTTTTCCTTTTGACACTTTTGCTTTCTATTTTTCATTTAACTTTTTGTGATGGATTTTGCTAAATTGTGCTTTGATAATGGATAACTTTCCCTGTATTTTTTTGCTTTCATTATTGGATTATTTCCACTTTCTATCAAGTCCCTGATTACTCTGTAATGTGCATTGTACCTGATCATGTTGCCAGTCTTTCCAAATGTAATTCTCTTTCTCTCTTTGACATTGTGACTCCATCGCCTTGTGTATGCTTCAATGGCATTTAACAGCAGGGGAAGTTGCATGTTGCTTTGCATTCTAAATTGTAATCATGTTGTGTTGTTGACTAACTCCAGGTCAGATAATGGGGGCCTCAACAGCTTCAGTTTGGTATATAACCTTATAAAGCCATCAGTAAAACATACTTGAATGTTGTTATAACTGATAAGTGCAAATTATATGATAAATTCTTGTATTTTTACTGCACTTATCAATGTTAAAATAGTAATTTATGCCCCAAAATAATCCCCTTTTAGTAATAATTGTAATAATTGTGATTATTTGATTGAATATTGAATTTGATGCTATTTTAATAGAAAATCTATTAAATTTGCAGATTTATGAGAAGATTTGAATGACGAAAGAAGATAGCATTAATTGAGGAAAGGATCTGCGAATTGAAGTTTAAATCACAGCAAAAAAAGATAAGATCAACTGCCATTTAAACAAGGATTCTGCAAATAACTTCTCAGTTTAAATTCAAAAGCAAAATGAACACGGAATCAGAGCAAAAAGAGAGAAACAAGGAAGCCAAGCAAACAAGGATAAGATCAGGAAGAGATCAAGTGGCTAAAAGAAGAAACAGAGCAATCAGTTACGCGTTTTGCACTTCACCCGCACTTAGCTCAAGTGAAGCGCAACTTCCAGAATCGTTTCTTGTTTCCTACGCTGCAGATGCGTTGAGCGCAGATGAAGCGCAGCTGCACAGATTAGTTTTAGATATATTTTTAGATCTATTTTCAATCAGAATTTCTTCCAGATTTAAGATAGCTTTCCTTAGTCTATAATAGGACCCTTTGTAAAGAAGTCAAGTAGGTTAGCAAAGGAGCATTTAGGAAGGAGATTAGAGAGACGACAAAGGCAGAGCTAGGATTGGAGCAAGGTAACAACTTCTCCATTAGGTTGTAATGGCTACCATGCGTAGCTAAATGTCTCAGTAGGATTGCATGTAGTTGATTCAATCCCCAAAGTGTATGTGAATTCTGGGTATTTATTTATGAATCCCTATTTTATAATATCGGTATTTTTATCTTTACTTAATGCATAGCTTCCGCCTGTGTGCCGGAGGTATAGGTTAATTTTAGAATTGAGGTGACAGATGTTTCTCTAAAATTAATAGCTGAGTTTGGAAAGCCTAGACATAGGACACCTAAAATTCTAATTGGTAAAAGTACTCATAGTAGTTACTATAGGGTTGTAGGAGAAAGTGACCATTGAAGAAGTAGGCAATCTCTTCATAGCTGACACTATGGTTCTATAGAGAGAATTGATAGTATTAAACAAATGGAAAAGTAGAGCAATCAAGCCAGGGTAATTTGTCGCTTGGGAGAACCCGCATGAATTACTTTTGAGTATCTCGTGATATGGGACACCGACAGGGGATAACATAGTTTGGATAAGGTATTATAAAATAAATTCATAAATAATATTGGGATTCACATGCATGAACGAGTGCGATGATACAAAGTTCAATCCTAATCAAGTAAAGTATTTTATCCTCTCTCAATCGTCTCTTTCTTTTATGCAAATTTACTTTCTCACAACAAACTCTCAAATACCGTTTTCTACTTGTAATTTGATCACGAGTAAATACGAAGGTGAACCGTTCCCTGTGGATACAATAACTCATACTTACTATTATACTGTTTGAAATTTTGGTACGCTTTCCAGAATCTCATCAATAACCAATAGTTATGGATCTATGAATGTCAATGGCATCAATAACTAACAGGAAACCACCTTGGATTTGGAGATAAACTTGCCATGTGGTGATTCAGCTTTGGAAATCAATGAACCCTTGTGAATGTGGTGTCAAGCTTACCAGCCATGATGGCAAAGTGACTGAAGCCATGGAACTCAAAACAATTGTGAGTGATATAAAGCATGCAGTGCAATCACAACTTATACAGAATAAAATCATAGGAAGGCAGTTCAAAACACCATTATTCTGTAGAGTAGCAAATGTAATCCCTACTTTGTCAAATAAAAAGAGACAACCAGAAGCAGGGATGGCAAATATAGCTTGTATTGTTTTCTCTAATGTGTAGACTAGCAAATGTAATCCCTTTGATGTATTAAACAACACAAAGTTTTCTGCAGTCTTATCATATAATACTACAACACCAAATACAATGCAAAGCTTGTGATGATTCACTCCAACAAACATTGCAAATGGATGACCTTATTTTTTTCCATAAGTAGTGTCAAAACAAACTACATCACCAAAAATATGAATAGTCAACCAGCATATTTGCATCTGCCCAAAGATGTTAGTGATTAAATCAATCCTTATCAACTGCATTGCATAAAAAAAGTTAGGATCTTCTGATTGCATTTGTTTAAATACTCTAACACACCCCCTGTATCCCCTTACCTCATTTGAATTGTTCTATTAGAACATAAATAATTTCTATAGTATCCTGGAATGAATCCTAGATTCTTACAACCACCAACTCTCCTGGCCATTAACTCACAACTTGCTTTTGGAGTAATTCCAGAACTCTCAGCTAAATAAACCTCAAATGCTTGAGAAGTATTTATTTTCCTTTGAGATCTAAACAAATGACTCTTGCTCGGAGTTGTAGTCTCATGTGTATGTTCAACAACAAATTAGGTAACACGATACTTCCCGATTGAACGACTATTAACTTTCATCTTAGCCAAGCAACCAAATCTTGTCTGTGCATGAGGATTTTTGGTATTAGCCTCTCATTTATCTTTTTCGAGATAACCTTCACATGAACAACAACACACTCTATCAATCATCTTTCCATCACGACCTTTTGTGTCCTTTACTGGTCCTTACACTAAAACCCCACTCTGTAAGCATAAGAATTGTAAAATTATAGGTTGCGTCTTTGTGTCATAATTCCATCCTAACTCTTGGTATAACATAATTAGGATTAGTATCATGTATCTCATCATCTTTTTTTTTCAAGTTCACCATCGCTATATATTTCAAATGACGGATGCTCTTCTCCTGCCCATATAACTGACAGTTCAAGACCCAACACCTACATCAAAAGATGATTATCAAATTTCAACCAAATACCAAATTCAAGTAGAATGCCAGATTGTACAATTGCTTTATTACTTATTTTTTTAGTCTCCCTTTTTTACATGTAAAAAAGGGAGACTAAAAAATAAGTATAGCAGTTTCAAATAACTAATACCAGCGAAATGAGAGGAAGTGGGGATTAGAAAGATGAATATTGACTCCTTCTTTTGTTATCGCTCCTTCTTCAATAGTCCAAGACCAAGAACACCTATCCAACATGCACAAAACAATGAAATTATAGGCATAATGAAAGAAGCAATTAAGCAAAAAGCATAACACAATGGGGAGAGAGAAACTGCATATATAGGAAGCAATCGAAAACAAAACAAAGCAACAAGAACAGAGTACAATGAGGAAGAAGATGAAGGTATAGTAGGCAATAAAAAATCAGACCAATACGAGAGGATGATTGATACACGGACAAGACGAATTCTGAGGCGAAAGAACAATGATCGAAATTGCAAATTTGTTATCGCTCTTGTTTGAATTTCAAGATCCGAACACCTATAAACCTACCGACACAATGAAATTATAGGCACAAGGATATAAGCAACAAAGCAAAAAACAACAATGCGGGAGAAGCTGCACACACAAGAGGCAATAGAAAAACAGAGGAACTACACAACCCAATAAGGAAAGAGCTGGATGTACAACGACATAAGAGGCGATAAAAAACAACCCAATACGAGAGGAAGATCGAGAATGAAGAAGAGCGAATCATGAAGCAAAAGAACGACGGTTCGAAATCGAAAATGAATCAAATGGGGATTGTGAGATGAACGTACAAACAATTATCGTGGAAAGAAATTGTACAAAGATGATTTCTTAGTCGGGGTTAGTTACGCAGCAACGACGTTAATTTTTAATGTGCTGCTGATGTGGAATTTTTTCGACGTGTCATTCTCTGATTAGAGGGACAGGGAAAGGGACATGATTTGGGGACAACAGATTTTCGTCCTTAAGGAAAACATCATGTGAACCTAATCACTACGTACATAAAGGAATTGAATGAAATATTGAATGATATTCAATGAAATTGAGTATGAGCTATTAAAATAAGTTTTTTTTTGTACGGGGCTTTTTGCCCCGTAGATAAAAAAACTTGTATGGCCCATTGATATTCATGAGATCTATGACAGATGTACACAAATCCCAAATTCCTCTCCAGCTGTATAGTAGTTTTCAGCGAATTAGCTGTAAACTAGCTAGGAAATAAGAAGGACCATTTAGCTGCCTAGGTCGATTGCTTGAATATTGAATGGAAGCTAACATTGGTTGCGGTGTCTGAGAAGGCGGGGAAGTGTATCTAGATGCAGTGTTTAATTGCTTGAAGATTCTAGCTACCTTTGTGTAAAAAAATAAATTAAAAGAGATATACAATTAAAGGTTTTCAAAGGAATGATGCCATGATAGAGATTAAAGCACCATCAAGTCATTTTATCACAATCATGTATGTTCACTACTTGTGATAGATATATAAGCATCCCCTTCATGCTTAATGTGATCTAAAGAATACAACTTTTCCAATAATTTAATAAGCATGCACTAGCTAGCGCTTTAGGATGATAAGCATTTATCCTACTATATAAATTAGATTATATATCTATTGTCATTTTCTCATAGAATATGTAATGACAACAACTAGAGGAGTAGTATCAACTTGAAATTAAAAGGACTCAACATGTGTTTCTAATATATCAGCCACTCCGACTGGAAGGTACAGTAGGTATTATATCTGTGATAGATATAATTATGATGAGTCCGTTTGTTTGGGACATTTTTATTAGATTTTTTTTTTAAAAAAAATCACTTTTAAAATTTTTTAGTGTGCTTATTTTAGATTTTAGAAACAATTAGAATCTAAAAATAATTAAAATTTTGATTATAATTAGAAACTACTTTATTAGCTTTCTCAGAATAATCAATTAAAATAAAAGGAGAGTGTAAAAACGTTTTTTAATCATTATAACCAAACACAAAATAACATTTAATTTTTATAAAAATATCTAAAAATAAATAAATAAATAGCTTTTTTAGACGCCGATCTAAGAATCACATTTTTTTTTTTAATTTTACACAAGATCAAGTGAAAAAGATTATATAATTATAACCCTCTTATATTATATGCCTATTATTTAAAGTTGCAGTCCACATTACTAGGATATATGTATATGAGTTTTTTAAATTAATACCAATATGTGGTGGGAAAAACCTCCATTTTTTCTTTTGAAAATTTTGTGAATTAAAATAGAGAATAAGATATGAAAACAATATAATCACAATATAATAATTAACATGAAAAACTTTAAATTCGAAAGAAAAATCACAGCCATTGTTTAAAGATAACCAAAGAAAAATATCACTGTGAAATTTTTTGTAACATATAGACATTTCTCTCAAACACCCCACACCCTAGTATATCATTCTCTCAAAGCAATATTTTAACTACTCTTCACAGTGCTCCAAAGTACTATAGAATAATAAAGCTAGATACAAGTTTAAGTGTTATCAACTTGAAATGTGTAGAACCAAATGATTTTAGTCTAATATATATACTCTTGGCCTCTCATTTCCCTTGCAATCCTAAGCAATGTGGGACTAATTTCAATAAACTCCAAGAGTCTTTACTTTGATTGAAATAGACACAACTTTCACCTTCATTATCTATACCGACAATCTTAGTTCAAAAGAACCATTACACTCCACTATAAAAGAGTACTATACTCACTTGGAATTAGTCATTTCTAATAATTTCTTCTTGACACATGTCAAAAATCGATTAAACTTTCTCATGCTGATGTTGGCTTAAAGCGTTTGTCTTGAATTTTTTCAGATGAAATCATCCTCATCATCAGTTTCTCCCGGAGGATTTGATTTTTTTCTAACATCTAATCCTGGGAAACAGCTTCTGGAGGAGATGCAGATTCTGGCCAGAATAATTACCTAACTTATTCCATGGAATCTAAGAAAGTGAAATACCTAACTTATTTAATTTAATTAGTCCCTCTAATTTTAACTTGTTTTCAATTTAGTCCCTTTAATATTCCCTCTATTCCATTTAGTCCCCCTTGTTACACTTGAAGAAGTTAATTGTGTCATGCAATTTGTTACAGACTCCAAAACTTGTAATTATTTTCGTTGGTGTGAGGATGGTAATAAACCCGGTGAAACCTTGTCCAAGCCAGGGGAGGTGAATGAATTATAAGAAGAAGTGACAAATTAAGGAAAAAGGCGGGCTGTGCTACAATGCAAGCTTAAAGAGAAAGTTTGTTATGTAATGAAGAAGAAATACCTGTTACAGGAATGAAGCCCTGAGGAAGGACACAATATTGGCGGATTGAAGCTCCAGAAGCGACAACAATGACAAGAGAATGGTGAAATAAGAAAGAAGATTGATTTTCTTTGGGAGAGAGAGTCACCCAAATATGATTTTCTAATTTTTCAGTTATTTTGAATTTATTTTTCAAACGTTTTTAATTAAAAAATTAATTATAAAACTAATTAATTTACAGTGGCTGTCACATATGAGTGAGAAGGATAAAAAATTAACGGACACGTTAGTTCTCTGTAACTTATCTAACGGCGAGGACTATTTTGAAAAGAAAAAAATTTATGGGGACTAAAAGATAAAAAAATTAGGGAGACCGGCCAAAATGAAAACGCGTGTATTTTAGAGAGACCAAAAACATATTTAAGCATATATATATATATATATATATATATATATATTTCTATATATATATATATACTTACAATCTACATACTACAATTCCTAGCTAGATTAATTTCAATAAAATATTCCAACAATAAGGGATTGGATACTCTATTCAAATTTTATCCATGATCATTTCTAGCTAGTTCCTGGGTGAAAGTCATGGTTTCTGTGACAATGCCATTGCGGTTGCATGCATCAGATAAACAAGGAAAGATGCATTGCAACGTGGAGGGGACAAAATACATATATAAGACTTTGAGATAACTTATTTCATACAATAAAAATATACAACAACTTATACAATACACTTTTATCTCTATATTTATCTATCACATCACCCATAACATTCATATTTCTCTCTGTATCTCTCTTTGGTTTGTACAAGATGTTGTACAAACAACATTTCTCTATTACTTCGCATCCAAAACAACTAAATGCGCAGTGTGAAAACATCCACCTCTTTGGTATGCGATGCATGCATGCGCCGGAGTTTTTTCAAATTATTGCACGATGTATTGAGACATTTAACAACTATTTCTGTGAGAGACCACCAATTTACTATCATCTTTTGTTAATTTTCATGGCATCTCAAAATTTGTGATAATGACAATCAAGAAAAAAAAGAGATGGAAACCTAGCTATCATTGCATGCGAAGTATATATTTAAATCCTTCACTATTAACTCATGGCTTCATGCATGGCTTGCATTATCTATGTGCTCGTTTGGTTTAATTTCTGGAGTATGCAGAATCAATTCTGTAGAATTGATTTTAAATCACTTCCGTCCAATTGCTTCCTAAAGCGTGCATCATCCATCTCAACATTCATTTCTCAAATTAATTCTACTCAACTATAAATAAAACGGACTATATATATGTATTGCATAATGGGAACCCATCAATCATTTTGTCACGTCCAAACATTTTCTATGATGTATAGACTATAGAGCGAAAAGTCATTGATTTTACTTACAAATTTGATTTAATTAATGTACATCAAAATCTTTGACACCGCTTTCCTTTAAAATTTATTTTATAAACAATTCATTTAAATACAAACGTTGAATTAAAGTAATTAATCACATAGGTATTACTCGGTTGATAAGAATATATGTCTGTTTATGTATATATGTGTGACTCATAAATTATTATATATGTTGATTTGATGGCTACACTTCCGCTGGTGATGAATTCATGAAACTCAGTTGAATTTATATTAGCATGCGGGTTTTGATTATATATATTAAGGATTTGGATATTCTTTAGTGTCCAATGCTTCTCGAATAGAATTAGTTATTAAATATATATAAAAAATAGTTATGGAATTACTTGTAGTTAAATTAATAGCTTAATTATAATTTAATTTTTTTCATATATTGCTGTAATATAAACACAGACCAATTGGAATTGGATATATTTTGTCAATCTTTGCAGCAAAAATGACATGCATGGTTGGACAGAACTTTTAATCCCAATAATAGTCAAGAAAGTGGTTGTGAATATGTAAGGGTCAAGCTGTCCAACTTCTTCATGACACTCCCTGCTTCTCATGTAATCACTTTCATGGCATCGATCATTATTGTTTTAAACGTACAATTGTGATAAATCACAATTGAAAACTTCACAGTGGATTCAAAGTGCAAGCAACTAATAAAGATACTATATATGAGTCGGTCAATATTAAGCATTGTTTTGAAAATCAGAACGCGGTGTAATTTTTGTACTGATTGACGTGAACTTTAATTAGCATAATATATGTATATGAATTGTTTTGACAATGTAATGATTTCTGAATATATATATATATATATATGAATTATTTCACAATGTAATGTTTAATTTAACTCTCATCAAAATCTTCTGCATATATTCTTTATTCTAGAATTTTTTATTTTTTATTCATATATATTTTCAAGGGTTTAAATATGTTGTTGACTCAGGGAAATATAGTGAAATGGTTGTCCATTTTTTCATTGATTTTGCTTCTTTATATATGATTTTAAATTTTTAATCTTATTCATTAATTATGTTCCATTAAACAATGACATAATAATACTTTTTTATAAATTTTCTTACAAATTTTTTAAAATTTAAAGAAAATTTTAATTAAATTTTAAAATTTACAAGAATTTTATTAATGTATTTTTTTAAATATATATAGAAATTTTACAGTAATATTTTTATATAAAAAATTATGATTTTTTTTTAGAAATTTACTATATGAAAATAAATGAGAAAACCCCCAATGAATCATATTTTCAAACGTTGAAAAGGGTAATGAATCATGAGAAAGAATAGTGGGACCAAGCCGCCTTAGTGTCTCAGTAATGCTATTTTCATCAACTATTAGAGAAAAGACTATTTTTGCCCTAATCAACTATCAACACAGCTAGCTCCGGATTAATTGCACAGTGGGGTCCCAATATAACACATGATAGTAATATACAATCCATTTTAACACGTATTCTTGTATGTGTACACATATATGGGTAACTACTATAAATAAAAAATCATAAATATTTAAGAAGATTTAACATGTTAAAAAAATTATGATCATCTGTCTCATCATGGGCTAGATTTGAGAGGGATCGAGGAATGTTGGGGTATAGGGAAAAAAATGAGCACGCGCGGCTTATTGGCTTTTTGACCACTTTGGGGCAAAAAATAAAAAAAATTACCCAAATAATGTGATCCCAAAACTATTTACCAATCTGGTGTGAAGAATGACAGGTGACATAAGGAATCGCAAACTCACTTTCCGCATATTAAAAGAGGATACGTAAAGTGAGTTTGAGTTTTTAGTTGAATCTAAAGAGGATACTCAAACTGAGTTTGAGTTTTTAGTTGAACTAGTATAGGTAAATTGATGGTATGATTTATGTTTTTCGTGCTTCGCACGGGATAAAATGTTAGTTATCATAAATACTTATATACGGAGTATTAAAGTAAATCAATAAAATTTTTATAGGAAAAAAGACTATCTCGCGTAGATAATACATGTGATTCATATCAAAATCACTTTACTAAGGTGAGAATGAAGAAGACTGATATTATAAGTGAATGATTAATTAAAAACAAAAGAAAAAAAATACTACAATAGAAGTGAAATAAATGGAGATAAGATTTTGATAAAAAATGAAAAGAAAGTAAAAATGATGATACAGTTTTATTATGGTCAATTTCTGATTTTTTTATTACATAAAATACATTGAGAATATAATAAAAGCGTTGATGTACATCTCATTAATTTTCTTTCTTTATTATTATATTAAATTCAATGTACATCAACGCTTTTATTATACTACCCCGGTCCTATATATAAGAAACATTTGACTAAAATCATCAAGATTAAGGAAATGCATTGAAATCTGTTAGTGGTAATTAATATTGCCATGAATTTAATTTTTTCTCAAAAATACCCTTAGTATTAAATGAGTAGATGAGTGAGTACCTCTTTAACTACTCACAATAAATGAAGGGCATATAAGACATTTAACAATTAATGTAATTAAAAATAGTACTACGTTTCTTATATACAGGACCAAAAAAAATTTCACATTGTTTCTTATATATAGGATCGGAGGTAGTATTTCTCAATGTATTTTATGTAATAAAAAAAATCAGAAATGAACCATAATAAAAACTGTATCATCATTTTTACTTTCTTTTATTTTTTATCAAAATCTTATCTCCATTTATTTCACTTCTATTTTAGTGTTTTTTCTTCTTGTTTTTTTAATTAATCATTCACTTATAATATCAATCTTCTTCATTCACACCTTAGTAAAGTGATTTTGATATGAATCACATGTATCATCTACGGGAGGGAGTCTTTTTTCCAATAAACATTTTATTGATTTACTTTAATATATAAGTATTTATGATAACTAACATTTTATCCCGTTCGAACATAAATCATACCTTCAATTTAGCCGTGCGAATCTAGTTCAACTAAAAACTCAAACTCAGTTTGAGTATCCTCTTTAAATTCAACTAAAACTCAAACTCACTTTGCGTATCCTCTTTTAATATGCGCAAAGTGAGTTTGCGCTTCCTGTTGCGCAAAATGAGTTTGCGATTCTTTATGCCACCTATCATTCTTCACACCAGATTGGTAAATAGTTTTGGGATCACATTATTTTGGTAAATTTTTTTATTTTTGCCCCAAAGTGGTCAAAAAGCCCGGCTTATTACCAATGCAAGTCACCTAATTTTAAAAATGGACCAATATATAGACATTCTTAATAAATGCATCCAAATATATAGTGTTAGCCAAGGGCATGAGCCTTAAGGGTTCTACTTCGACACAAATTTATTATTATAGTCTTTTTTTGGTAAAAAAATGCCAATTTTGTGACGGTTTTGTATTATTGTAGCCAACAAAAGTTGTGTCAGTATTCTGGCTAACACTACTTTTTTTTTGTCTATTTTTATACTCCCTCCGGTCCTATTTATAAGATCATTTTTAACTATTTCACACGAATTAAGGAAGTTGGTTAATTTAGTTGATTACAATAAATTTGTCATGAATGTGTATCATCTTTACTAAACTATCCTTGAATTTATTGAGACTCATTATCTTTCTCTTTCTATTTAACTATTCAATTGTGTCATACTTTCTCTACTAATTAATCACTCACCTAACTCCACTAATGGGGTATTTTTGTCAAATAATAATTAATGCATGAGACAATCTGAAAAAGTTCTTATAAAAATGACCAAAACCCACCTTAAAAATGTTCTTATAAATAGGACCAGAGGGAGTACTATCTTTAGTCTTATTTATAAAAAATATATAATTAAATCATCAACATTAAAGAAATGTCTTCAAAATAGTTATTTGTATGTAATTAACAATGCCATAATTTTAAATTTCATTCTAGAAATACCCTTTATGTTAAATAATTAAAATAGTGATAAAATTACAATCTTAATTAAAGTTATTGTTAAATTATTAACTCATGATCCAATAATTGATCATTGAAAATAACGTAGTACATCCACACTATCATGGAAATATGTGAGTTGTGGACAATAAATTAAAGGTATAAAAGGAATTTTATAATTAATACAATTAAAATAGTACTCCACCGATCCTATTTATAAGACAATTCAGACAAAAACACACATATTAAGAAAAGTAATTAATGCGTTGATTTTCAAGAAATTAAATTTCTCTATGAGATTACAAGTTTACCTCTATTTAAAATTAAACTCCATTACCATGATAATTGTGTCACCTTCAAATCTTCAATGGTCAAAAGGGCAAATATATATGAAAAAAAATAATAAATGCTTCTAGATTTGTGTACTTTGTCTTATAAATAGGATCATATAAAAAAGTTTCAAACATTGTCTTATAAATAGGACCGGAGGGAGTACTATGTTTCTTATATTTAGGAGCAAGAAAAACACATTTTTTGTTTCTTTTTGGAGGTAGTAATTACAATGAAGTGCTCAAATTTCAACTACTCTTTCTCAAATTTCATAGCCCAACATAATGTTCAAACATCTTTGCTTAACAAGTTTTGATTCCTAACTTTACTTTTGCGTTTTTTTCACTTCTGGTTATATATGTTGTTACTATATGATGAATTAATTCTGACACATGATGCATGAAATGATTAGCTAGGAATTATTTCTACTAGTTTGAAAAAGGACTATAGTTCTGAGAAAGGACTATAAGGTGTTAGTTAATTATATATAAATGAGTTGCTAATGTGTTAGGGTGCTTGCTTGTTAACTATGAAATTTTGTTTTTATCAGCAATTAAACAAAATACATTAAAAGGGTACAAGGAGTACCTAACCCATTTACATATGATAATTAAGTATTAAGAATTCAAACACATATATAGGGTTCCTTCTCCCATTCCCCAAAACTATGAAATAATTGTTTTAATGTATTGGAGCCAATATTAGCGGCTAAATTTTTAAACAGTTGATTGATGATATCATAGTTTTGGGTTGAACATGACATATAGTGACCACTTTCTTTTGTTGATAAAAAAAAACTTGTTGAATCCTCTTTTGCACGTGTACATATGGAGTTAAAGTTTAGAAGTTGTATTATGTCTTGTGCTTAATTAAATTTGACCTTTTTTTATTAGAAAATTAAGGAATAACAATTATGTAAGTCACAGGATAATAAATGACTAATCCGAAGGGGTTAGTCGAGTGGAGTAAAACATGATCTTGTATTTCACAGTCACTGATTCGAACCCCTACTTGTTCCCTTGCGATGAGGTAAATGTAAGAACCTATAAATGTTCTCTGTGTAAGCGGTTGAGATATTTTTGTAACAAACAAATCTTGTATTTTAAATTCAAAATTTTATTGTAGTTTATTTTCAAATTTTCATCTCTTGTATTGTACCTATAAATACTTGTACTCATTATCATAAATAATTAAGTCCCTTTTCATCATATTATTTTATTCTTTATGGTATCAGAAGTCTCTCTGCTTCACTAGCATCTCGATCCTTATGGCCTCTTCAACCTTTGATCCCACAACTCTCATCGAGTTCAATACCACCACTAATTTGCCCATCAAATTAAATGGCACGAACTACCCCGCCTGGTACAAACAATTTCGATCACTCCTTGTGGCCCGCAACCTTGAAGGCTACGTAACCGGTGACAACCCATGTCCTCCCATCACCATTAAACAAGATGGTGCTGATGTTTCAAATCCTGCGTACTCTTATTGGGTGCGTTAGGATCAGTTTCTCTACCTTGCGCTGCTTGGCTCCTGTGACGCTGAAGCCAACACTATTATGTCGCCTGCTGACACCTCTGCTCAAGCCGGGCGCAAACTACAACAAGCTTATATGCCAGCCGTTCTCGGTCTCGCATTATGTCCTTGAAGGAGCGCTTAACTTCCATCACCAAAGGCTCATCTTCTATAAGTGAGTATTTGCGATCCATTCGCAATATTGGTGAGGAGCTGGCCCTTATTGGCCACCCTATTGACGATCTGGATCTCGTCATTCACGCCCTTAACGGCCTTGGTCGATCCTTCCGCGAGTTCACTGCTTCAATTCGCACCCGTGACTCCCCTATCACCTTTGACGAACTCTATGATAAACTGATTGATTTTGAGATCTTCATCTGTACTCAGAGACTTTCCATGCCTTCAACTGGGTACCATCTCTCACCCTAAATATTTTGTCACAAAGGGTAATAAATGATTAAATATCATTTAATTTATGAATTATAAACCATTCTCTAAAAGTTTAAAGTGCCAAAAGTGCATATACATTTAATTTTATTTCTAACATCTACATCATCTTAATTATAGTTCGTCTAAGTGAGATAATTAAATTATGGATTTAATATATAACTATATATACACTATCAGTGTAAAATAATTTTACACAGTCATCCAATGATGTGATAACACATCATTTAATGAGTTTAATAACACATTATGTGTCATATTCATTAATTGATGTGACAAAATATTATTGAATGACTGTGTAAAACTTCTTTACACTGACAATGTATAACTCTTAAATTATTCATAAAGTTAAACTTTCAAGATAAATTATCCTTTAGTTATGAATGTTTATATAAAAGGACGACATAACAAAAAAGAGTTTTGTTGTATGATATAAATAATTAATAAGGACATGGTCTCAGTTTTGAATTCTAGTTACCCTTATTATTTAGAGTTAGAAAAAAAAATCTTTGTGGATATCCTTTAATCGTGACATGAATGGCTTACAATTGCACCATTTATTATATGGATATAACCATTCAAGTTTTTTTTTTTTACATAAAACTTACCTTTAATGTATTGGCATGGATAGATGGATATATATAGTGAACAACCATTAAGTTTTTTTTTTTTCCCTTTTTTATACAAGATAAAAATTTATTAAGAAAAGGAGTATAAGAGATACACCAAGTATAAGATTTAAGATTTAGGACCTTATTCGATGTAATACAACCCCAATTACTTCTAACAAAACCTTCTGATATCAACAATTCTTAAAGGTAATTTTATTCTAATGTAACCAAATAGACCAAAACCAAATTAGTTGCCAACAATCTTTAAGATATTTTTCCTGTGAAAACTTGTGTGTTGGGGGAAAATGTGCTTTTTCATCAAGTGAAAAGCTCATAAAAACATAGGAGAAATTGCAAGAGAATTAGAAGAGATGGAATTGTATATACACCATAAAAACAATAAAATTGGATTAATTATCTAAAGAATCCAATGCACCTTATTACTTTTGCAGGTTGACTCTTTGTAGGGATACAATTCAATAACAATTTTTAAGGGTGTGTTTTAGAGTTTATAAAGAAGGGGAAATGAAAGGGTTTGGGGGTGAAGGATCGGAAGGGGATTAAATTAAGAGGGGAGAGATCTTTATAACCTAAATATATTCACAAAGGCAAAGAGGAAAATGATTTTGTACATGTAAACATTTTCCTTCCTACATTTCTCTTTATATTTTAACTCTCATATATGAGGAATTATATATTGACCCTAAATTTCTTGAATCACACACACACACACATCATTTGAGATTAAAGTTTGTAAGCTAACTTGACACTATAAAATAGAAGAGTTATATATCCAAGCCATATCCATCCATCTTAATTCCTAATTTTGCTGCATATAGCATATTAATTAATTCATAAATAGAAGATGTTATATATGAAATCATCTTCCTGTGCAATAAAGTTCCTTCTCCCTTGAAGATTCCAATCGTTGGCCACTAATTTCAAAATCCCATTTCAGCTACGTACTGAAGCCTATTTTGTTGATGAAAGATTTCATCCCCCACCCAAGCTTCCTTCCCATTCTAATTCACCCACACATCACAAGATTTTATAATATTATTTTTTTCTTGAAAAAAATTGTAAATCAAGATACTTTGTTATTCTTCACAACATGTATATAAAAGTGGAGTTCAAACATGAAATTATAGGACTGACTAAAATCACCCAATTCAGTTGTGAAGATTAAAAATGAAAACATATCCAATAAATCCAAATGAAAATTGTCAAGTACACGTAAAAAAAAGTAAAGAAAAAAAAAGCTTCAATTGGTGTAATTAACATGTATAATGCCATTTGGTAGCTAACTAGCTGTACATTAATATATCACTTCATCAACAGAGGAAATTAAGCTACATAAGCCAGCTCCATAGCCAGAAAATTAAACTATAACTTAATTAAAACTAAATAACCCAAACCCAAAGCTAAGAACAAAATCTAGTACAATATAATTACTTCTAAATTTTGACCTGTATTCTACAAACAAAAAAGTCCACACATAATTAAAAACTTGAAACCCTAGCTAGCTATTATGGAAGAGAGTAGGTAGGTAGCAAATTGAACAATACTATACATAGCTATTTGTTGGATATGTTGTGAAGAATGGCTTTGAAGCTATCAACATCATATATGATTCTGAGCAAGCCTTGTTGATGGTATCCATATTGATCTGCATATTGTTTGAGCAACTCAACAATGGTGACATGTTGAATCTCTTTGATAGTTACCCAAATCTTCTCTATATCTTCTTCCCCTTTTCCCACAAGAACTGGAACGTACCCTCTGCGACTGCGAGCTTCTTCCATGATCTTCTAAGGAACTGAAACTAGCTACTTCAACCTTTTGGTGTGAATGCAATGAGAGCATTATTTTTTAATGTAAAGTTTCCTCTTTATATAGTCGTTTATTGGCATGCTTTGGTTGACGTTATTTTCATGTGCAAGTGGTAAAGCTGATGATATAATTATAATTGCTTTGACTTTATGAAATATATATATATAGAGACGTGCATATATTCTTTGAGTCACTTTCATCTATATATAATTGGGGGCGAAAATATCTTTTCAAGTAATTGTGAGTATTCATCCTTTAACTTTAGTGAAGTTTGTATGTGGGTTTGAATTAAATAAATGGTAGATTCAATTTTATTTGATCATAGGAAAAAGCTAATTTTAGTACAATATATTGCATATATGAATAATTACCTAAACACGAGGTGTTATTAGTCTTGTCACCATCACTTAAAATTAAACACATTATATGCTTGATTTAGAGATTGTAAAATTAATTTTAGATGAATTAAATTGATTTTGTAAATTTAATTTTAGCTAGAAGCTTTGGTTGAATGAATTGATTTATGTTTAGAGATATTTGCATAAAAAAAATATTTTGACATGATGAATGTTTGTTTGAATAGTTTTGATAAATATTTATTTTTAATTAGATGTGTAATTATTAAAAAGGACATATAAATGTTAGATTTAGAAAATCGTAATTTTATTGGGGTTTTAATTAAAAAATAATTTAACTTTCTAATTTTACCCTTATTTAATATCAATGACACAATGACACTAACCTTTACTATGAAAAAATATTAAAGTTAATAAGGATAAATAAAAAAATAGTAGTAAATATTTTCTTGAAAATGTAAATTATAAAATGCCTTTATAAAAGGAAAAAAAATAAATAATGTCTTATAAATAGAAACGGATGAGTATTACTCATTTTGATGTGTCACAAAATTTATAAAATATTTCTTCTGCGATTAGATAACAAAATCATGATTTTAATGTAAAATCAATGTTACTCTAAAATTCCGATAAACGTGTCCACATAAAATCTATATAAACTATGCTTATAGTTAAGTTTTAAAGGTGATTCTAGTTATTACAAATGTGTCTATCCAAACACGCGCGTCCGTATACATTGAAGCTGGAAAACCAAAGACATAACGAGAGGGGCGCTGAATCGCTGATATAGTTAATTAATTAGTTTTTTATTTTGTTGGGTGCTCCAATTCTCTGATCTTCTTGGCGAAATCGGAAAGGGCAAATGGTCTTGGTCGGTTCTCATATATCATATATACATGTACGTAGGATAAGGTACTATATATAGTATTATGAGGAGTGCTAGTAACACACTCTTTTGAACACTCTCTTAAACACACTCCATGTGATTGGTTAAAATTCACATGGGTCCCACCAAATTCGTGGGTCCCACTCCCAAGTGGTGAGACCCATGTGAATTTTAACCAATCACATGGAGTGTGTTAGAGAGAGTGTTCCTAGCATTTCTCTAGTATTATATACTTGATATTTTTTTTGGTACTATAGTTGATAGAGTCATTGACTATATGGCCAATGGCTTTATTTATCGAACGAAATATTTCAATGTAATTAATATTAAATTTTGTCATGCATTTAAAAATAATTTACATGAAAAAAGTAAATTAATTATAAAAATTGTAACAATATAATCATAAATATTCTTATATATTTTTTGAACTTTTAAGGTAAACACTCTTTACAGCAAGTGTTATGCTTCAATTTTTTTTTTTTTACAAAATTATGGGGACTGAGTGGTTATTCTTGAAAGTTAAGGCGAGGTTACTAGTATTCTTGTTCAATTATTAATCTCTTTTGAAACACTCATGAGAAATCCCTGAGAAATCCTAAAGTTTAATTGGCAACACTGATATTTTGTTAATGCTTAAGGATGGGTTTGTAGTGAGAGTTTTTTTTTTTAAAAAAGGTGAACATATTTTTTATTTTTAAATTAAAAAGTTATATAATGTTTATAAAAAATAAATATTAAATTTATATTATCGTTTTATAATTTTTGAAAAAAAATATCAAAATAAAGGATATTATTTGAAAACAAACCCATAAAAAAAATGCATCCTAAATAATCCTATATGAAAAAAAATTTCAACGTATAGAAATAGACAAATTAAGGACAACTTGTACAATTAAGAGACTTATTGCATTAAGTGATTATGAGAAAAACCAATCTTCTGTATTATCCTTTATTTATTGGAAACCTTATGAGTCTGAGTCTAAAAAAGTTAGTGTGAAAATAATATTTATAATCGTGTGAATCTAAAAAAAAAAGTTGAATCAAAAGAATTATTGTAAAATTAGGAGTAGTTCATAATAATACTCGGACTCGGTATATATATATATGGGGGTTGGTTCACACTTATATCTCAAAAGACCATGACCGGTGTGTGGAATAGTCTTTCCTTGAAGCAGTTAACATCTAGACACGTCAATTCCACAAAAGTAGATTACATTTTCTTTCTGATAATGATAATGAGATGCATTAGGTAACCCACTGTTCACTATTCGATCCATTGTTTTGGTGTTAGATCATCTCTCTGTTTTGATTCAGAAGGAACAATTAATTGAATCAAAGGTTGCATGCATGGTAACATCTTCATTTTTCTTTAGGGTTTTCAGAAATTTAAGCTCACACCTTTTTTTTTTTTGTGTTAAGCATATATATATATATACATGGTAACTCCTCAGGGCTAGCCCAACATATATGTAGGCCTAAAGCAAATTATAAGATGAGGTCTAATTTTAAGCAAATTATTTTTTTAAAAAAATATGAATATATTTTTAAGAAAATAAACTTATATTAAATTTATAAGAGAAAAATATTTTTAATTATTATCTATTAACTAATAATTAGTAATATTTTTATATTTGATATAAATATTTTATTAAATTTTGGGAAAAAAATATGTTTTTAATCTTTATAAGTTCAAGCATATTTGGATTGATTATCATAATTTAAAGCAAATGTGTTGAGTTTCTCTTTATTAAAATCACCTCCCATTAATTCTTATTACCCCTCTCGCTAAATAATAAAAATATATCTGTTAAGAAATACTAAAGACTAAATTAACACACAAATTTTAAGTTATGATATCCAAAATCAAATTTATTTAATTTTACATAAACTACAAACATATTTTATCCTTAATTTTAATATATAAAATATATCTAAAAAATTGAGGCCTTGTAACAGGGGAAGCCTAAAGCGGTTGCTTTACCAGCCTCCCCTGAGGCCGACCCTGAGACTCCCAACCTCCTTTTAAGAGTGTGTTTAGTGGAGATCGAACTCAGGAGCTCTTCTCACACTGAGTTAATAGTAAGTGAAGTTGGTACAAAGAGTTGATAAATAGCTTAATTAACCTATATTTAAACTCCAAAAATTAGAATGATAAAAGTTAAAATGGTTTTACAACCGAGTACCACGTGAATGTAAGAGGTTGTTTAAGCTTAATCATGTGGTCTCAAGTTTGAGTCTGTTTGGGCATAAAAAGAAAATAAATTCGAAGTAAGATATTCGAACAAGTTTGAGTCGCTTCGAGTTCAAAATAAATGACAACAAGGTCAAGTTAACAGTATCGAAAGTGGCATAATTACATTGCCATTCGAAAGGAAAGTTTTATTAATATAAAATAAGTGCAATGGTTCGATTCTGAGAGAACTAAGTTTTTCTATTCGAACTACATGCGTATGTCATACATTATTTTGGCAAGTATTTGCCTCGAATCGAAGCAACTACTGGCTTTCGATTTATCTCTTCATCATCCTGGCATCGAAGGAGGAAGTGGCCAAAGCTCTGAAGTCGAAGAGGGAAGGCTCGAAGCTTGGATCTTCCAAATAATCCAGCCTTTTCAGCTTTTCATCTTCATCATCCTCTTCTTTGGCCTTGCACTCTTCAGCAGTTTCCTCTCCTGTACCTTCCTCCACCTCCAGGGATCATAAAAATGGGCGCAGAGCAAGCATGTGATTTCTGCCCCTAATATTGAAGTTGGAACCAAGGAGGTGGAAATAAGACCAGACCTTAAAATTGGTCATGGCCTAGTAACTTGGTTGTGCTGTTCGACCTAAGGTATCTAGTCCTTTTCGAAGTGGCTTTTAATGTTGGACATCCTGACGGCCTAAGATCCAAATGACTTGGAAGTTTGTAGGCCGTACAGGACAGCCAACATCAAGAACCCCTCCATTAGAAGATTTGGAAATGAGGTATCACTCATAGAACTATGTCTTTTATAGGAGGAGAGTTTTGATAATTCTGATGAAGCCAACATGGAAGGCCAATTAGAAGCAGCCGTCAAACACAATGACCAAGATGGACGGTGGTCAAGGGGATTGGAGTGGCCGATGATTCGAAGTAGAGAATCAAAAGGGTCAATTCGAAGAAGGAGCATTGCAAGGGAAGCTCATCTTTTCGAATGAACAAATCGAAAGTCCCTCAGAGTGCAGCAACTTCGAAGGGGTGGTTACTTTTAAGTATCTTGCATTAGTTGCAAGCAGCCACGTCGCCTGAGACGGTTACTGAGGAAAAGCACCTACGGGAGTACAAGAGAACGTGGGGCTAGACACGAAGTCCTGGGAGCGGTTGGCGCAAACTCGTGGGTTGAAGACAGTTACAGGGGTAAGAACTATAGATAGGAGAAGACTCCAGAGATCAAGGGTCCGCAACCTGAACACTCAAAGCACCCTGAGAAAAGCCACAACATCAACCGTCGCGATCAAGGCATAATACCAGCAAGCTTGGAGAAAGTAGGGGCATGGCAGACCAAATGCTTTTATTTTTCTTAGTGTTTTTGTACTTTCAGGCTTTGTTGTGATTCTTGCTGCATGTTATCTCCGTTTTTATAGAGTAGGATTTCACTTTTTCTATGACTGAGTCTGTCGTTGCTTATGCAACCTCGGGACTGGGTCTTAAGTTACTTTTTTTTTGTAAGTTACCATTTGCTTTCAATGCAAGTAAAGGCCTTGTCAAAGGTTGTTGTTTGAGTTTCAACTCCCACATGTGTGTTTACTGTTCTTACGTTGTTCCTCAGATTTGAACTCTAAGTAGAAACATAAGGTAGAACCCACATAAAAGAAAGAAGGATCAGTATCTCATCCTAGATTGCTCTGAGATACATTTTTTTATTCGAAAATCAGAGTAAACAAATTGGCACGCCCGGTGGGACCCTCTAAAAAAGTGTTGTATGAATCTTAGGAGTGGTAAGAGGACTATGACCAGTAAGAACAAGAATGGTTCTGGACACTCATCAGGGAGTTCCTCGACCAATGAACCACCTTCTGATGGCCACAATGTTAGCCAAACCCCTCAGAGGGGTGTAGGAAGGTATACAAGTGACGAAATACTTGTGGGTACTCTCCCACAAACTGAAAAGCCTGTAGTTAGTCAAGTAAGGGCGTATGAACCCCTTAGGGCAGAGGGACCACCTCCTGGTTTCCAAGCCCATAATATGATGGCGACCCTAGGAATGCCTCAAAGTGTGTATACTAACCCATTGGCAACTAATGCTGTTCCCAGGAACAGCAGAGGCTCACCAGAAATGTGGACTAGTCAACTAGGATCCACACCTTTCACCAACGTTGCCTTGCAATCCATGAGGCAGCAGATGGATGAAAGTAACCATGACATGGTTAACGTGTTAACCCACCAAATGGCCACTATAATAACCCCATTGGTTGCAACTACCAACCAAAACTATCAGTTGTTGGCTAGACAGATGGGTAGGATTGCTGAAGTTTTTGGTAATGGGTCTGACACAGAAGGCTTCAAAGGGCAGGAAGCCAATCGAAGAGAGCCCCAAGTCGAAAAAGACATGAATGAGCTTGGTCGAGCACGACCAGTACTAGTGGCTCGAAACCAAGACCCTGACCTAGTGGTCGAACGCGTTAGGCAGATGAATCTTGGGGGGCAACACCACATTGCCAATGTGGTCGAGCAAGTATTAAATAGGCATGATTTTAACGTAGGTTATGCCAACCAGCCTTTCTTTGTCTCAGCTTTTCCCCATGATGTCTTGAGGGCAGAGTTGCCCAGAGGGATCAAGGTTCCAAAATTCTCTGAGTTCTCAGGTGAAATAGGAGAATCTACATTGGAACATATAGCTAGGTACCAAATAGAATGTGGAGACCTAGCCAATGATGAGTTGTTGAAAATGAAATATTTTCCAAGTTCTCTGACCAAAAATGCATTCACATGGTTTACTACCCTCGCTCCGAACTCGATCCAGAATTGGATCCAGTTAGAAAGAGCTTTCCATGAACAGTTCTTTAGGGGTGAGAGTAAAGTCAGTCTGATGGACTTGATGGGTATCAAAAGATTACCTAATGAAGCCATAGAAGACTACTTGAATAGGTTTAGACAATCTAAAGCTAGGTGTTTTACCCCAGTACCTGAACATGAATTAGTTCAGATAGCCACTGGAGGTCTTGAGTTCTTTATTAGGAAGAAACTCGTCAACCTCCCTGTTCGAGACATGGCTCAATTGGCTGACATGGTTAGGAAAATAGAACAGATAAAGACTGAAAAAGCCAAGTACAAGAAAGCTGAAAGGATAGGCAGAAGAGATAAGATAGCCTATGTAGAGGCTTACAATGATGATAGTGATTCGAATAGTGATGTCGAAGAAAATGAAATTAATGTGGCTGAGTTAAAGCCTGGGCCTTCTTATGTTTGCCCTTTGCTCAGACCTGCTAAAGAGGGGTCTACTTCATCTTCGAATGATAAGTTTAAGAAACCAGCATATGGTTTCGATGTGACTAAGGCTGACCAAATCTTTGATATTTTGCTAAAAGACAAACAAATCACTTTGAGTGACGATCATAAAATCCCTACTCTTGAACAGAGAAAGGGAAGAAAATATTGCAAGTATCATAATGTTTATGGTCATCTAACTAACCATTGTGTTCGTTTCAGGGACTTGATTCATAAGGCAATTTCTGAAGGAAGACTAAAGTTCGAAGAGAAGATGAAGGGAACCATGAAGGTTGACACAGAACCATTTGACAACAAGGTGCACTATGTCGAGCCTCTGGAAATCAACATGGTGGAGGTCGAACCAGTAAATGCAAGGGCCACTGATATAGCCATTGATGACTTTGAGAAGGAGATAAAAGACATTTATCCTTCAGCTGATGAGACCTTAATGGAATATCTGAACAGGAAACAAAATGAAGACATGCATGTGATGCTCTGTCCAAGGTGCAGTGCAGTCTTTGATGCTGACTCCGCCAAGAACTTCGAAGAGATTGCGAACAAGAAACACCAACTGAAGCAAAGGTTGGGACCTCAGAAATATGAGGAGGGGCAGAAAATGTTCAAAGCAATGAAAGGAATGGGCAGGGGTATGCCTAACCAAGAAAACACTTTCCTCCCTCCACAGAAGTTACTCTCGAATCAATGGGTTAGGCAGGTTCCAGCAAAGCCAAAAAGCCAAGTGAAATGGAAACCAGTGGCACAGCAGGCAGGAACTTCCCAAACTTCGAAAGGGAAAGAGATAATGGTCTTACCATCCAAGGAGGTTCGACCACCTAGGGAAAGCTGCTACCATTTCAGCCAGTATTCCAAGGCAAAGGGTTCAATGACTAGAACCCAATGGCGCAGAGCCCAAAGGATGTATAGGGCAAGAATGGAGCAAATAGAAGCAGAATATGCCAAGGAGCCACAAAAGGCGAAGAGAAAACATGAAGCCTCATCTTCAAAAGCTCAGTATGATCTACGTGAGCAAATCAATGCTGCGAAGGTAAAGGAGATGGAGGAGGATGATCTTCTCACTGAAGAATTCGAATCAGGATTCCCTGATTCGATCCAAGAAATATGTGGGATAGTTTCGATCTTACCAGCTGAATTTGCTCAGCGGGTACAGAGATTGGAGAGCGAAGAAGATTTTGAAGATGAGAGCCTCCAGGCTTCAGTCATGCTAAGTCAAGCTGAAGAGACCAAGAAAGAAATAGTCAGTATAACAAAGCCTGCTCCTGGAGATATGGCTCATATGAAGCCATTATATATCAAGGCTTTTGTTGAAGGAGACCCTGTTAATAGGGTGATTGTTGATGGAGGAGCAGCCATCAACCTCTTGCCAAGGACCACCTTCGACAAGTTGGGTAAGACTAACATGGATCTCCTCCCACATAACATTGTAATTACTGATTTTGCAGGAAAACCATCTGGATCTGAAGGCATTGTAGCATTGGACCTAATGGTGGGCGGCCAGATGAGGACAACCATTTTTGTAGTCATCCAAACAAAAGCCAGTTTTAACATGTTATTGGGGAGAGAATGGATTCATGACATAGGAGCAGTGCCATCTACCGTTCATCAGAAGCTTTTCCTTTGGGACCAACAAGGGAACCCCATAGTGGTCGAAGCAGACCAAGGAATTTATACTGCTGAACAAGGGCTAGTGGAAATGGATTTTGACAAGAACTTGGCTCACATCGGTCCATATGAGCTTGATTCAAGGTCAGAAATTCATTCAGCCAAAGTGCCTTACACAGTAAGGTTGGATCCTGTTAAAGGATTCACTTTGAAAAGAGAGGTCGACCTGGATACGGCCTTAGAAATGCTAGGTGACTCATGGAAATCCTAGATATTTTCATGAAGAGACTAGCGGCCTACGTGGCCGAATCTAAAAGTGAAGTTCCTCCAAATCCAGAAAAGGAAAAAACGAAAGGGAGTGAGGATCATCACAAACAGTTACAAGCTCAAGAGGGAAATCCAGTTCGATTAGATTGCATATATGATGAAGAGGACTCAGAAGTCGAATACGGCCATGAAAAGGTTCCCAGAATCGAAGCTCAAGATCAACTCGAAGTAGTAAACATGGGAACGACCGCAAACAAAAGACCAACCTTCATCAGCACTAAAATAAATCCAGAAATCAAGTCCCAGCTGATTGAGATTCTCAAACAATACAAAGATTGTTTTGCTTGGGAATATGAAGAAATGTCGGGCTAGATCGTGCGTTGGTCGAGCACAAGTTACCCACTTTACTGATGGAATTCTGGCAAGCGAACCACAATCCAGCAGTATAATAGTAAGAGTTATCGTATCCACAGGGAACAGTTATTTCTGTAGAACGAAATCGTGTTTATCAAGGAGTAACACAGTTTGTAGAGTGAAAACGTTAGATAGTAAGAAAGTAGACAATTAATTTAGATTAGAAAGGTAGAGTCAGAGATACTTTACTTGGACTGGGATTGGATTTCATCTCCTCACACTCATTGTGCATATAAAGACTACTTATTTATGTTGGTATACTCTATAAAATATGTAGACAAACTTTATTGCTAAGCCACCATCCCGGTGACCTAACACTCAAGAATAGTTGTGCGGGCTCTCCCAAGCGACAGGTCTATCTCGGCTTATTTTGCTCTATTTTGTTCAGTTTGTAAGAGTTAGACGATAAGCGAGGCCTATGGTAGACGCACCCCTTCATTTCAGTACTTTCACTACCTTACACTCATTAGGAACACGCCTATGTTCGAATCCTGGACTGACAACCCCCTAACTCTTTGCTATCGATTACTAAGTCCTGATGGTCGAATGCCCCTTCGCTTAGAGTACTCACACTACCCCTCGCTCATTAGTAAACATTGATGTTCGGCGTCAATAGTAACCGAGTAATCTTATCCAATCAGAGTTTGGGTTTCCTATGTCTAGGCTCCCCCATTCTCACTCCTAGTTAATAACGTGAATTATAAACTAGCCTATAATTCCAGACGCAAGCGTGGGAATTAGGAATAAACACAGAATAAGACGACCACGATTATAGATAGGGACCTTATTGACACAATAATATAGCATTTATATACACTCAAAGATAGAATCGATTACATCCAATCCCACTGGAGAGTTAACTACATAAAGTAGCCATACAAACTGCTGACGATGTTGTCACCATCTTCAATCCTCGTGAAGCACTCCTCCTCTCCTACTCTAAAATTAGCTAGAATACATAGTAAACTAACAATAACTGTCTATTCCTTCGCTAGCTAACTCTTAAGACTGACGCACGAGGTTTCTATTTATAGATAAGGAAGAACAAAGCAAATTTGGGAAGAGGTCTTTTAAAAACAGCAACTGGGACGTGATCTTCGTACTGTGCGCTTCAGGCTGCGCTATAGCGCGGGCTGTAGCGCAGCTTCCAGAAAGTTGCGCTTCACCTGTGCTATAGCGCAGGGTGAAGCGCAGCTTACGCCTGCAGCTCCCAATTTTCTCTTTTAAATGATTGATCTCTCCCCGAGACTGGTTTCGCTTGATTGTCCTTCCTTGTTTCCCTTTATTTCTTGATGTCTTTGTATTTATTGTGCAATCCTTGTTTATTTGGGAAGCTTGTCTGCAAAATCCTTGATTGATTGGCTCTATCTCCTCATTGATGAATTAAATCTTCTTTAAATCTTCATTTAATTGTCTTCAATCAATCTCCAATCTTGCATAAATCCTCCTCATTTAATTCTATTTATTTTCTGAATTTAATCTCTGCAATAATCTTGCAAAAATCAGCAATAAATCTATTAAAATAGCATCAAATTCAAAACTAGGATTAATAAATACAAATTATTAAATATTAAATAAAAAGGGATATAAATGGGGCAATTTTACCAATTTAACTTTGATAAGTGAAATAAAATATATACTAAATTAACTACTATTTTTCACTTATCACTTACCTGGGAAGAAACCAGTCAAACAACCTCCTCGAAGGTTTGCACCAGAAGTGGTTTCGAAGATAAAGGAAAAGATTGAAAGGCTACTCAAGGCCAAGTTCATAAGAACCACCAGGTATGTGGAATGGATTTCGAATATTGGGCCAGTTGTTAAGAAAAATGGCAAGTTAAGAGTTTGTATTGATTTTAGAAATCTTAATGAGGCAACACCTAAAGACGAGTACCCAATGCCCATTGCTGATATGCTAATTGACTCAGCAGCAGGAAACGAAATGTTAAGCCTACTCGATGGCTATTCTGGTTACAACCAGATTTTATTGCAGAAGAAGATATTTCTAAAACTGCATTTCGTTGCCCTGGGGCATTGGGTACCTTCGAATGGGTAATGATGCCTTTTGGATTAAAAAATCCTGGGGCCACATATCAAAGGGCCATGAACCTGATATTTCATGATTTCATTGGTGAGTTTATGCAGGTTTATATCGATGATGTAGTGGTCAAATCGAAGACCAAAGCTCAACATCTGGAACACTTGAGATGTTCATTCGAAAGGATGAGACGACACGGTTTAAAAATGAATCCATTAAAATGCGCCTTGGGAGTTTCTGCAGGGAATTTCTTGGGTTTCTTAGTTCAGCAACAAGGGATCGAGGTTGATGCAAATAAGACTCAAGCCATCATCAACGCGAAACCTCCAACAAACAAGAAACAATTACAGAGTCTATTGGGAAAGATTAACTACCCAAGAAGGTTTATCTCGAACTTATCAGGGAAGACAAGGATCTTTTCCCCGTTGGTCAAGTTAAAGAAAGGGGAAGAATTCGAATGGAAGGAGGAGCATCAAGTGCCTTTCGATTCAATCAAAGAATACTTAGCCAAACCTCCAGTAATGACTCCCCCAATTAGAGAAAGACCACTTCGATTATACATTTCTCCATCTGAAGAGACTCTGGGCAGTATCCTGGCTCAGGAAGATGATAGTGGTTTCGAAAGAGTAATTTATTATTTGAGTAGAAGCCTTAATGATGTAGAAAAGAGGTATTCACCTGTAGAAAAGTTATGTTTATGCCTTTATTTTTCATGTACAAAACTTAAGTACTATTTGAAACCTGCAGAGGTTTTTGTAAGTTCTCATTTCGATGTAATTAAGTACATGCTAGTTAAGCCAATACTTCATGGCAGAATTGGAAAATGGGCATTAGCATTAACTGAGTTTTCCCTAAAATATTTGCCTTTAAAAGCTGTTAAGGGGCAAGCACTCGCGGACTTCTTAGCCGAACTTCCCACGGTCAAAGTCGAAGGGATCAACTTTATAGGGGTCAAACCTTGGAAGTTG
Source organism: Sesbania bispinosa (assembly GCA_026901365.1). Classification (NCBI taxonomy): domain Eukaryota; kingdom Viridiplantae; phylum Streptophyta; class Magnoliopsida; order Fabales; family Fabaceae; genus Sesbania; species Sesbania bispinosa. Next base: position 119,735 of record QLOH01000670.1, on the reverse strand, counting down.
TTCTTCGATGGATCCAAACATCTCAAACGTAGTGGCATTGGTATGTTGATTATATCTCCTAAGGAGATAGTAACCAAAGTGGTGTTTAAAATCAATGGTGACTGATCGAATAATGAAATCGAATATAAAGCATTGGTTGCGGGATTAGAAATGTTGTTGAGCCTAGAGGCATCCCATGTTCACGTTATGGGGGATTCCCAACTGGTTATAAATCAATTGAAAGGGATTTATAAGTGTTCCAGTTCGAAATTGGCAAGGTATTTTTCCAGGGCCAAAGTGTTGCTCAATTATTTCGAAGAAATAGTCCTAGAACACGTTCCTCGAATCCAGAACGAAGTGGCCAATGAATTAGCTCAAGTTGCTTCTGGATATCGAGTTAAATCGGAACTCTTCGAAGACTTTATTAAAACCAACGTTCCTTTAACAAAAGAGGAGAGAATGGTTTGGAAGTTAGATATACGTACCTATGCAGACTGGAGGAAACCCATTGTGGATTATCTAAGGGATCCATCACAGCCAGTCGAAAGAAAGGTTAAACTTAAGGCCTTAAATTACACCATTTTAGGGGATGAGTTGTACAAGAAATCGAATGGAGGACACTTACTCAGATGCTTATGAGAGGCAGGAGCGTATCTTGCCCTTGCAGAGGTTCATGAAGGCATTTGTGGAGCCCACCAAGCAGGGGAGAAGATGAAGTGGACGTTGCTGAGGTACTGATATTTCTGGCCTTCGATGTTGAAAGATTGTCATGACTTTGCGAAAGGATGTGAAGAGTGCCAGAAACATGGTCACTTGCATCATACCCCTACAACAGAACTCCATTCTATAATCAAGCCTTGGCCATTTCGAGGATGGGCCTTCGACCTAATAGGTATGATTCATCCCCCTTCTTCAAAAGGTCATAAGTTTATCCTAGTAGGGGTAGATTATTTCACTAAGTGGGTTGAGGACATTCCACTAAAAGATGTGGGACAGAAAGAGGTAATAGACTTCATTGAAGAACATATAATCCACAGGTTTGGTATCCCTGAAACCATTACTACCGACCAAGGGACAATGTTCACTGGGAGAAAAGTGGCCCAATACGCTGAATCTAGAAAAATGAAACTTCTCACCTCTACCCCATACTATGCACAAGCAAATGGCCAGGTCGAGGCCACTAACAAAATTTTAATAGGATTGATCAAGAAGCACATAGGGCACAATCCTAAGAATTGGCATGAGACACTTAGCCAAGTGTTATGGGCATATAGAAATTCTCCAAGAGATGCCACTATGGCTTCCCCATATAAGTTGGTATATGGGTATGAGGCTGTGTTGCCTTTGGAAATCAACCTTTAGTCTCTTCGAATCCAGAGGCAAAACGAATTGCCTATTCAAGACTATTTGAATCTAATGTTCGATTAGTTGGATGCGCTTGACGAAGAAAGGTTAGTGGCGCTGGAAAACATGATCAAACAAAAAGAGAGGGTAGCTCGTTTTTATAATCGAAGAGTTAGTTCTAGAAATTTTTTAGAAGGTGATTTAGTTTGGAAAGTTCAATTACCATTAGGAAAAAAGTCATCAAAGTTTGGTAAGTGGACCCCTAATTGGGATGGACCATTCGAAGTTAAAAAGGTGTTGTCAGATAACGCCTATACTATTCAGGATATTACTTCGAACTGCATGATTCGAGCCATAAATGGAAAACACTTAAAGAAATATAAACCAACCATGCATGAAGTAAAAATACGTCCTAAATAAATGATGAAGTCAAGGCAAAAAATGGCCAATACAAACCAAAATGAAATCTGAAAGGGGTACAAAATATATAACCACAACAAAGAAAAAGTGCCTTAGAACAGTTTTTTGGCTTTAAAATCAAGGTATTCTTTCTTGGCCTTCTCCAGAGTGGCTTCAAGAGTAGCATGATCATTTTGCGCTATTTTCAAGCTTTTGAAGCAATTTATAAGTTCAATGGAGCCATCCTTAGCCTCTTTCTTCAAGTCTTCTTGGAGTTTTTGACCTCGATCAACAGCTTCAGAGAGTGTGTCCCTTTCTTTGATCTTGAGTGCTACTTTCTTCTGCAACTCTTCGATCTCAGAATCCAAAACTCCAAGTTGTGCAGTGCCTTGTTCCAAAGTGGTGGAGCATGCCTCGAATCGAGTTTTATGATCAATGAGCTTATTCCTCAGGGTAGCCTCTCGATTCACAATTTCATCTTGTTTGGATTCATTGGCATGAAGCTTGTTGATGGTTTTGGTAAAAGTATCATACTAGGCATAAAAAGCTCCAATGGCCTCATCCAGTTCGATGGGAATACTCTTAGGAAGAGCTCTTAATTCAACAAAGACTTCCCTGATTTATTTGTTAAGGTCATCATTAAGGACTGCCACAAGGTCTTGAGAAAAGGCCAGATGTCGAAGCCTACTGACTAACCCTTGAACCTTTTGGGGAGTGCTAGATTCAGAGGTTTTGGCGCTGCGGCTTGTTGAGACAGTGGGCATCGAGCCAGCCAACAGTTTGTTGATGATAAAAAAGGGATCATCTTCAACTTGTTGGGTAAGGTTCTCGAGGTCATCATCTTGGGCAGAAACCTTAGGAGGAGAAGTGGCTTGCTTTTCTGGTTGAGTCAAAGCCAAAGTAGCAGCAGGTGTCGGAGTGTCAACCTCCTTCAAGCCTTGAGGCTCTTGTTGTTTAGCGCTCGAAGCAGGAACAGTTTCGAGATCATTAGTCCCTTTGAGAGCTTGCTCGCGGGAGTTATCAGAAGGGATCTGATCAAGCCTTTCGTCAACATTTTCATGAGCATTAAAGGATGGGGTCGAAGGAACCTCACTATGAGTATTTGGATCGACCTCTTGCTCCTGAGCATTCCCCTTCGACGAACCACCATCTGCAAGATGTTGATGAAGCTTTAAAGTTCGAGGAGATTCAGTAGTCTTGGGTTTGGAGGCATCCCCAGTAGTTTTAATTACAAGGGGTTGCTGACCAGAAAGAGTCGCTTCAGACTGCAATTGTTCCTTTCCCTTTGCTGAAACAGACTTGACAATCTTGGTGATTGTCACATCATCATCATCAGTCGAAGACTTAGAAGCGTCCTTTTCCTCTTCCTGCTCAGACTCACCAGCATGACTTTCTTCTTCTTCTTCATTTTCTTCCTCCTCTTCTTCATCTCTTTCTTCTTCTTGCTCTTCTTTTTCTCCCTCTTCCTCATTTTCTTCTCGATGTTGATCTTCAGAGCGATCAGGAGAGGTAGCTTCTTGTTCTTCATGAGTAGCTTGATCCCCTGTAGGTTCAAACCTTAGGACCCGTTTCGATCCAGGATATTGCATAGCAAGGGGAAGAGAATTTAAAAAAGTATCAACACTGGAAGAACTAGAACCTGAAGAGCTTCCTTGATGGGTCGAGCTCGATAAGACCTGAAAACGAGAAATGGCGAAGTTAATAGAAGATCGAAGCCAGCGAGGAAAGAATAATAAGAAAAATTCTCACCACTCTGTTGGATTTCCAAAAACGTTTAGTGCTCGAGGCAGTATGTTTAATCCTCTTCTTGGGCGAAGATTGCTACAAATAGAAAGTGGTGAATTAAACCATCGAAGGTGTATTGAAATATAATGCAAAATATACCTCAGTGGCTTGTGGATCCAAAGATGAACCATGCTCTTGGGTTTGGAGTTTTGTGTTCTCGGTCACAACAGGGAGAGTAGCTCCTTGCCCAGAAGTAGCTGCTTCTTTATTTGAAGGGTCAGTACCTTGGAGGTTAGCAGTTCTAGCTGGTACAGAACCGGTTGGGGCATCTTTCACAGAAGTAGTGGCACTAGGACCCTTACGTTTTTTCGAAGTGCCAGTAGCTGTTGAGGTAGGAGGCTTCGAAGCATGTGTATCTTGGGTCTTTGCCTGCCATGAATTTAATTGAAAGTGAGAGATGGCGAAAAGAAAAAGTTCGAAGAAGATATAAAGTTAAGCACACCATATCTTTTTGGGACCCTTTCTTTTTGCCAGCACTAGTAGTATCAATCGAAGCGGCCCTTTTGCCCTTTTTAGGGGCCTTCGATTTTTTAGATTCCAAAGAACCCTCAGCATCTTTCGAAGCTGAAAATAGAAATATGGAGTCAAGAATAACGGATTAAACGAGGAAGAAAACGAAGGAGAAATATTGTTCAAGAAATACCTTGGCGTTTTCGCTTCGCTGGTTCGGGGTATTCCCTTTCGAGAATGACTCGAGAGAGGAAAACTTCCTTCGAGCACGCCATTTCCTTGTAGGAACTGCGCCACCAAAGGTCGAAGGCAGCAGTACAATAGGTCGCAGGGGTAAAGTCAGTGGGCACATATGGTAGTTTGGTAGCTTCAAATTCCCTGATTCTCAAGATCACTTCATCTGCCGAGGTACAAGGGGCAATATTGTTCCCTTTGAAGAGAGGAACAGGAATGTCTTGACAAAGGCCAAGTTGCCTAGCCACCAAAGTAGGTTGATAATGCATCAAGCAAGGAATGCCTTGATCATAATGAGGAAAAATCAACTGATTCCTCATAATTTCACTCCACCTTTCATCCTGTGCAGTTTGGTCAGCAGGGTTCATGGAAACTAAGGGTTGGTGAACCCACCTGGGGCCAAAAGTTCTTTTGGAGTATGGGGCAAGAGAGTTTTCGAACTTTATCTGATCAAGGAAATAAGACATGAAAGTCTTGATCCGACACAACTCTACAGCAGGGGGGAAAGTACATTGAAGTTCAGATTTAAGCCCGTAGAATCGAAGATGTTAGAGACCACCACAGGCAGCGTAACATCCTTCGGAAACATGGCTCGAAGCCAGAAGTCCAAAAGCCAAAAAGGACCATAAAAACCACTCAGAGGTTTTTGAAGCTTATAAAAGCCTTGAACATCTGAGAGACAAAGGTATAGATGGCCAAGGAGTAACTTAGCCAGATTAATTTTCCTACCCTCATGGAGGCAAACAGCTAGGGGGTAAAGGCTTTTAGGAACCTGAAGAGACCTGACACAGAAGACAAAATTGGCTAACCAAAGCCATAAGAAGGCAATGTGCTCTTCTTCAGAAACAACAGGGGAATCCTTATTGTGGTTACTAGAAATAAAGGCTTGATAAGTCATCTTTTTGGGGTCAATCGGCTGGTAATCGAATCTAGAGGACTTAGCGTTGGGGAGATAAGTTTCTCCTCGAGGGTCTAAACCAGTTATAACAGCTACATCCAGGAGTGTAGGGGTAATCATCCCATAGGGAAGGAAGAAAGTACAAGTACCTCGATCCCAAAAGGGGATTGCAGCAAGGATGAGTTCGAAGTCATATAGAATGGGCTGCCTCGAGAGCTGGATCAAGTCGAAAATCCCCAATTCCTTCCACAGCTTCTCCTTCACAGGTTGCACCTTGTCCAACCAGCTGAGGTATCCTTTCTTGGTCACCATAGGGGAGGACCTGAAGGCTTGTCTCTTCGGTTTCGCAACGTCAGCCCGCACCTCCTCAGTAAAAGCTAAAAATTTTTCTGATGGGTAGAGAGGGCTTGGTAGGCTTGAAAGTCGATTGTCTTGGGAGGAAATTCGTAGGGACCGAGGAAACCCAGTCGTAGGCCATCAATGTTGGTGGGAATGATAACACTAGACTCCCAGACCTTCAAATTTTCTTCAGTGGCCTCTGGTTCAGGAACGAAAAGCTCGTCATCTCTGACAACCTTTTTGCCGTCTTCAGCTGCTAAAGGAATCGAGCAGGCAACGTGATAGCTGGTGCTAGGGAAAGTTAAAGAGAGGGAAGAAGATGCCATCGCAATGCAGAAAGCAAGGAGTGGTATTGAAAACCCAGAAAGTTGGAAACTTTTTGAGCTGAAGGTTCTCTGTAACGTGGAGAAGAAGATGAGAAGCTAAGAGTGAAACTTAAATTGGTAAAGGAGGGAAAAACAAGAGTCATTGGCGGTTACAGGCCCAACTGACAGTAGTGGGAGCCCAAAAGTTCTTAAGCCATTGGGATCGTGGGAGAGAGGAAAAGAAACATTAATTGTTTCTTAGCCAAATACAAGAAGACACGTGCAAAAAATTGCATTAGCTTCTAAAGACAACCCGAAGCTATGCAATTTGGGGGGCATTTGTTTGGGCATAAAAAGAAAATAAATTCGAAGTAAGATATTCGAACAAGTTTGAGTCGCTTCGAGTTCGAAATAAAGGACAAGAAGGTCAAGTTAACAGAATCGAAAGTGGCATAATTACATTGCCATTCGAAAGGAAAGTTTTATTAATATAAAATAAGTACAATGGTTCGATTCTTAGAGAACTAAGTTTTTCTATTTGAACTATATGCGTATGTCATACATTATTTTGGCAAGTATTTGCCTCGAATCGAAGCAACTACTGGCTTTCGATTTATCTTTTCGTCATCCTGGCATCGAAGGAGGAAGTAGCCAAAGCTCTGAAGTCGAAGCGGGAAGGCTCGAAGCTTCGATCTTCCAAATAATCCAGTCTTTTCAGCTTTTCAACTTCATCATCCTCTTCTTTGGCCTTGCACTCTTCAGCAGTTTCCTCTCCCGTACCTTCCTCCAACTCCAGGGATCATAAAAATGGGCGCAGAGCAAGCATGTGATTTCTGACCCTAATATTGAAGTTGGAACCAAGGAGGTGGAAATAAGACCAGACCTTAAAATTGGTCATGGCCTGGTAACTTGGTTGTGCTGTTCGACCTAAGGTCTCTAGTCCTTTTCGAAGTGGCTTTTAATGTTGGACATCCTGATGGCCTAAGATCCAAATGACTTGGAAGTGTTAGGCCGTACAGGATAGCCAACATCAAGAACCCCTCCATTAGAAGATTTGGAAATGAGGTATCACTCATAGAACTATGTCTTTTATAGTAGGAGAGTTTCGATAATTCTGATGAAGCCAACATGGAAGGCCAATTAGAAGCAGCCGTCAAACACAACGACCAGGATGGACAGTGGTCAAGGGGATTGGAGTGGCCAGTGATTCGAAGTAGAGAATCAAAAGGGTCAGTTCGAAGAAGGAGCATTGCAAGGGAAGCTCATCTTTTCGAATGAACAAATCGAAAGTCCCTCAGAGTGCAGCAACTTCGAAGGGGTGGTTACTTTTAAGTATCTTGCATCAGTTGCAAGCAACCACGTCACCTGAGACGGTTACTGAGGAAAAGCACCTATGGGAGTACAAGAGAACGTGGGGCTAGACACCAAGTCCTGGGAGCAGTTGGCGCAAACTCGTGGGTTGAAGACGGTTACAGGGGTAAGAACTCTAAATAGGAGAAGACTCCAGAGATCAAGGGTCCGCAACCTGAACACTCAAAGCACCCTGAGAAAAGCCACAACATCCACCATCGCGATCAAGGCATAATACCAGCAAGCTTGGAGAAAGTAGGGGCATGGCAGACCAAATGCTTTTATTTTTCTTAGTGTTTTTGTACTTTCAGGCTCTGTTGTGATTCTTGATGCATGTTATCTCCGTTTTTATAGAGTAGGATTTCACCTTCTCTGTGACTGAGTCTCTCGTTGCTTATGCAACCTCGGGACTGGGTCTTAAGTTACTTTTTTTGTAAGTTACCATTTGCTTTCAATGCAAGTAAAGGCCTTGTCAAATGTCGTTGTTTGAGTTTCAACTCCCACATGTGCGTTTACTGTTCTTACGTTGTTCCTCAGATTCGAACTCTAAGTAGAAACATAAGGTAGAGCCCACATAAAAGAAAGAAGGATCAGTATCTCATCCTAGATTGCTCTGAGATACATTTGTTTATTCGAAAATCAGGGTAAACAGAGTCATTGGTATGCAGCTGTGTTAAATATATATTTGGAGTGAGAGTTTTGCGGCTCATAAAAGTCCTACTACGTACCCAGCTAGACAGGATTACCTCAAGTGGAAGATACATGTAGTCTTGCACACAAAAAAAAGTTAAAAATGATTTTAACTTCTATTGGAAGCTTAGTTTCAAATTTAAGGCAAGAGGAATAACTTAAAATAATTTCAAATTGCCGCTAACTACAGTTATTAGTTTAGATAAAATAAATTTATATTAAAAACTAAAGCTTAATTATTTATTTTTTTATTGAAAAAGTATATTATTTTCTTAACTTGGCTACATTTAAGACCTTAGCTTAATTAATTGAAGTATAAAAAAATAATATTTTTCTCCTTAATTAACTCCTCAAACCTGTGATTAAGTGAGACGAAGATTATCTTGCACATTTGCTTATCAATTATAAGAAATTAATCTTAATTATTATAGTTTTTTTTACTAGTCTCCATTTTTCATTTGTTCATTTCATGTTCGAATAAAGGTGAGCATACACCCATTAAGACATATGCAGGGATCGTCTCCAGCGTGACCAGCAAATATCAGCTACTGAATGGCTACAGAATAATTAGGCAATTAAATCCGTAGCTGATCTGTAGCTATTTATGGCAAATGTTTGCTGAGAGATGGCACCGTGTGTGATATGATAGCCCGTGTGTGATATGACGTGATAAAAATTAGAAATAGAGAAAACAAAAATAGAAAAATGTGTATGAATGTTCTTTGTGTTTTAAAACTTACTATGCTATTTGGTAAAGACTTAGGGCTTGTTTGTTTTATCATTTGTGTTTACTAAACTAATGTTGGAAGCTACAAAATGAAGGAGACTTTGGATTACAAATAATAGGAAAAAATATGTTTTTTGTTCCTATAGTTTCGGTCATATTTAATTTGGTCTCTGTTCCTGTATTTTAAATTCTGTGTTTTTTATTCCTCAACTTTCTAAACCACCAATCTGTGGTTACCGTTTGTAAGATCTGTTAACATGATGAGCTGGCTAACATAAGTTACATGTCAGTCTCAATAGTAGACCCCAATTAAATAGCTGACTCATCCAATTAATCCTTTTATTAATTCTTATTTATTAAAATACCCCTAATTGTTAAATTAGGATTTTTTTTATCAAGTAAAATTGTTGAGGTAAAAACCCTAATTTAGTAATTAGGATTATTTAATAATTAAAAAATTAATAAAAAAAATTTAGAATTGCTTACTGTTTCCTGCGCGCGGATTAGTTTTAGATCTATTTTCAGATCTATTTTCAAATAAGATTTCTTCCAGATTTAAGATAGCTTTCCTTAGTCTATAAATAGGACCCTCTGTAAAGAAGTCAAGGAGGTTAGCAAAGGAGCATTCAGGAAGGAGGTTAGAGAAACGATAAAGGCAGAGCTAGGATTGGAGCAAGGTGACAGCTTCTCCATTGGGTTGTAATGGCTATACCATGTGTAGCTAAACGTCTCAATAGGATTGAATGTAGTTGATTCAATTCCCAAATGTATGTGAATTCTCGTTATTATTTATGAATCCCTATATTATAATATCAGTATTTTTATACGTTGCTTAATGCATAGCTTCCGCTTGTGTGCCGGAGTTATAGATTAATTTTAGGATTCAGGTGACAGATGTTTCTATAAAATTAACAGCGAGTTTGGGAAAGCCTAGACATAGGACACCTAAAACTCTAATTGGTAAAAGTACCCATAGTAGTAATTACTATAGCTAGGGTTACAGGAGAAAGTGATCATTGAAGAAGAAGTGGGCAATCTATTCATACCCGATACTATAGGTCTATAGGGCGAATTGATAGTGTTAACAAACGGAAAGATAGAGCAATCAAGCCAGGGTAATTTGTCGCTTGGGAGAACCCGCATGAATTACTTTTGAGTATCTCGTGATATGGGACACCCGGCAGGGGATAACATAGTTTGGCTAAGGTATTATAAAAATATATTCATAATAATATTGGGATTCACATGCATAAAGGGGTGCGATGATACGAAGTTCAATCCTAATCCAAGTAAAGTATTTTATCTTTTCTCAATCGTCTCTTTCTTTTATGCAAATTTACTTTCTTCACCACAAACTCTCTCAAATACCGTTTTCTACTTGATAGTCTGATCACGAGTAAATACGAAGTGAACCGTTCCCTGTGAATACGATAAACTGATCATACTTATTATTATACTGCCGAAATTTTGGTACGCTTGCCAGAATCTCATCAGGCGACGGCGACGCGAGCAACAGAGGCGACGGCGGCGTGAACACACTACAACATTTTTGTTCTTACGCAACAGTTAAAAAATGTAGCCAGAACCATTAAAACTGTTCCCTAAACGTAAAGGGAACAATTTTCAATGGTAGTTTAATCGAGCGTTACCTATTCCTTCGGGCAACAATTTTTCTCACTTTCAAGCAACACTCGCAAAAACTGTTGCCTATAATATGGAAATAGACAACAGTTATTAGTTTAGGTTAGTGCAACAGTTCTTAAATGTTGTTAGATTTTAAGTACAATTTGTACCTGTTGCATATAATCTCAAGCGCAACATTTCCAAATTGTTTTCTTAATGTATATGCAACATTTATCAACCGTATTAATATATATAGGCAACAATTTCAATAATTACTATTGAGAGTATAGTTACTGTAATTACTTAAAAAATTAAATAAATAATTTTTAAAATTTATAAGCAGCTCATTTATACTCTAAAAAATAATTATACACAAACAACCATAAAATAATCATTTTAATTAAACATAAATTGAGTTTCAACATCAATTTAAATACACGATAATTAACAAAAAGTAACATTGTTTGATCAAGTGTCAAACTTTAAAGCGTAGAAAAAAAAAGGCATCCAAAATACAGCAGCAACAACGGGTGGCAGCGGGCGGCGCAAACGGCAGCAGCGGGCGACTGACAACAACGAACGACACCAGCAAACGGCAATAGCAGCGGCTGATGGCAGAGCGGGCGGCAACACTGTGAGTGATGAGAGAAGGGTTTTGAGAAATTTCTGTCACGAGTACGAGAGAGAGGGGGTTTCAGAAATTTCTGTCAACAATACGAGAGGATTTTCAAATTTTTAAAAATATCTAACGCGGTTTCGAAAAGGAACCGCGATAAATGTAATGATTTTTTTTAAAAAAATAATAAATTAACGTGGTGAACATAAATACACGTGTTACATACTATTTAACGCAGTTCATTTTCGGAACCGCTTTAAATAGTTTAAAAAATTAAAAAAAATTGTACAAACAAAAATTAAATTCTGCAAACGTGGTTCCGTCACGTTTATTACAAACAACCGTTATAAATTACCCGTTATAAAAATCCTTTTTTGGCATAGTGGAAAAATAAAATGAAAAAATTATAATAAAAACAAGTCAGAACTGAGAGGGTGGTAAAAACGGAGACGAAAATGAAGAAGAGGTACGTAGGAAGAAATTAGAAATGATGAAGCTTGAAATTAAGTGGAAGAGGATAGAGGGGGAGGGGAATAGTTGGTAGAGACACATAAGAATGAGATGGAAAAAAATTTATACCAAACCCATCTAAAATGAGAGACAATCCATCTAAAATGGAAGAAAGCCCTCACAAGGGGAGGGGAGGGGGAGGAGGCACTGGCAAGGTTCGACTGCATGTGCTAGGGTTTCTCTACTTGCAAAGCTCTCAAAGATGAATTAATATGATAGACAATAAAGATTGCGGAGAAAGGGTATAAGTCGACACTAGCATTAAAAAGTAGAGCAATTAATTTTTAAACGGGAGCCCGAAGCCCGTTAGCCCAAATCCATTTATTTAATGGGCTTAATTTTTTAATTAAAAAGTTTGACAAAAATTTAAGCCCTTAATTTTGTTGTCCAAATCCTGTAAAATTGCAAGTTCAAACGGGTCAAGGGGATTCTCTCCCTCCATGGGAGGGCCTCCTCTCTTTATGCGAGAGTTTTCTACTCACTCAAGGTGAGTTATCCTCTCTCTTTAGTGACACTTTTTTTTTTTTGTTTTTGTTATTTGCTGTTTTTTCTTTCTCCATTTCCTCTCATTTCTCCATCCCACCACCATCTCCCCCTCCTTCTCGGCCCCCTCCATAATAACTCATCCTCCTCCCCTAAGAGATTCTATTAAAGCCATAAATTTTAATTTGCACACTATTTTACTCAAACTCGCTGCCTACTTTGCATTTCCAGCTTTAAATCTCAATTTTGCAGTACTGTTTTATTCAGATTGATTGCAAATGATGCTGTGGATTTTTTTGCTAGAAGATATTGGACATGCATGTGTTGATCCTGAAGGAATAAAAAAAGAAAAAGATGAAAAGTCCAATGTTTCAATTTTTTTTTAAATAGGAGGCTTTGATTTTATTTTTCTGTTAATTTAAGATTGCTAAATTGTTTATGTTGAGCGAGTATGTGTGCTTAATTTGTTGTTTTAATATGTAATGCATTGTTGTGGTACTCTTTATTTAGTATCTTATACGCTTTGTAAGTGTTTTTGGATATCTTTCAATAGATGATCTCTTGATAAAAAAAGTTATCTATTTTACCGACTTTAGTTTTATCTACGTTGTATTTGTCTTTTATTTCTTACATTTCAATAATTGCAAATTTTTAATCCCTTAAATTAACAAGTTATAAAAATTAATTAAGTTAATTATAATTACACGCAATAAAATTCTCTATATTTATATATAAAGTTGAGGTGTCATAAAATATGACATTTTTTCTTTACAAACAATATTACTTTTGATATCTTTACGTGAGCTACACAAAGGAGTTATGAACACTTTATTCTAAGCTGCAAGTTTTGGGGTAATGTATTAGCTAACCGACAAGTTACAGCTTTGCTATAAAAAATCTATATGGCTTCAAGAAGTTGCATTACAAAAGTGTACCATGTTCTTTTGTGTTGGTAAATAAAATGATCAGAGATTAGAACTCACATTTATCCCTCTCACGGTTTACGTGTAATGTGCAGTATGTTTTATTGGGTAACAATAACTTTGAAAACAATTCTATGAACTCTTTGAGTTTTTTTCTTTGGTGCTACAACTTATGATAACAGTCATTTACATAAAATTTTTCTACTCATAATATCAAATCCATTGTCGTCCCGCGGTTAGGATATCTGGCTTTCACCCAAGAGACCCGTTCGATTCCCGGCAATGGATTTTTTTTATAATTGCTGAAATATAATAATATATACTTCTTATAATTTCATATAATTTGTAGTGACATTAAAAATACGTAATTCTTGATTTGGGTGTCAAAAAAAGACTTCCCCACACACACTGTTACATTTTCAATTGCCTTCCAATTGCATATATATATGTAAATAAAATAGAAATTTCATGTTGTTTTAAAAAATAAATAACCAAAATCGAAGAATAAATAATTAAATGAGCGAATAAAACTAAATTTTATTATAATTTCATAGATCAAAAACACATTTAACTCTATAAATAACATTAATTTCTAGCTACGAAAACTATTTTTCTCTTCTATAAAATATAAAATGAATTTAATGGATATTCATTATTGGTATAAATTTTTTACACATACATCTATTGATATGATACAGTATCATTTAATACAAATGATGAAATTTCATGTGTTATTAAATTTAATAAATTATATAATAACACATTATTGAATGTATATACAAAACTTTTTTTATATATATTCATTAAACTCATAAAATATATATTCAAAGAATTAATTTACAGCTAGACGGGGAATTTGTTCTTGAAATTAAGATTTAATTGAACACGCGGTTTCTCTTCACCACGACTTGCAACAAAACGATTTTAACAAAATGGAAATGATTTGTTGTTGAAATTGAAACTTGAAAGAGTATTCCTGCAATGTTAAAGCAGACTGCTGATAGTAACAACCTTTGACCATTTCCATAATTGGGTGCGAGGTTCTTATATTTTCTTCATAGTATTATATATACTTTACATTATACAAGTCTATTTATTCGAATGTAATCCACATTAATTTAATTTCATTACATATTAAAGAGTAACTAAATGCTTAATTTTCTGTTAATTTATTGTGATCAATAAAATTAACCAATTTTCTTAATCTTTGTCATGAATATATATCATTTTTACCTAATTACCCTCGAATTTATTGACACCAATTATTTTTCTCTCTACATTTAATTACTTTTTTGTGTCATTCTCTCTATATTCATTAATTATTCACCTATCTCCACTAGTAGGATATTTTTTTCAAAAAGAATAATTAATGTAAGGGATAATATGAAAATGTTCTTATAATAAGGACTAAAGAACAAGTCTCCAAAAAATTCTTATAAATAAGATCCGAAGATAGTATTTTAACAAGTTGTAAACAAAAAGGATCACTTTCGAGTGTTGAAATAGATAGCGACGTACAAAGTAGCAATAAGTTAGTTCAAGCGGGTGGCCTTGAGTGGTGACTCTAGTTGTTCTTTTGTCACTAAAATAACTATGGTTGTGAGTAGGGGTGAAAGTAGACCGAGTCGAGCTAGGCTTTGCAGTGCCTAAGTCTGGCCTGCATTATATTTTTGTTACTTGTCATAGGCCATTTTTTTAGGTCTGGTCTGGCCTGTTTCAAAGTATGGTTTGGCCTATTACAAAATTTTTGTCTCAGTTTAATTATCGTTTTATAATATCAATACACTATTAAATGGTTTTTCTAATTCTACCCTTATCAATTAATTAATGTGTATTTCTTTGAATGACATATTTTTAATAGAAGAGATAGGGGGTATATTAGAGAATTAGTTTATAATTTTTATAAAACTCATAATATTAATGACATTCCTTAATTCTCTTGTTATAATCTTAAAAATCAAGTAAAATGGGATAGAGGGAGTAGAAAATAAAATTTTTGGTAGAGAGGGGTCTTCAACTTTTTTTTTTAATTTGAGTTTAAATATTTGCACTATTTTTTTTAGAAAAAAAATTGTAGGGTGAGGAGATAGAGCTCGGTATAAGGGAGAGAAAGCCTTCAAACTTAAAGATGATTTTCATTTACATCACCCGAAAAGACTAGTTCAAAACATGTCAAATGCGAGATTTTAATTTGCTCAGCTTGATCAATCTCATTATTTTAATTATAGTGATATATCGACACATTGTTTGATGAACATAATACCTCTTATGTGTTAAACTTAGAGTGTGTTTGATAAAATTAGCTAAAAAGTTAGATAAAAATTGAAAAATTAATTGTTATAGTTGAAAATGTTTGGTAAAACTAGCTAAAAATGGTAAAATGACATATAAGGATATCATTAATTATTAAATAATGATGAATGAGAATTGTTGAGGGATAAAATTGTAATAAACTAGTATTTACACATGTGCTATGCAGGAGGGTTAGTTTAATTTTTTATTAATTTTAAAAAAGATTATATTAAATTACATAAAAAATTTAGGTTAAATTATGTTTTTAGTCCCCCAAAATATCAAGATTTTCCCATTTGATCCCTCATTTTTATTTCTTTTCTAAAGTGGTCCTCCAAAAAAGATTTTTTTCCCAAATGGTCCCTCTATTTTTTTAACCATAAAGTGCTGACGTGGCATAAAAAAATGAGGGACCAGTTGGGAAAATCTCAATATTTTTTGGGACTAATTTGAAAATCACGATATTTTATAGGGACTAATTTAGAAAATCTTGATATATTTGAGGAACCATTTGAGGAAAAAATAATTGTAAAAAAAGATAGATCATTTGGGGAAAAAAATCTTTTTTGGGGGACCACTTTGGAAAAAATAAAAAATGGGGGACCAAATGGGAAAATCACGATATTTTGGGGGACCAAAAACATAATTTAACAAAAAATTTAATATGTTCTTACTATTAATTAGTTTCATGCTTTTTAAAATATTTACTAAGAATATGATATATTAATTTAACTTAATGATGTTTAATTATGACTGTATTTATATTACACCAAATATAAAAGTAAAAGAAAATCTTATAGAAGAAAATAAAGTTTTACATTGTTAATGTAATATCACATTATTTAATAAATATAATAAATTATTTGTAATTAAATTTAATAAATGATGTCACAACACATTATTAGATAATATTGTAAAATATTTTTACACTTCAAGTGTATATCCATTAAATTCTATTTACCTAAATTGGTGGCTAAATTATGTGTTAAATCAGTAAATTGAATCACATATTACTTAAAATTAATTCATTTGTTAAAAATATTATTTTATTAATTATAAAAAGATGTTAAAATAGAAAGCCACTTTTTATAAGCAATTATACAAATAAACAAAATGATAACACGTGATTGTGACATTAATCTGAAAAAAAATAACATATGTATAGAAAGTAAATAATAATAATAATAAGGCAATATCATTCATAATATATAGGATATAATTTTTAAAGAAAATAAAAAAGAAGTGAATCATAACGAAGTTTTACAAAGATGAGCAATAGAAAAAAAAAATCCCATTTTCACATTGGGAAGTTTTACAGAGAAAAACCTCAAGAAAACAACATCAATATTGTTAGTTGAACTATTTCCCCTAAAAAATATGTTACTCTTAACATAACAATTCAAATAACAGTCAAAAATCAAAAAATAGATAACACGTAAAAAAAGAATAATAAACCAAACCCTTTAGTATCAATCTCAACAAATATATTTGTGTTCATGTGTATTAATATCTACAAATTAAACAATTTAAATGTAAATAATATAATAGGAAAATACACAATAAATTTGATGTAAATCAACACATTTTATTATATTACCACATCCAAAGTTTAGTATCAATTTCAACAAATATATATATGTACTCATGTGTATCAATATCTACAAATTAAACAATTTTAATGTAATATATTAGAAAAATACACAATAAATTTAATGTAAATCAACACATTTTATTATATTACCACATCCAAACTTTAATATAATTCTCAACAAATATATATGTACTAATGTATATCAATATCTTTTGATTAGGTCGACTAATCTTATCTTCTTAGTAGGATATTAGAACCTTCAACTAATGTTCTATGACTAATTTGACCTATATTTGGACGTGTTTCTTATATGCCTATTTTTTTAGTTTAATCAACATTTTTTTTGGTTCCAACAAAACCATAACTTGTTCTTAGCAAAACTTACATATAGTTTTGAAGTTATCATATTTACTACTACCTCCGAACTTGAATATAAGCAAAAATAACTAAATTCACACATATTAAGAAAATTGGTTAAACTCATTAAATTTTCTTTGTTTCATGTAAAAAGTATTTGCATTGCCTAAATTACCCTACATTCAATTTTATTGAAAATTGTTTCAAGTGGACATACTCTCTTTCTATTGGTACATGATTCATTAAATAGAGTGGTTGAAAAGTAAAGTCAAAAGACATTTTGGGTTTATCTCATTAAATAGGGTAAAAGTAGTTAAGATTTGCTTATATTTTAGTCTACAAAATGTGAGACTTTTTTGCTTATATTCAAGTCCGGAGGGAGTATTAGGTTATATATTATTTTGAAGATTTTAGGAAACACAAACTCCCCAATTGAGTGAATTGGGGAAGTTTTCTCCTTTTACTTTTAGTGCTTTATAATGTGAAAATGTGTTACATTTCCATGAAATTTTATTTCTTTTGTTGCCTTTCAATCTTGTGTGGAAAATTGTACCTACGCGAACTAGTTAATGATATATAGGTACCAACAAATGATTGTTTAAAGTGGAACATATTTGATTTTAAGCAAGATCTCAGTTTCAAATTATGTATATTAAAAGTTAAAACCATCGTTGGGGGAGAGTTAGTCCCATGATGGTATGGTTGTTTTCGACTCGAGTATGATTGACTCTTGTAGAGAATACTAGTTGTTTTACACCAATAAACTAATGATAGGTAGCCATTCAATCAACTTTCTGCAAGTTTTCTTTGTGTCGATAGAAACATTTGCATTGCATAGATTAGAAAGTGTTAAAAGAACACATATAAGCAATTAGCAGTTGTATTTATAAATGGTAGAGTGTCCTTTATATATAGAGAGAGAAAGGGAGGGGAGGGTTCACCTTACACCAGTATAAGTTACATTAAATATTACATTATTGATAACTATTTTAAATTGAATGTGAATCTTGTGAATCCAACTGTTGAATTAAAATTATTCATTATCTTAATTATTAGTTTCAAATCTAAGAAATTTTAACATTAATAACTTGATAATCAAATGATTTTTTTTTCATATTTCAAAAAATATATATGACATGCGTTAATCTTAACATATCTTAATGACATATAAAAACTTTTTTGGACAATGTAAGATTTTATAGATATCATCTATACGATAATAGCTTTCAATGCAACAGTAAATTACTTAATACAATAATATGTTAAAAAATTATTTAATAGTGTAAGATTTTGTTTAACTTACATTGGTGTGTAATATTGCATATATAGATAATAAATTAAAAGTGAAAAGATTTTATAGAAAAATATAACTTATGATATTATTAATGTATTGAATATTGTGACAGTTGTAATTTCTAATAAAAAATTCACCTTTAATTTATTATCTCATGTAATGTCATACACACATAGAGCTGTCAATTCGGGCTACCCGGCCCGGCCCGATGGGGGTAGTGGGCTTTATCGGACTTGGCTAAAAAGCCCAGGAGTTATTCAGACTTCTAAAATCGGTGCCCGAGCCCTACCTTTTAGCAGGCTTTCTGCAGGTAGCTCGGTTTTTTGTTTTTACGGGTTTTTGCGCCCAATCGGCTTTTGGCCGGTAGCAGGCTTTATCGGGCTGTGCTAAGAACTCGGGAGTTATTCGAGCTTCTAAATATGTGCTCAAACCCTATATTTTTATGGGTTTTTACGGACCCATTTTACTGACTCTACACACGTACATTTGAAAAATCGATAATAATTAACCATTGAAATTAAGGAATTATTTAATTTGTATAAATTTGGAAGGTTCTTTCTTCGTAAATTCATCACTATGGCTTTGTTTGGTAGGGTAGAGAGAAAAAGAGCAGGGAGAAATAGGAAAGAGGGAAATTGGGTGAAGAGAAATAGATGAGAAATAAAGAAAAAATTGGGTTGTTTGATAGAAAAGAAATAGAGATGAAATAGGGTGGAAAGAAATGATATTTTTGTTTGGTAGGAGAGAAATTGGATTGTAATATATAAAGACCAAAATACCCTAAATAACTATTGATAAATAAAATTTATAAAAAAAATAAAAACCCTAGTATATGTTACCAAACTCGACCTTCGTAAATCAGCGTCTACCTGACCACATGGCAACCACCCAGCAATATACACACAGATATAATTTTATTACAAATAATAGTTATAAGTTTTTAGTTGTTCCTCTAGGGAAGTGAAGAGTTTGAAATTTGCGATCATAAGTACTCCCTCAATCATCAAATTGTAACTACTGAAAAGAGAAAGGGCAACCTTGTCCATTGAAAAATTCTCTTTCATCTCAGTCATACATTAATTCATTCTTTTTCTTCGCCATTACTTTGCCATCCTGCCTAAGAAAATTTCAGAAATGGGACTCACATTCTAGTCATTTCTTTCCTTACCGTTTTTCTTCGCCATGTGGAATAGGTGGGGCACCTCTACCTCTAGTGTGGGGACTTTTGAAATTAAGTGGCCTCACTTTCTTCCCTTTGTAGTGTGTCAATTGTTATTGTTATACGAAAGAAGAAGAAAGAAATTTAAAGCCCATGGAAATGGAAATTTCACTATTGACATTTGACGTACACCATGAAACTTCGAGGAAATTTAGCTTGCCACTAACATTTATTGTGACGTAGGTTCTACTGAGTATGAGGCTTACTTCAGTTATCTCTCTATGTATTCAGTTATCTCTCTTTTCTTTGATGTAGCGAGAACCAACACCATTTTTTTCCTTCTCAAAATTTCACTTATATAATGTCCCAAACGATCCAAAACTATATATGCTTTCCTCTCTAATATCTTTTATCCCTTCATTGTTATTCTTTTATGTTTCTCTTCAGATTTCTATTTAGAAAAGGTGGTTTTTCCCCTATAACTTTTCAAATTTGATATGTTGCAACACGTTGCAGCCATATATAATTCAAGCCACCATTTTCCTTGAAAGCTGAATTGTGGGGATGATGAAAAAACGTTGAGAGGTATTTGAGGCAGTAACGGGTTTTTGACGCTTCAATTTGGTTTGAAATTTATAGTCTAATAATTTAGGTGTTCCCTGTCACGTACAAACGCGCATCTATGTAGTGTACGGTACAATGATCCATGCTTATAAATTATTTCATAATGTCACTTTCAATTAATTAACCAAGGCCATAACTCCCTTTCTTTGTGAAAAGTTCAAGACACGTTCTAACATCACAACAAATAATTAAGGAGCTAGCGATACCAAAACCATATATATATATATATGATCTACTAGTTAATGGTAATGATAGAGTACATTTTAGAAGTTATATTAATTTTCTAAACATTTGTTATAATTTTCCACTTTATTAGGTGCATCTTAAATCATAAATTTCACGCTCAAGATGACAAAGTTTGAACCCTAAAATAAGCAAATATATATATATATATATATATGTCACAACAATGTCAGGTCTATATATATACGCATATATAGACCATATATCATGTATTTACCTTGGTTTATTCTTTTGAATTTAATTATTATTTCGTGTTCGTTACAGAGTTCAAAATAGAAAACTCAAATACCATTTTATACAAACAAAGGTTTCAAACACAAACACACATATGTGTGTGTGACATTAATTTAATTAATTATAAATAAAATGCATGTCACAGTACATTTCCTTTCTTTCTGAGCAAATATCACTTATCATTTCGTCCTATTGAAATAAAAGTACATGTATTCGTACGTACAACCCAAACGAAGAAAAACCAATGTGAAAATGACTAAGAACGTACTAGTCGTACATGAATAGACTTTAGTTCGAGCTGATACATATTCTAAAGTACTTAGGATGTGTTTGGTTTAATGTTGAAATCTGTAAAACTCAAGTTTGAATTATCCAACACAACTATTTCTAGCATTTGAAACGTGAGTTTATCACGTTTTAATGCTAAATCAAACATGCTCTTAAGCAATTTCACTCTCAACTTGCCATCCTTAATTATAATGAGATTTGTCAAATTTTAACAACTAGTAGAATAGAATATGAAGAAAAAAGAGGCAAAAAGAAAAAACGAAATGAGTTCCTGTCATGTACTCTACATTTCTACTACGACCATTATCAATCGTTATGAAAATTGATGGCCATTAGAGCAAGATACATCATTATTGACACGTACCACATAAAATTATCAAAGCTTTTAATTATTTTCGCATTCGATCATTAAAAAATAATAATTATATCTTGAATTTTATTTCTATTCATTGTTGATTAATTAATTTAATTTACATTATATTTAAGAAAATTAATTAGTAAATAATATTAACAGTTATGATAACAGCACGTCTTAAGGGTTAAAAATAAAAATGCAAGAAATAGAAAGTTTTTTATCTAAAGTGAAAGTGTTAAGAGTCTCACATTAGAGATAAAACCAAAATATATCGAGCATTCTAAGCTACACAAGTTAAAAACTTGTGTGTATATGTACACAAGTAATATTAAACCATAAGATTTAATAATATTATATTTAATGGTGGGGATTGAAAATTACTTTCCCTTAACCAGTTGCATCTTTCATTATTTGATATATTTGCAATGTGGTCCATAAATTTGATAAAATTTGTTCTGAATTATGATTTTTTTAATCACCCAGAAGTCATCACAATAAATCCAAAATACGTTATATTGTGCATATCATCATTAAAAATTTTATTCCTCAGGAAAATTATTTTTATCGTGATTTTATTGGTAAATACCATAAGTGTTATTTTTTTAGTAAGTACTAAGTAGTTAATATGTTGCAGGGGCATTTATTTTCATAATTTTGAATGGTGTGATAATTAATATTTAAAGAATAATGGTATTTAGAAAAAATATATACTTTTTTGTGTTTAATTTATTGCAATATGCATTGTTTAAGTTGTTTGAATAAAAGAAAAAGAGAAGTCTGGACAAGAAAATGAATCAGTAATGAGAAAAGTTATTATTTTTATTTTTTGTTTAGAATTGGTACATACATAACGCATACAGTGGATTGAGTGACGATTTGCTTTGTTAGCATTTCTCAGTAAGCAAAGTAGCCTCTTCCGATCCCACAATGTGCTTTTTATGTCACTTTGTCTCTCTCATACAAAGTCCCCCGAACAAAAATGTCCTCAGCTACAGAGGTATGAGAATCACAATTTTCATTGTCTTCTTCTCCGCCCCTCTCTCACAATACCTCACTCCCACAAAAAATATGGCAATACCCAAGTTCTTGCAGCTACAGATTTAAATAGGAAAAGGTTTTTCTTTTCTACTCAATCTTCTTATCTGCACTAAAGCTTGTCTTGTCCTCTTCTTTCTAGCCAGAGTTCAGTCACACAATACCTCACACTTATTCTCATCATTCGTCTTGTGGTAACAGCCTACCTGTTGTCTACTGGTCTTTTTTTTCTGTTTTCTATCTATATCTATATAATAACAAGTTGGTTCAGTTGATAATACTCACAAATTCAGGACTCATATCCAAATAGTTAAACCTTTCAAACAAAAAATAGTTGACCGAGAAAACCTGTAAAAGCCAGTCAGAACCACTTGTGTACCAATACACAATTTTTTAATTTGTGTAGCTTAGACTTGCCCAAAATATATAGTATATAAGTTTAGGGTAATTCTCACCTTACAAGCTATCTTTTGGGGTTTAGTTAAATTCGGGGTCCAAAATCTAAAATAATATCAAAATCTATCCTAGATTATTCGTTGTTATTGAACATGTTCCAGATGTCCATACCTGGGTGTGAAGGGTGTTGATGTCTCACATTGCCTAAATAATTAAGGCCAAAATATAGTATATAAGTGGCAATCCTCACCCTACAAACTAGTTTTTTCGAATTGAGTTAGACCCAGTCCAAAACCTAAGAAAAAGTATTTATTGCACTTTCATATTTTTATTGTAATAAATGTTTTTCTTTTTCATAAAAATTTTTCATTTTAAATGTTTTTATCCTCAACCCTAAAAGTTGATATTATCAAAATCATAAAACTATTATTAAGGTAGATTTTGGGTAATTATCATCAACTGCAACACTAAGCATTAAGGGTCGTGTGATTAGTTAGCACTTTAATTTTCACATCATTTTTGAATAATTTTTAAATATCTTATGATAAAACTTTGAATGTTTTCACTTGATTTTATGTTTTGATCTTTAATTATTTGAATATAGGAAATATTACAACAGTTACATGCATGGATTGGGACATGAGAATATTTTACTGGGCCAAGCCCATCATCATTATATAAGCTAGGGGTGTCCATCAGACAGGTAGTGGGCGGGTTCGGGCCCAGAAAACCCAATTCGATGGTAACTTATAAGTGAGATATATGGGTCGTGTAACATCCTAAATTTTATTAGGATAAATATTAAATTAATTAAATAAATGAGTAGAGGAAATGATTAATTAAATAGGTGATTAAATAATGGGATTAATATTATTATTAGTTTTAATCCATAATGGTAGTTTAAAATTTAAAAAAAGAAGATAAGGGGTTGAGAGTGGGCCCAAGCCCAATTAGACATTTTAGTAAGGAGGGGTTAACAGATCACCCTAATCCTTATTCGTATTATCGTCAGAGAGCGAAACGCTAAGGAGGGGAGAAACTGAGAGTCAAGAGAGAGTTGTTGCAGAGTAAGCATCAAGAACCAAAAAGGGACTTGTTGTAATCGAGCTTCGTTTAAGGTACGGTGGGGAAGAGGGTGCTGCTTGTATATGCATGTAGGGGTGCTTGGGTAGTGAATTAAGATTAGAAATTTGTATGGATGTATGCTATAACTGAGAATGTTGATATAAACTGTGATTTATGGTTGTTTGGAATGATTCTTGATGAATCTTGAGTGGTTGGAATGATAATAATGAGAACAGTGAAAAGGGGTTAAATAAGGGTTTGATGATTTGGGGTTTTTGATGGGAAAACCATGTAAAAACTGTTAAAGATTGATGATTATAATGAGTTTGATGGATATTGATGATTATGAATGATATTTGGTCGAAAAGGATTGATTAAAAATTGATTGGAGGGGTTTAGAGATGTTAGAAATCGTGAAATCTGTGATCTGCGTCGCGGGTAATCGATTACCAGGGTGTTCTGGGCAACCCAGAAGTGCTGTTTGTTGCTGGTAATCGATTACGTAATCGATTACCAGAGAGTTTGTTTGCGGGTAATCGATAACAAGGGTGCTGTAATCGATTACCAGAGTGTTTGGTTGCAGGTAATCGATTACAAGGTGGTTGTAATCGATTACTAGAGACTTTGTTTGCAGGTAATCGATTACTAGAGGTTGGTAATCGATTACCAGTGTGAATTTTGAGAGCCTAAGTGCTTAATGATGCTTTATATTGATTATGGCGTGATAATTGATGTAATTGATGATAATTTGGTATGCATATAGTTGGTGATTATGCAATGTAATTGATGATAATTTGGTATGCATATAGTTGGTGATTATGCAATGTAATTGATTATAATTTGGTATGCATATAGTTGGTGATTATGCAATGTAATTGATGATGATTTGGTATGCATATAGTTGGTGATTATGCAATGTAATTGATGATGATTTGGTATGCATATAGTTGGTGATTATGCAATGTAATTGATGATGATTTGGTATGCATATAGTTGGTGATTATGCAATGTAATTGATGTTATTTTGGTATGCATATAGTTGGTGAATATGCAATGTAATTGATGTTATTTTGGAATGCATATAGTTGGTGAATATGCAATGTGATTGATGTTATTTTGGAATGCATATGGTTGGTGAATATGCGATACTTTTAATGATGATGTTACTTGAGTTGTGCGGGCCCATAGAGGGGGTACAACTTAAGAGAGATGCCTTGAGCATGTGTGATGAGACCTGAATTGTGCGGGCCCATAGAGGGGGTACAATTCGGGAAGTGAACTGAGTTGTGCGGGCCCATAGAGGGGGTACAACTCAGGGGATCAAGATGGGGCGTTCGATGCACGGGCCCATAGAGGGGGTGCAATGTAGGCCCATAGAGGGGGTACAACTCAGGGGATCAAGATGGGGCGTTCGATGCACGGGCCCATAGAGGGGGTGCAACCTAGGGTCGAATGTCGTTGTGCGGGCCCATAGAGGGAGTACAACCTATCGGATTGTGTGTGGTGACTCCGGTAGACTATCTTGGTACTAACTAGAGTGATTGATGAGGTGCACCCATTGTACGGAGTTCCAAGTCATGATCTTTGGGTAGGTGATGAGATGAGTTTTGGTGCATATGATAATTTGGTATACTCAACGATGGAATTGAGTTATATAATAATGTTGGTGAGTTTTGGTGCATACATGTTGGATGTATATGTGTTATATCTGATGATGATATTGAGTTACAAATGATGTTATGAGTATTAATGATGAATGGGTATTATGTGAGTATGTGATTCTTTTGGTGAATGATGGTGTGGGATTTATATGTTGATATTGATGGATAGCTATATGCTGATTTATAGATGATTCTTATCTGATGGATTATTTGATGTTTTGGTATGAGGTATGATGTATGATGAGGTTGTTTATATGTGGGTGAGGATAGGGTAGCCTCCTATGTGTATGTATGAGTAGTATTATTTTCCTCTCCGTTATACTGTGGATATTTTTACAGGTGTTGATGATGACACGACTGGTGTCGAGTTTGATTAAAGGGAATATGCTCTGATAGATGTGACATCAGGGTATAATTTTGGGGTCTTTTATTATGTTTCTGGTTAGGAGGTTTTTGTAAACTATTTTGGATGCCTTGCACGGCAAGTAGGATGTTTAGTTATTTTTATTTCTTTGGAGATTCCGCTGCATAAGTATTTGGTTACATTTGAAGTTTTATTTTCTTTTAATTAAGTTATTTTCGAACTAATGGGGTTTTAATAAGAGAGTTTTGTGAACCTTTTACCCATCGTGGGACGTTATCTTTTCTATATCTTCAATTTATCAAACATATAAGAGTATGGGGTAGAAGGGTGTCACAGGTCGATCTCAACCGTTGGGCCATTCAGTTTAGACAGGTTTCGGGTTATGCAGGTGGATTACGGGTTAGTCGGGTGGGTATGATCGGGTTTGAACCTTACTTGGGCTTTATCTTTTCTTTTGTTGATTTCATCAGATTTTTTTGACCTTTTTTTTTGTTTTCCTCATTTTTTCAAATTCAAATAGATTAATATGGTCAGATTTTTTTAATTGGATCATTTCAACAAAAATTGTGACTTGTGACAAGTCCAAAGGTCGAAGTTATATTATTTATTAAATTATAAAACCAATATGTCCAAAAATTTTAAATTACAATAGTCCAACACTTTCCAGCGGAAAAAATTCAGATTTGGGCTAAAAAATTATGTTTGACTCATTGCTTTTTACAAGTTCCTTACTATTATATTACAAATTATAAAAAAAAACAGATTATGCAAACCCAGTTCAGATTTTCTAATTGCTTGTGCATGCTCAGTTAGTCTTTCTCCACCCAGAGAATGATAAACCTGAAAAAATGCAAAAAAAAAAAATAATAAAACATAAAGCACAATTAAAGTTTTAATCTGTGATAAAAATAATACAAATTCATTTAAAAATAAACTACCAAACACTTCAAAAACCTAGAAAGCCAGCACAACTTTTCATGTTTACCCAGAAGAAAAGAAAAAAAATCAATTCTTCATTACAAAAAAGAAGAAAAAAAAATCAATCCTTCAGGATTCACAACTAAAGTTTACACCTTTGCTGAAAAATACAATCCCATTTCACAATCAACTACAAAACCGTGTAAAAACCTAGAAAGGCATAAACTTTACATCTTTAGTCAAAAGAAAAATGACAAAAATTCAATCTTTCATTAAAAGCAAAGAACAATTTTACTTATGTGCAAAATGCAGATCGTCTTTGTCTCCGTCAACCGTGGCCATCGTCTGGATGCATGCACCATTACCAAACTACAGTGAGCCATCTTCTCTCTGCCCATCGCACCACCACATGAAAACCAAAAGGAAAAGGTGAGAAGAGAAAGAACAGGAAAAACACAAACAAAGAAAAAAAAGTTAACAGCGTACAGAAAGAAAATGAGGGAGGAAAAGAAGTTAAAGTTGTTGTCAGTCGTAGCCATCTCCGTCGCCGCGAGCACCACCATTCATTTACCATCAGCCACTCACTGTCGTCCTCCATAGAAGCGCCGCCTAAAGAAATAGAAGGAAAAGGACAGATAAAGCATGACCAAAAGAAGAGAATGAGAGAGAAGGGAGAAGGAGAAATGAGAGACAAAGAAGCTGAGAAATGAATAGCGGCTAGGGTTTACATATGGGAGAAATTGATTTAATTTTTGTTATAGGACCTGAAGGCTAAAATCCCCTTAGTGATTAGCCCAATTACCTTTCAAATTTTAAGAGGCATTCGATCGGTATTAGGTTCTGACGGTGAACATTTTCCTGAATCACACTTCGACCGTTTGCAACCCGCTCCTAATTGACTTTTTAACCCACTGTACCAATACCCGCCCGTTGCATGAGTTTTTGGTTGGATTATTCGATTTTGGGTCAGGTTTCGGGTTTTTGGACACCGCTAATATAAGCAATGTATCACAAGTACTCTTGTTGGTATTGTTTGCTTTTCAAAACATGACATATGGATTATCACTCCCACATCATTATCCTCTCAGTGGAAAGTCACTAACGACTCTGTTATGCTATTATTTTTCCCACACAACCCTTTTGCTATTCTCACCCCTATACTTTTTTTAAAAGACATTTGCCTAATTATCCCCCCTTCCCCTTCTCATTCTCCTTCACCACCACTCCCACCCACCTCCACCCATTGCAACCCCTCCCGCTCTTCTCTCGTCCTATGTCTAAAAGCCATTTTTCACAAAAAAAAAGGCTTTCGAATATGTGTGTCCACTTTGGCTTATGGACAGTTGTGTCAGAGGTCATTTTTTGAGAAAAAAAATGTTTCTGGAAATGGCTTCCGGACAACTATGTCCGTAAGCAAAAAACTTTGGGGAAAAAGGCTTCTAGACTTGCGTGTTTGTAAAGCCAAATGAAAAATGGGCTTTCAGACATGGGGTGGGAGAAGAAGGAAAGGGAGAAGGGGTTGTAGTGGGTGAGGGTGGTGGTGGTGGTGACTGTGGATGAGGATAGGATGGTTGTGAAGGGAAGGGGAAGGGGAAAGGGTGAAGGTAATTAGGGAAGAAACGAAAAAAACAAAATGAGGAGTGGAAATAGGAAAAAGGTGTAGGAAAAGCTTACACCCTTCATTATCTCAATCTTTCATTATTAACGGCCAAAGGTGCATATGCTTCAAGGACAACCACTTTTTATTAATATAAAATCCTCAAAATCTAAATTTAGCACAAGAAGAGTGAGAAATCGACCACCATTCTCATTCTTTTCAAATAAAAAATTAACTTCTTACCTTAGCTAGTTAGCTTCATCCACGCCCTTGGATTTCTTGGACCTCTTAAATCCTAATCATTGTTGATTATATCTTGAATTTTATTTATATTCAGTGTTGATTTAAATTATATTTAAGAAAATTAATAAATAAAATTAGTAGTTTTGATAATCAGTCTTATGGACTAAGAATAAGAATGCAAGAAATGAAAAGTTTTTATCTAAAAGGACAATATTTATTGTACTTTTATATTTTCCCATAAAATAGATATTTTCATTTTAAATGTATTCATCCTTAGTTCTAAGAGTTGATATTATCGAAATCATAAAAATGATATTAAGGTAGAGTTTTAGGTAATCATCAAATATTGTGCAAGACTGAACATTTAAGGGTAGTGTGATTAGTTAGCACAATCAGTTACTTTAATAGAAGCAAATTTTGATATCCTTTTTTGAATAATAGAAGCAAATTAGAATGTTTCATTTGATTTTATTTTAAATCTCTAATTATTTGAATTTATTATAGGAAATATTACAATAGATTTTTTATTGGGATTTGAGAATATTTACAAGTTGGCCTAGCCCATCACTAAGCAATGTACCACTTGAAAGAACATAATTAGTCCGAGCGAGCTAGATGACTTGACTAGTACAACCAATCTATAGTATGTTTGGATAATAGCAAAATCACATTAAAAACATGAATTCATTCCAAAACTACTAAGTAACGTTGATAATAAGTGATGGACTAAATCTGCTTCAAGACATGATAATATAAGGAAATTGAGGGAAGTGGAGTGGTGGGCCTTGAAGAAGGTGCACTTTAGCGGGTTAAGTTAACTAAGAAAGATTATGGTAAGGGAATGTTGGTAACTTTTGACAAAGAGAATAATGACATAGAAATAATAATCAATAAGTCATGTTTTGATAGAAAAACAATATTAATAGAACCTTTGATAATCTAATTTGATAATAACTCTTTTTTAATATTAATTGATTTTTTTGGTCTAAGACTCTAAGCCACAAGTATTTTTATGAGAAGTAATCTTATTCAAGTTAAGAGCATCCACATTATGGTGGGGTTAGCTCTCCTAACAGATCCTAATAGAGATTTTTTTCATACACTAGACTCGAACTTGAGACCTTTTTAAGGGGAATAAAGTATGTATCACTTAAGCCAACCATACATTCGCAATATCAATTGATTTAAGAAATTAAGTGTTCATTAAAGAAATTAAAAAATTAATAATATCCTTTGATTGATTAATTATTTAAAATAATAATTAAAATTGATTTTATTTTGATTTGATATAAAAATTCAAGATAAGTGTCACAATATAAAGAAAACGCCTAGTTATGTAAAAAAACATAATTTATGAGATTCAATAATGAAAATCATTTTATATATATATATATATGGGTTGTACCATCATAATCTTACTATGTATATTTGTCAAAATTATAGTTATACTGTTTTTGGAAAAATAAAATTAACCATCCTCTACTATTTTTATCTTTTATTTGTAGATGACCCCTCGTATTATAAAATCTTTAATATCGTGTTGAAGCTCCATTGCCCTGCTAACTGTTATGCTGACCTAGCTTTGACATGGTGCACCCACCATATAACATTCTTCAAACGTTAGTATATATTTTTTTTGTGTTCATCATGGGTATCCCTATTACTAGAGATAATCCTATTCAAGGGGTTAAACACAGTTAAGACTCATTATCCCTCCTTAAGAGTGTGTTTAGTGGGGATCGAACGCGGGAGCTCGTCCCACCATCTCAACCTGCGTTATTAACTGGGCCAGTGTATGTATGTACGTATGTACGGACGGACGAACAAGCTTAAAGTAAAAAGAAATAAAACGATTTAAAAAAAACAATAATAATGAGTTTCAAAGTTGATAAATAATCAGCCTCAGCAGATACATTTAGCATAGTTTAAAACAGGCCTACAGGCCCATACAGCTAAGGCAACATTTTATTCAAAAGAAAGCCTTAAAACACCAAAGGCACTTCCACAAAATAACTAAGCAGTTACATTGGGTATTTGTATAGCTCTAGAACCTTCTTCCAAGATGGCCTATTGCTAATATCATCCCACCAAGCACTCACATGCTTCCTCTCTCTCACTATATTCCCTCTCCCTGTTTGATTCACCAAATAGTGACCAAATGGGAGATGGCTAAGATCAGCAAGGCTAAAGAAATCCCCAGCCAAGTACTTGGTCTTTGACAGCCTCTCCTCATAAATGTCCAGCACCTTCTTAAGCTTCTCATCACTCTCTTCAATCACTTTTGGGTCTGATGGAAGGCCCAATAAAGGAGCAACCAGAACATTCATAACTAAGTCATAAATTGGTGGGTTGAAGTTATGGGCTTCAACTTCAAGCCATTGCTCCACAAGACCCCTTTCTTCCATTGTCTTCCCTAGCAAATCAGTCCCTTGGTCTTTATATTTTTGTGCATAGTATCTTAGTATTGCCCTGGACTCTGCACAATTAAGGAGATAGATCAAAATCAACCAAGCTTAATTACACTACATAGAATGAAATATAGAAAACTAGAGAGGGGGCTAACCATAAAGGGTATAATCACCATCTTGAATAACAGGGAGCAATCCAAAGGGCTGCACATGTAAAAGAATAAGGCATAATTATAATATATATGAACAAAATATTTAAAATTCCTTGAAATCAAAGCATGGAATAGAGGGATGAGTTTAAAGATCAACTGGGAAGATTCCAGGAATAAAAATATATACAAATGCACAATTATATTATTGTTGAGGGGTGAAATGAAAATCAGAGAATGTTAAAGTGCCTTAAAAAATTAGAAAAAGGAGAGAAAAGAACCTGCAACTTGAGGTACTCAGCTTCCTTGTGCTCTCTCTTAAAGCCATCGACATGCACTGTTTCAAATTCAATTTCCTTCTCAATTAGACACACAATCACCCGTTTTGGGCATGCATAGTCTGGGCCATACACTTTCACTACCATCGTAATGTGCAGGAAGCAAGATGAAGGAGATTTGGTTAAGGCACATCAAGGTGAACCTTGTTGCTCCTTATATATAGTGCCCACCAAAATTAATTAGTTTAATTAATATTAATTGCAAATATTTTTAAATGTAGAAATAAATAAAAAAATTAATATACATTAATTTTAATATTATCATTAGGCCAGATGATAAGAACATTCAAATAATATTATTTAACTATTAGTAATAGTTTTAATTAAATATTATTTAAGTCAAAAACTTTAAATGTATTTAATGACCAGATACACTAAATATATTAACTATTAAATATAAAATGTACTATATATCGGTTTTGGGATTATAAAAACATTTAAAGTGGATAATATTATTTAAGTATAGTAATAGTTTGATTAAATATTATTTAAGTTAAAAACTTAAAATGTATTTAATGACCATATCTATATATTAAATATATTAACTATAAAATATAAAACTTATTATATATGGGTTTTGATAACATCATTAAAACATTCAATTTGTAATTATCAGCAGTGTAATATTTAGTGTAAATTATACCGGTATAACTTAAAATGTATTTACTATTATTACATTTAATAAATAAAATATTAACGTCATTTAATATTTTTATTTAATTCAACTTTACTTTCATGGTCATTGATAACATCAGTTCTAAGAGTTGAGGATAAAAATGTAGGAAATAATTTTTTTTTAAAAGAAAAATATTTATTCACTTTTATTTTCTGATTTACTAAATACTTTTTATGATAAAATCTTTCCATTTTAAATACAAAGTGTAAGGATTCGCTCACGTGCTGCACACTCTGCAGCAGGATTAGCTATGGAATAGCTACTGAAATTAACTATGGAATGATTCCGTAGCTATTTTCTAGCTATTCGGCAGCTAATCCTGCTGCAGGCTCCTACACCGCTGCAGAGGATCCAGATCCAAATATAAATGCTCTTGTCATAATCCGTAACGATGTTATCAACACTGATATGTAGTATATGTTTTATATTTCATAGTTAATATATTTATATGGTCAATAAATACATTTGAAGTTTGTAAATTAAATAATATATATACTACATTAAAAAATTATTCAGCAATGTAACACTTGGTATAACTTATACCGCTGTAATTATAACCCTCATCATATATATATATATATGTATACACGAAAGTAAAGTTGATTTGAAGAGCAATATTAAAAGCTATATTTAATGTAATAAATAAAAATATGTTACAATTTCACTTTTATATATATATATATAACTAAAATTGACTTGAATAAAAATATTAAATGATATATTTAATGGAATAAATGAAATATTCAAAAAAATATGTTACAATTGAATGTTATAATAAATATATAATCAATATAATTCATAAAACATGAGTAAAGTTGACTTGATGAAGAATATTAAATGTTATATTCAATGTAATAAATAAAATATTGAAGTATACGTTACGATTTACGTACTACTCATTGGTCCTATTTATAGGACAATTCACAAAAAAAACACTCATATTAAAAAAAATAATTAATGTTTTAATTTTCAATAAATTACCCTATAAAATTACAAGTTTATCCCTATTTAAAATTTAACTCTATTACCATGGTAATTATGTCACTTTAAAACCTTTAATGGTCAACAATGGTAAATATGACGAAAAAAATAAATGATTCTATATTTATGTACTTTTTCTTATAAATTGGACCAGAGAAAATACTTAATTTACTAATTTAATGTAAAACATTAGATGTTATATTAAATAATTAATACACTTAAAAAAAGTTAAATCATAACTACTCTTTAGGTCATATTAACGAATGCCCTAAGAGCACTGGTTAATTAAAAAACTATAGTAAGAAAGTTTTTATTGTAAATCATGACATTAATTGCATTTTTAACATTAATTGTTGCACAATTTAATAAACATTTTCTAAATGTGATTCATTAATCATTGACAGCATCACAGCAGGGGACTCGTTAGCATTTCCCATGCTCTTAAGGTTGTTTGAGTTGGTTGCAAGTTTTAAGTTTTTGGTTTTCAAAAAAAATAAATTAATTTTTACAACTCAAAATTGAAAACTAATAATGTTTACAATTTTTTAAAAAATATTTTTTTAAACAAAAAAATGAAAAACTTGTTTGATAGACAATTTTTAAAAACTACTTTGAAAAGTTTAACTATTTTTTTAATTTGTTTTTATAAACTAAAATTTTGAAATTACTTTTAGGTGTTTTGGAAAACTGTTTCTTAGTTTTTCTGTATTAGAAATTCTGTAAATAAATAATTTCATTTATAAAAAATAGTTTTGTAAACAGTCAGAGTTATAAAACTCGATCGGACTGATTATTGACTCGGTCGGGGTACTGGGTTAATGAGTCATTGGTTCAACCGGTTGAACCGAAAAATAAATAAATATATATAATTTTAAAATACTTAATAATAATAAGTATATATTTAAAATATTTTCTTTTAGAATAATAATTTTATTTTAACATAATAGATATTTTTTAAAACAAATTCCATAAATAAAAGAGATGAGATTGAAATTTATTAATGAATAAATAATTTATTTATTTGCCCAAAAAAATAATTTAAGAAAACTAATATAAAAATAGAATAAAATAATATAAGAAAATTAATATAAAAACAGAATTATAATGGACTTGATCCATTGGTTGAACGACCCATCTATGGAAAGAAAAAATGGCCCACCTAATTATAGCATTCACTTAAAAACCCTAATAAACCTAATTGTAAATGAGTCGCTTTCCATCTATCTTCCATTCTTCCTTTTCATTATCAGCTATCACAGCAGCGGCATGTGTGAGTGCAAATGCGATAATGGTTGTGTTGCATCCAACAACGGTTTGACTGCAATAATAACGGTTGTTCTGTGTCCTTGGTTCATCTATGGAAAATGCTATAACCAACAGTGGTGAGACGAACACGGTGCTTTGCAACAAAGCTAGTTTTCCTTTTTGCTCTCTCCTTCTATCTTGTTCACGGTAGATTTTTGGTTTAAGAGAATGACCCGTCCGGTTGTCCGAGTCACCGATTTTTTTGCTTGAACCGGCCGAGTTCACTCATTTGTACATAGTCAAATGCACAATCGATCTAATAGCTGGCTCGGACCGGTCATGAGACCGGTTTACCGGTTCACTGGTTGAACCGGCCGGTCCGAGCCGATTTTTATAACACTGAAAACTGTTTTAAAAAACTAAAAAACAAAAGTGAATCAAACCAGCTCTAAAAATCACTTTTTATGGTATTTTGAAAACCACAAAAAGTGGTTTTTAGTTTTCAGTTTTGAGTTGTAAAAACTTTATTTAAATTTTTTTAAAATCAAAAATTGAAAACTCGCAACCAATCATAACTAAGAGTGTGTTTGGTAAAACTAGCTGGAAAAGTTAGCCGAATTGATTGAAAATGTTTGGTAAAACTAGCTGAAAATGGTAAAATAACATATAAGGACATCATTAATTATTAAATAATAATAAGTGGGGGTGATTGAGGGATAACCTGTGATTAATTTTCAGCTAGTAGCTGAAAATATGAGCTTTTTAAAAAAGCTACATAAAGTAGCTTTTCAAGAAAAGCTAGTAGCTATGCAAAAAAACTAACTTACCAAACACGACTGAAATGATTTCAGCTATTGATCTCAGCTTTCAACTAGCTGAAATGGCTTACCAAACACACTCTAGCTTGCCATTTCAGCTGACTGAAAGTTGAAAATAGTAGCTGAAACCATTTCAGCAGTGTTTGGGAAGGTAACTTTTTTGGGTAGCTACAAGCTTTTCTTAAAAATCTACTTGGGGTAGCTTTTTTTAAAAAAAAAACTCCAATTTTCAGCTACTAGTTGAAAATTAATTACAAGTTTTGCCCTCAACCACCCCCACTTATCATTATTTAATAATTAATGTTGCCCTTAAATGTCATTTTATCATTTTCAACTAGTTTTACCAAATACATTCATAATTTTCAGCTTTCAACTAGCTTTAAGCATTCAACTATATTTTCAGCTAGTTTTATCAAACACACTCTAAGCCTCCTGCTTTTTGGTTTTTATAATCTCACATTCCATTCTTAGCAAGCAAATAATAAACAAAAACTATTTCATTAATTAATTATTTTTAAAATGATATAAATTATATATTTTTTACTTCACTAATGATACTCTTTAGGGTTTTTCCTAAGACTTACACCATCATCCGCGACTAAATCTAAAAAATTCAAAGATTTATCTCTGGATTTTTTTCTTTAAAAAAATCTATTAAAAAATCATAAGAAACATCAAAATTCTCCAATAAATCTAAATTTGTACAAGAATCCATAAGAAAAATCAAAATTTCGTGCAAATTTTTCTATGAATTTGAGTAAATAATTAAAATTTTAACAATTTAACAAAGAGTATTACAAGTAGCAAAGAAATCCCCCTATAAATATCCTTAAGTAGATCTCTCAATTCGGGCTATGCGACCTAGCTCGATGTGGGTAGTGGGTTTTGTCAAGCTGGGCTAAAAAGCCCAGAAGTTATTCGAGCTTTTAAAATAAGTGTCTGAACCGTACTTTTTTGCAGGCTTTTTTAGGATAGCCCATTTTTAATGGGTTTTTACGGGGTCATGTTGGGCTAAAAAGCCCGAGAGTTATTCGGATTTCTAAAATATGTGCCTGAACTCTACACTTTTATGGGCTTTTGCAGATCAACTCGATCGGGCTAGCCATGTTACCGGCTCTATGTTGGAGGGACCCCATAAAAGAGGGAGAGGATACAAGTAATGATGTGCAAAGCTGTCCAATCTCATATTTTCAATGGATATAAGGTTGGCAATGATAGAGTCACTATTTCTCATTTACAGTATGTGGATGATACAATTTTTGCTGGGGAAGCTTCGGAGGAAAATGTGTGTGCTACAAAAGCAGTACTCCGGATTTTTGAATTGGTGTCTAGTCTTAAGGTGAATTTCCACAAAAGCAGCCTCATTAGGGTTCATGTTGATGTTGATGTGCTACAGATGATGTCCAAGTTTCTAACTTGTAAGGTGTGGTCTTTCCATTTTCTTACTTGGGTTTGTCGACGTTAGGTGTAAATCCAAAAAGTAAAATTCGGTAATTTTGAAGGTGCAAAAACGTCTATCTAAGTGAAAGTGTAAAAATCTTTCTTTTAGCGGTCCATGTGTCCTTTTAAAATTTGTCCTTCACTCTATCCCGACATGTTTCCTTTCCTTCTTCAATGCTCTGAAAAGTATTATGTCTCACTTAAACATTCTTTTTAAATCTTTCCTTTGGGAGGGGGTTCTTCGGGCAATAATAAACTTTCATGGGTGATTTGGGAGGAAGTGTGTAGGAACCAGGAATTCGGTGGTTTAGGTACTTGAGATTTACATGTTTTTAATGTATCACCAATAGGGAAGTGGAGGTGGAGATTGTTAATAGAAAAAGGTAGGTTTGGGCATAGGGTTGTGACTTCTATTTATGGTGAGGAGGCTAGAAGGTTGGGAGGGTCAAGAGTTAAGGGGTCTATTTGGTGTGTGGTGTATGGAAAATTGATAAGGGGCCCAATGTTACTATAGATTGTTTTTCGAGCTCATGCGTGAAAGAAATGAGGGATGAGAGGGAAACTTTTTTCTGGACAGATGTTTGGTGTGGTCCAAATATCTTGTCTACTTGATATAGTAGATTGTACTCTATTACTACTCATAAGGATGTGCTCTTAGTTGATTCGGTGGGTGGGAGAGATAGAGAATTGGCTTGGAAGTGAGGCCTCTGGAGAAATGAGCTTTTTTCAATGGAAACAAGATCATTTGTTACAACTGTTAGATGAATTACAGGGTGTTACATTACGTGAACATCATTGTGATGGTTGGCGTTGGTCAAAGGATGTTGTTGGTATTTATACTGTGAAGTCGATATACAATGTTATTGTTCATTCTGTGATCTTTACTGATTTTATGTTACATAAGTATCTGTGGAATAAATTTACTCCTTCTAAAGTATGTGTTTTGCTTAGAAAGCTTTGTTGGATAGGATTCCCTAAAAATTAAATTTAATTAGAAGGAAATTGATTCAGCCATCAGATTGCATCTGTGTTTGGTGTGGACATGAACCAGAAACTACATCCCATATTCTTTTTTATTGCTTCTATGCGTATCAAATTTGGATGTCCTGTCTGGAATGGTTTGGTTTTGTTTCTGTTCAGCAGTGTCGTAGATATACACATGTGGAGCAGTTTGTGGGACTACTTAATTGTAATGGTGTTAATAGGCTAATGTGGTCTCTAATTTGGCTGACAATAATTTGGTCGTCGTGGTTAGTGAGGAATGAAACGGTATTCAATCACAAATCTATTGAAACCAGTGATTTAGAGGAATTGATTAAATTGCATTCTTGGAAGTTTACGAAAGCAAAAGACTTAAATTTCACTTATCCATTTTCGTCACGGAGTGTTTGTCCTTACTCTTGCTTAAATATCTCTGGAACCTCTCACACCTAATTGTGTTGATTTGCAGTTCTCTGATGCATTTTGATTGGTGATGGTGTTGCATTATAATCTGTTGTTAAACTTAAGCTTGTTGCTGGTACCTGGCTATGCATCATTAGGGTGTTTTCTCGATCATCAATTTTGTGACAGATTGCTGGTTTTGATTGCATTTTTTATTTTCCTGATGGTTGTTACCATAACTCAGCTATTGGTAGCTATCATTTGGGTTTAGCTTACTGCTGGAAGCCTTTGCACTTTCCATCAATCAAGCATGAAGTTGAAATTTGGTCTAATGAGGTGGAGGCATTGTTTTGTTATATGGTGTGGTAACTAATTTGGATGTAGTTCTCATTTTAGCCTATTATAGAGCTCAACATATTACAGTTACATTTGTGGATATCTGATTTTTCTCTTGCTGATTAGTATAATGTGTGCATTGCTGAGTTTAAATTGTTAATTGTTGACTCGACAAGTATAGTGGAACAAATAAAATTTAGTTTTGGAGTTGTTGTTTATTTTGTACTACAAGTCTCCAATTTTTTCATTTGCTACTAGCCCTTTCCATCATTGGGGGTTAGGCTTGCTGCTGGAGTGTTTTGGTTTATTTGGCAAGTTATCAATTAGCTAGCATTTTTGGTTTGCAACATTGGACATTTATTATTTGCCTGCACTGGGAGGTTCTTTGTTTATCTTTGGTTGGTTTGGTTTTTATCTTTAATCTCTTGTATTGGTTTTGGCTAGTGTCTTTAGGTTATGTATTCTTACATTTTAATTCTTTGATTTGTATTTGGGTTTGAGCACACCTAGGGCTTATTCAATGATATTTTACTTATAAAAAATAAATAAAATAAAATTATTATTTTATATTTTGATTCATTATATATTTATTAGAGTGAGTTTGAAAGTTAAGTCAAATTTTCAATTATTGGTTTGAAGTGATTTTTTTTATGAACCACATGTATTGTCAATGAGAGACAATCCTTTTTTTTTTTACGGCAAAACTAAGTTTATTAATCAAACAATGAACTTCGGGGGGAGTGCAAAGCCACTGTCAAAGCAATACATTGAGGAGTTTCTTACACCCATAAACAATTTAGGTTAGAAATCACAAACTTAACTAAGCCATGAGCCGCTTGGCTGTGAGCCCTTCTAGAATGAGAAAAAACTAAGGAATGAAAAGTATGTTGATAATTCAGACAATTAGTATCAATTAAGTCAAAAGTGGTTGATCCTCTATGGTTGGAGTTCAAGGACAAGATAAGAGGTAAGCAATCCGACTCAGCTATGACATCCAAAAAAAGCAGATCCAAAGCAAATTAGAGACCAAGCCTTAATTATGCCTATTGCTTCAGCTAGAGTAGCATTCTGTCCACAATCAATAAGCCATGTGCCAACGCCTAAAACAAATCCCATGTTGTCTCAAATTAATGTTGCAGCTCCCCATCTGAGATCATCAATTTTTGCCACATCCGTGTTCACACTACAAGAAAATCGATGATTAGCGATGACTTTTAGCGACAGCTAGGCCGTCGCTATATTTAATTCAGATAGCGAATCGTCGCTCCAGATTATTTTAATGAGACACCTAGGATAAATTGGAGCAATGTTCATTCCTCCATGAGAGATAATTCTGCTTATGTCTTGAATGCATTAAATGGGTACTATTTATAATTAATAATATTATTAAAAAATTATAAAAGAATACTATAATTTATAAAAATTTAAAATATGCTCTTTAAATTCTTCTAATTGATATATATGATTATACCGTAAGTTAATTTTATTAAAATAAATTTAATAATATATGTAAAATCAAACAACACTAGCAGCCCAACAATACCAATGCAAATGCACAGGTACTATGGTAGTTTTTTTCCACTCATTTTTTTCAATATATTTCCCTCCTCTTTGCCAAATGACCTTAATTTCCAATGAAATGAATGTTGACTAAACAGTGACCTTATTTGGAACTATCCTTTTCCTCTACATGGCAGGCAGTATACGGCACTATAAGTGCAATGAGACCCACAAACAAAACAAGATAAACTCACTTCTGAATCTTGTTTCTTAATTTCCTGTCAAATATGGTGGTGAAGGTGTATGGCCCGACCTACGGTTGTCCCAAAAGGGTGCTCGTGTGTCTGATCGAGAAGCAAATTGAGTTTGAAACAGTTGATGTCGACCTCTTCAAGGGAGAGCACAAGGAACCTGAATTCCTCAACCTCCAGGTTCTGTTTTTCCTTTTCTTTTTAATTTTTTTCTACTTAATCTTTTACCTTTTTTTTACTGTTTGTCTTACTGGTTTTCAGGATAAGTGTATTTTATATGTATATATATTTCACATTTTTTGTTTCTTGTGTAATTATATGTGTCTCATAAATCTACAGCCTTTTGGAATGCTTCCAGTTATTCAAGATGGTGATTATACTCTCTATGGTTAGCCACTTAGCCCTTTTTCTATTTTCTACATCTTTCCCCTTTTCCTTGTGCCATGCAATTAGGGATGGGTGATCTTGATATTTCTCCTTTATATCATTCACCTTGTAGATCCCTTTTATTATGTTAGATTGAGTGTTGTTTGTTTCCAATTGTGCACAATCATAATCAATTATATAAAATTGATTTTAAATCTCTCTATAAATTTATCCAAATCAATTCTATCAAAAAAACGGATCCTCAAGTTGTGGTGTTAGGACTATTTATACTTGCCCTCTGTCTTTCTTTTTTTTTAAAATAAGAAAAGTGTTTGATCCCAAATTTCATTTATTTACTATATGCTATTTCTGATACACTGAATTCAAACCATTTATGCAGAATCTCGTGCAATAATCAGATACTATGCAGAGAAGTATAAAGACCAAGGAACTGACTTGTTGGGAAAGACAACAGAAGAAAGGGGTCTTGTGGAGCAATGGCTTGAAGTGGAAGCCCAGAACTTTCATCCACTAATCTACAACTTGGTTATTAATGTTCTGTTTGCCCCATTAATGGGTGTTCCCTCAGACACAAAACTGATTGAAGATTGTGATGAGAAGCTGAAGAAGGTGCTGGATATCTATGAGGAGAGGCTGTCAAAGACCAAGTACCTGGCTGGGGATTTCTTCAGCCTTGCTGATCTTAGCCATCTCCCATTTGGTCACTATTTGGTGAATCAAACAGGGAGAGGGAATATAGTGAGAGAGAGGAAACATGTGAGTGCTTGGTGGGATGATATTAGCAATAGGCCATCTTGGAAGAAGGTTCTAGAGCTATACAAATACCATACATTCCAACCACCCCAATAAGAGATCTGGTTTAAGGAAAATGCTTTCAGTGTTTTCTGTTACCTGTTTGAGAATAAAATAAAGCCTACTGGCTACTGCAAGATGCAGAACTTTAGTTTTGCTTCCTTGTTTGCTTTTGTGCTCTATTCAAAGCTAGTATATATTTGTGTGTTGGATAGGCAACATGGAGCTTCAAACATATATTTGGTTTTGTTGAATGTGATTTCAATAAGAAGTAATTAATGTTTGGTTACTTTGAAATTTGAATCATAATTGATTTTGTCCTTAAGCCCCATTTGAGTATAAGAGATAAAATGAAGTTTTTGCATTTTGATTGAAAAATTCAGCCTAAATATTATTACAAAGTAATTTATTCTTTTAATCAAAACTGTTTTTATAAAATTAAAATCATCAGAAATTAAGTTTACAAACCCTAAACTCACATCTCTCATTTCTGGCACTTGTAGTATAATATATACATATACATACTAGCAAGGGATTTTTGTTTTGTTTTAAGAAAATTCTGAGCAAATAATATATATTAAGAAAATATATTAGAAGTAATTAATACATTGATTTTTAAAAATTACTCTATAACATTCTAGATTTACCACTATTTAAAATTAAACTCAACTAACATGATAACTGTGTCAATTTAAAACCTTTAATGATCAACAAGGGTAAAAAAGAGAACAGATTTTAAATGCTTCTAAATTTGTGTTTTATTTTATAAATAGGACCATATAATTTCAAACTTTGTCTTATAAATAGAATCGGATGGAGTATTAAATACACTTCA
Source organism: Sesbania bispinosa (assembly GCA_026901365.1). Lineage (NCBI taxonomy): Eukaryota > Viridiplantae > Streptophyta > Magnoliopsida > Fabales > Fabaceae > Sesbania > Sesbania bispinosa. The sequence goes on along the minus strand of QLOH01000670.1, from coordinate 77,825 downwards.
TAAAATATAAACATATATAAATATAATTGACGTGAAGAGTAATATGTCTCATTTGAAACAAAAAAAATGTTTCTATTTATCTGCCCCATTTAGAATTTTAAGATGGTGTTGATTACTTTTTTTCTTACTTTTACCCTTAATAAGAGAAATAATAAATGAAATAATTAATAATTTAAATAGAGAGATAAGGGTATATTAGGGGAAAATACAATAAATTTAATATGAATCAATACATTTATTGCATTTCTTAATCTGTGTGTTTTCTTATAATGAGACTGATAAATATAGGAATGAAGATAATATATTTAATGTAATAAATCAAATAGTGGTTGGTCATAGTGAAATTAAGTGTACTGTGCCCTCATGTATGCTCTGTTTATTTCTACAGAGATACGAGAGAGAGAGATGGGGTAGAGATTCTCACCTAACTTCGTTTGGTATGCGAGAGATTGGGAGGAGAGAGTCAGAATCAGTGGGTCCCACGAAGAGAGTTTATTCTCTTGAATTGAGAGAAGAAACGGGAGAGAGATGTTGAGACAATTCACTGTTACCATTATACCCTCTGTTTGATTTTTTTGTTTTTTATTAAAACCTTCTCATTTATTATCTGAATAATGGGCATTTTTGTCCAGTGAAAAAATATTACTTTCTCTCTCTCCTATTTCTCTCTCATTTTTATTCAAACCAAACAATCTCTAAATCTATCCCATTTCTCATCACTTTCTCTCTTTTCTATCTTTCTCTTTTTTTATTTCTCTCTTCCCTATCTCTCTTTTGGAACCAAACAGAGCGGTAAACTTTACCTAAAAGATCAAAGATTCAAATCCTAAATAAAGTCTCCACTCATGGGAGGATTTTATCTTACTACCACCCTTGGCATGAGGATTAAACCCACAGCTATACCCGTGGGGATTCCCAGTCAAAGATAAAAAAATTAATATAATAAACAAAATATTGAAGTGTATATTACTACCTTCATTCTTATTTAATTGTTCACTTTTAAAGGAGAAATTTGTTCTTATTTATTTATCCACTTACAAGTCGAACGCAGTAACAATTACATTTTTCCATGTTACCCTTATAATGAGTCACTATTGAAAAACTAATGAGACCCAATAAGTGTTAAGAGAGATAAAGGTAAAAAAAGTTTAAATTTTATTTTCATGAAAATAAGAGTAATGATTCCATATCTTAATTTGTGTGTTTTTTGTTTAAGCGAATAGTTAAATAGTAATGGAGATAGTACAATTTAACCTCTATGTGTGTATATAACATTGATTTAAAGAATAATTTTAAATGTTATATTTTATAAAATAAATGAAAAAATATATTACAATTAGACCACTATATATATTTAATTACTAATATTAAATGTTTTTATTTTTTAAATGTAAAGCCCCAAATTCGTCCCTGACAAAAACACGGTGGAACACATTGGTCCCTAACAAAAAAACTCATTTCGATGTCCTTCACAATTACCTCCGTGGGACACGTTTGTCCTTCTATTAACTCGTGTCTGTTAGAGTTAACAGAAGTGCACACGTGGCACGTTAAATTACCTACGTGGCACATGGTCATCCAACGTGACTTGTGTTACAATTTATGGCCAAATTAGTCCCTCACAAAACCTTTTTTTGGACAAATTAGTCCTTACTCACTAAATAAAAGGAATAATAATCCTAGGGTTTCCTCAATTCTTAATGTTTGTTTCATACTTCATTCTTCTTCATTTGAGTCTAAGAGACGTCATTCTTCTTCTTCTTCTTCTTCTCGATTAAGACCAAGCATGAATGATGTAAGTTGTAGTAGCAGCACTCCAGGCATGAATTCAAGGCTTTATAATAGGGGCAGTAGTCCACTATGTGATTGTGGGTTGAAGGCAAAAGTTTACACCTCAAAAACTCAAAAGAATCCAAATAGAGCATTTTATTGGTGTTCAATGTTCAAGGTAAGTGTACCACTAGTTGATTTTTTTGCACAAATGTTTCTTTTTTGGATGTAGTCATTGAATGAGATGAAATTGTGACTATTTTTCAGGAAAGAAAAGCTTCATGTGGCTTTTTCTCATGGTTGGATGATGATAAAGACACTGAGATGGGGCATTCAGAGACGAAAAATTGATAGATTTGGTATGTAGGACATGAAAAATTAACAATGGCATGCAAATAAAGATTGATGAAATGGATATGGAGATGAGAAGGAAGCTTCATGAAATAAATTCTGACATGATGCAATTGAAGATGTATATTAGGGTGTTAGGGATTGTATTGGTGATTTTCATCACTATAGTTTTATGTAAGTGGTAACGAAGGTGGAGAATTATTTTGTTATGTAGTTATAAGCAGTAAGGACTCTCAATTATATGTATTGTACAATGCAATGAGCATTGAGTTTGTAAAAGAATGGAATTTTATTTTCTGTTAAATACTACAATTTGAGCTTTGCAATTTAAATTAATAATTTGTTATCTATATATATAATGGAATCATAATCGAAGAAGCATAATAATGACCTTTCATTAATGTTGAAGTTTTCCACACAAAAATAACAGGTTTAGGGAACAACGAAACTACTCAAAATATACCCTAACCAAGTTATTACTATTATTGCCTCAATACAAACAATAAAAAGAGGAAAAACAACAAAAAGATGCAGAGACTGTGACTATGATTGCCTCAATACAAAACAAAAAGAAGCAAAACAACTAAGAAGCTTATGGTATATGCTATCAATTTTTCTTCTAATATCGTGACTACAGCCCTGGAGTTGGAATAAACTTAAATTTTGTTGATGGTGTTCCCTGACTTGGTAAAGATGATGTTCCCGGTGTTGCATTGCGTGAAGTGTTCAACTGCACTGGCTAGAGGTGTTGGTGGTTTCACAACATCAATTGAAGGTGTTGGTGCTCTTAATTGTACACTTGAAGAAGGAGGACCCCTTAATGCATTTGTGTGAGTTACATGCCTTGTAGAACTCCTTGATACATAATTTCCATTTTAGTTCCTTGTAAAACCCCTTAATGCATGTTTTGGGAGTAATCCTGGAGGCCTATATTGTGGATACCCAAACCTGGTATAATTCTTCTTTGGTAGCATTTGAGGTGGTCTAATGGGAGGTGGCCTTTTTGTTGGACTTAGTAGTAGAGGTGCTTCACTATCCTGGATAAAATTGTTAATTAAAATAAGTTTAAGTCAAATTTGAAGGTAGATTTAAGGCAGCAGTTTGCAACTGAATATAAGGCAAATTTAAGGCAACAATTTGCAACAAAATTAGTTTAAAGTTAACAGTAACCTGTGTAGATTCTGGCAGTGGGTTTTCCATAATAGATTGGGGACTTCCAACAGTAGTTTGGATCTGACATGTATAGTTAAGGTATAATTAATATATCATAAATTGGATATGCAAAAAATAATACAGATAGGGCCCTCTGAGATGCAGAATTTGTCAAAAGTTAAAATTAACCTGTGTAGGTTGTGGCAATGGATTTTCCATAATCGATTCGGGTTGTGTGACAGATGCAGAATTTCCAGTTTGAGAGCTTGTATCAAAATTGTAGGACTAAACAAGAAACAAATATGTTAGTAAAATGGTATATTCTAATATGGGAGGGGGGAATAGAACAAACTTAGAAGCTAAAGTGCAGTGAATGCAACAACCTGTGACATATTATCCTCAGGTAGGGGATGTGTCTGAGTTAGAGGGACATCATCTGGTGTGGTTTGTGCTCTTTCTTCTTCACCCATATGACCCTAGCCCTTACTTTGTCATTCTTTACCCATCTTACCTCTCTACCAAGGTGAATATTGTAATCTTTCATAGTTGCCTTGAATTGTTCAAAATTATTAAATTCCATTCCAAGTTTTAAATGCATATATAGTCCCAAATGTTGCCTGCTCATTAAAGTGTGGAAAAGTTGGCCTAGAATGACCATCATCTTCATCATATTGTGTTGGTGTATATATGTAGATCTTCTGACTTATAGTCATATTCCTTGTCATTTTCACTATCTTCTACGTCACCATGCTCTTGCAAAGGGGAATTCACGTGTAACTCATCCTCTATAGTAACATCATCATCATCATCATCAAAAGAGGATTCATTGTAAGAAAATTCCACATCCTCATTGTCATTTTCATTATTGCTAAATTCTACACTCTCATCCCCTTCCTTCTTAACTTTATTATATTTATCAACTTGTTGACCTTTCCTATCATTCTTCCCCTCCCCCTCTACCACTTCACCTTCTAAAACAGGGTGCACAAAAGCAAATGTCAATTTGATTCCTGCTTACCAGTGCAACATTACACATATCATTAATATCTTCATCCCCTCCAATAATCTTCAGACTAGTCTCAAAGTCTAGGGGTTTAGGCATGTACACACATAACATTTCTCATAGGCATGATAGCCAAGCCCCTTCAATGAACTAATTATGTCAGTTAAACAGACCAAGTCTACATCAACTTTGGGTAACTTACTCACTTTCCCATTTACATAAGAAAGCACACCCCTAACATCTCTTGCAAACTTACCTCCATGGTGAAATATTATTTCAATAAATTCGCCCATTTTGTGAAAAAAAATCAGATTAAGAAACAAATCAAAATACGCAGAAAAGGAAATGCAAAGTGCAAAAATAGAAAGTGCACTACGGGTCCACCATCAATAAACAAATACCACAACCACAACCATTAAACAAATGAATAGGGGTCCACCACCAATAACACAAATAGGGACCACAACCAATAAAGAAATCCATAAAACCCATCATTAACATATAAAACAAACAAGCACTGCAACCATTACATCCATGAGGACAGAGACCGCACAAAGATTTTGCGATTGACAGTGAGGAATATAAAAGAATATACTTCTATTTACATACCTTTAGTAATTTGCAATGGCCCCTTTCCTTCTGCGTTTTTTTACCTTCGTTTCGTTTCTTCCGTCATTTCCTTTCTTCCTTTGCTTTCTTTCTTCCTGCGATTGCTTTCTTCCTTCGCTGATTTCTTTCTGCTTCGTTTTCTTTCTTTAGCCTTTATTGTTTTCTTTAATCACAAGCAAAATTATAGTCTATACAGTTGGTTGGGAGGGAAATAACATAGTGAATTTTGGGAACCCTAACCTTTCAATATTTTTCCTCTTCTGCATAAGACTAATTTGTCCCAAAAAAAGGTTTTGTGAGGGACAAGTTCGGCCATAAATTGTAACACAAGCTACGTTGGATGACAAGATGCCACGTAGGTAATTTAACGTGCCATGTGTGCACATCTGTTAGCTCTAACGAACACGAGTTAACAGAAGGACGAATATGTCCCACGAAGATAATTGTCAAGGACGTCGAAATGAGTTTTTTTTGTTAGGGACCAACGTGTCCTACCGTATTTTTGTTAGGGACAAATTTGTAGCTTACTTTATACTATTATTATTATTATTGTAAGCAAAATTGACTTCAATAAAACTAAATACAATATTCAATGTAATAAATAAAATATTAAAATATACGTTACAATTTATCCACTATTTAATTTAGTAATAATATTATTTCATTTACTAAATGTAATATATTAAATTTTAGTGTTAAATAATTGATACATGCACTTCATAAAAATTTAAATAATAAATACTCGTTTTCAGTTTTTCTGTTTTGATATTTAGACGCACATAATTTCATTAATATATCAATTATCTTCTTAATGATATGAAAATATTTTTTTCTCCTTCACTAATTTAGGTTTCATTTTTTTCCTAAGACTTTTATATCATCATCCATGGCTAAATGTAAAAATTTGAAAATGTATCTGCAAACTTTTTCTTTGAGTAAAACTATAAAAAATCATAAGAAACATGAAAATTCTCCTACAAATCTAAATTTGTACAATAATCCACAGAAAAAAAAAAAATCTCTTATGAAAATTTCTTAAGGACCAAAATGTAACTTCAGTTCCAAAAAAATAGTAGCGAATTATAAAAATGCAATCTTTTTCCCCATTTTGGTAGCAGCCAGCACAGGAACACTGATACTATTTTGTGCCCCTAATTTCCCAAGAATTGAATGTTGATGTAAGCAATGACCTTAATCTCCAAAGAATTGGACCTTGTTTGGATTGGAACTATCCTTTTCCCTCTACGTGGCAGACAGTATGGCACTATAAGACAGAGCAACTGAGTCTGAAATGAGACTCACTGAATCCTGTGAAATTCGATAGGAAATATGGTGGTGAAGGTGTATGGCCCAACCTACGGTTCTCCGAAAAGGGTGCTCGTGTGTCTGATCGAGAAGCAAATTGAGTTTGAAACAGTTGATGTCGACCTCTTCAAGGGAGAGCATAAGGAACCTGAGTTCCTCAAGCTCCAGGTTCTATTTTTCTTTATCTTTTTCTATTTTTTTCCCATTTAATCATTTACTTTATCTCACTGGGTTTCGTTTTTAACATTTTTCTTTCATGTGTAATTATATCTTTGTCTCATAAATTTGCAGCCTTTTGGAGTGCTTCCAGTTATTCAAGATGGTGATTATACTCTCTATGGTTAGCCACTTAGCCCCTTTTCTATTTTCTACAATTTTTTCCCCTTTTCCTTGTGCCATGCAATTAGGGATCGGTGATTTTGATATTTCTCCTTTTTATCATCCACCTTGTAGAGCCCTTTTATTATGTTAGATTGAGTTGTGGGGTTAGGACTATTCATACTTTGCCCTCCCTAATTCTGATTCCTGTATTTCAGAAAGAGGCATAAAGGGTTATGTTACTTATAATAGATTTTGTCTTTCTTTTTCCCTTTCTTTAAAATAAGTTTTTGATCCCAAGTTCCATTTTTTTTACTATTTGCTATTTCTGATACACTGAATTCAACCCATTTATGCAGAATCTCGTGCAATAATCAGATACTATGCAGAGAAGTTTAAAGACCAAGGAACTGACTTGTTGGGAAAGACAATAGAAGAGAGGGGTCTTGTGGAGCAATGGCTTGAAGTGGAATCCCAGAACTTTCATCCACTAATCTACAACTTGGTTATGAATGTTCTGTTTGCCCCATTAATGGGTGTTCCCTCGGACACAAAACTGATTGAAGAGAGTGATGAGAAGCTTAAGAAGGTGCTGGATATCTATGAGGAGAGGCTGTCAAAGACCAAGTACTTGGCTGGACATTTCTTCAGCCTTGCTGATCTTAGCCATCTCCCATTTGGTCACTATTTGGTGAATCAAACAGGGAGAGGGAATTTAGTGAGTGAGAGGAAACATGTGAGTGCTTGGTGGGATGATATTAGCAATAGGCCATCTTGGAAGAAGGTTCTGGAGCTATACAAATACCCTGTCTAGCTGCTTAATTTGTTCTACTTCTGCCCTACATTCCAACCACCCCAATAAGAGATCTGGTTTAAGGAAAATGCTTTCAGTGTTTTCTATCACCTGCTTGAGAATAAAATAGAGTCTACTGCAAGATGCAGGACTTTAGTTTTGCTGCCTTGTTTGCTTTTGTACTCTATGCAAAGCTAGTAGTGTGTGTTTGGATAGATGGCAGGGAGCTTCAAACATATATTTGCTCTTGTTAAATGTGATTTCAATAAAAAATAATTAATGTTTGGATACTTTGAAATTTGAATCACAAATGATTTTTTCCTTAATTCTTAAGAGATATAAGGGTGTTTTGTTTCTTCCTATATATAAGAAACACATAGCTTGTTTGGTTAAATTCCAAACATTCCAAAATCAATTTCATTGAATTGATTTTAAGAGTAAGTTTGATTTAATGTTGAAACGTGATAAACTCACATTTCGAACACTAGAAATAGTTGTGTTGGGGAATTCAAACTTTGGTTAGTTTTAATGCTAAATCAAACACACACTAAATTATTTTCGCCCAATGTGTTTTGTAAAGTGTGCATCATTCATTTCAACCAGTGATTCTAAAATCAATTCTACTGAATTATAAACGAGACATATAGTAACATTTTGAATTGTATTAATTATGAAGTTTCTTTTATAACCTTAATTTATTATCCACTACTCATCTATTTTTCATGATAGTGGATGTACTTAGGGTGGGAATAGGTCAGGCCGCCGACAGGGGCCTATGGCCTGGCCTAATTAAAGCCTAGTCTGGCCTAGCCTATTTAATAAAAAGGTCAGGTTCAGGCATTTTAAAAATCCTATTTAAATAAAGAGGCTAGACTTAGGCCAACTCACAAGCCTACAAAGCCTTATAGGCCGGCCTATTTATATTTAAAAATTAGTAAATATATTAAAAATATATAAATATTAATTACTTATAACTTATAAGTTATAACGAATTTGAATACACTTAATATTATTATATTAGTATATATCTATAATTTGTAAATTGCTTTTATATTTTATTTGTTTGTATTGGTTTGAGTTAAGGATTTTGCAGACCCAATAACATGTATTTTAGTATTGAGTATTGACTAAGATGTTAGATAAGAAAAATCAGGATACATGCAGTTTTTTGGCTTAGAAATCGATTTATTGTCCATTTTCATATAAAGGCCTTTAAATAGGCTAATAGATCAGGTCAGGTTTTTAAAAAGACCAGGCCAGACCTAAAAAAAGCCTATCATAGGAAATAGGACAGGCTTAAGTCTTGAATTTATAAAATAGGTCAGGCGTATTTAATCAAAGCCTAACATTGCCTAGCCTATTCCCACTCCTAGATGCACTACACTATTTTCAATGACCAACTATTGGACTATGAGTTACTACTTTAATGATAACTTAAAATTAGGAGTAATTTTGTCACTATTTTAATTATTTAATATTAAGGATATTACTGAAATAAAATTTTAAATTATCGCATTATCAATTACAATTAATTGGTTTCAAGACATTTCCTTGGTCTTGATGATTTAGTCGTATGTTTCTTATAAGTATTACTGGACGTAGTATAATGAAATTTTTACATTTAGATTGGAAATTTCCTCCTAAATTTTACTACAAAGTGCCTTTGTTCTTTTTCAAAATATGGTGGTGAAATTTCATAACCACAAAAAAAAAAAGGATTTTCATTTTTTATGTGCTGAATTGTAAAAAATTGATTTAAAATGTTTAAAAATTAAAAATTGAATACTCGCAACCATTTCGAACTGATCTAAAGTTTTGAAACTACTTTGTAACGTTTTCAAAATCTATATTTTATTTTTTCATTTTTGTGGAGAAAATACTGTAAATAAATCATTTCATTAATAAAAAATTATTCTTAAAAATTATTCTATAAAGGAATTTTAAATAAAAAATAAAATAAAATCAAACAAACCTTATTTCATTACAATTTAACAGTTATTCACCACTCATGATTACTAATATACACAAAAAAAAAACATTTTAATCATTACTATATATATATATATATATATATATATATATATAATATGATAGTAATCAGATTTGAACTTATAATCCTCATCAAATTATCCAAACATTTCACCATTAACTCAATTTTAATGACTTTAGTCATTAATTTTTATTAAACATTATAATTTCAAATTTTATTCTCTAATACACACTACTACTCATTTATCAAAACTTAAGTTATTACCCATTCTGGCCTCGAATATAAAAAATAGAATTGAAGTATGATGGCTCATAATATAAGTAGATTTTAATTAATTTCACCCTATTTAATGGTAATTATTAAAGTATATATCCTTTTATTAAACCACATGTCTTTTTAAAATGGGAAAAGATTATTCCTATTTGAAAAAAAGATGTTTTCCATTAAGGCAATTTAAGGAATGAAATCCATTTTTTAGATGATATCAAGAAAATTAAATGAGATTAATTAATATTTTTAATTAGCGTTAGTTTTTTTTTTTTGCTTATATTTGAAGGCAATACAATTTAATAATTTTTAAACAAAATAAAAATGATTTAATGTGTGTATATTGTTAGTGTTAAAAAGTTTAACATTATCATCTAATAATGTGTTATTACATTATTTATTAAGATTAATAACACAAAGGATTTTATTCATTAAATAATGTGACAATACATTATTAAAAAACCGTGTAAAACTTTATTACAGTGTAAATATATATTAATTAAATTCATATAAAAAATATAATTTAATAGTTACAAGTGGGTTATATTAAACTAAATAAGCTGCGCTGGATCCTTCTCTGTTTTTTTTTCTTAAATTAAAGGAAAGATTATGATACCTCGCCAGTGAAAGTTAGGACAAAAAAATACCTCGTCAATATATACTTTAATCTACTACAATAGTAATAATTAAAGAAAAGGGTGGGTGTCACTTTTTTTTTTCCCAATAACTTTCTCTTTGTCTCCCTCATCATTGAGAAATTGGATGGAATTGAGGTCTCCGTTGGGGTCTTCAAAGTTTGTGGCAAAAGCTAATTGAAAATTTTCTCTCCTAGTTAATCATATAGGTTGTTTATAAACGATATGATATGATGAATAAACTATATGGTTAGTTAGCAGAGAGACAGATAAAGTGTTTTTTTAACAGAGACCGATAAAGTTTAGAAATAATAATTAAACAGCAATAAGTTTTTATTTTTCTTTTTTCATATTAAAATTAAGGATTTTCCTAAATTGAATATCGTTGTATATGTATATTGTATATTATATCACGAGATCTTATTCCTGGTTTACTCGATTTGTTTTATATTTCATATATCTTGTTATGCTTCTAGAAAGTGTTGTGATTCAAATATTCAAAAGGTATTTTTAATTTTTTTTAAAAACCTAACATATGTAGTCATTGAAATTTTTAAAATTATGACTCTATTTTTTCTTTTTCAAATTAATTTTCAATTGAGATTGTGGGAAGAGCTCTCGGGTTCAATCTCACCTAAACACATTCTTTGGGAGGGGTGAGGAGTCTTAACTGTGACTAAGCCCCGAATAGAATTGCCCCTGCTAATATGGGATACCTATGGTATACACCAAAAAGAAATAATTTTTAGGTGTCCTTTTTAATATACATTATATATAAGTTAATACTTACAAATGTAAATAAAATAGAAAAATAAAAAATATTTTAAAATTCTATTAATTATATTACTTTAGATTTATAAATCTTATGAATTAATTTTCAAAAAATTATATAATTAAATTTTAAACAAAATATAATTCTAAACTAGCTATTAAAATATACTCCCTCAGATTCTTTTTATGAGACATTTCTTACAAGTTTTTGTGGTCCTTTTTATAAGGCACTTTACAATTTCAAGAAAGCATTTATTATTACTTTCCTTATTTGCCCTTAATAAGTTTAATGTCTTTACAACTATCAAATAGTAATGGAGTTAGCCAATGATATTAAATAAGGATAAAACTAGAAAATTAAAGTATTTTTTAAAACTCCAATAAAATTAACCAACTTTAACCACTTTCATTAATATGTGTAATTCAGTTAATAATGTCTTATAAAAAGGACCGGGGGAGTAATTTATTACACTCTTGGAGTTGTTGTTCCCAGAGGTAGCCGCCTGTAGTTTTGTTCTTTTTTGCTTGGCTCCAAATGTTACCAAAGACAAAATTGGAACAATATTATTATGAAAAAAAAATTGGTTGAAAATTGAGTACCAAAATAAGAGTGGGGTCAAGGACAAAATAGTTTGAAAAATAATTGTACACCCCACTTACATACATTTAGTTAATCATATCTAGTCACCGAAAAAAAAGTTAATCATATATATTCATACAGCTTTTATGATTTTTTTTATTTCTAAAATGCATATATTCACAATTCTATTCTAAAAGAATATAATCGTTATGGGTGACAAAACTTTCACTTTTTATATTTAATACAGTTGTATTAGTATACTGAGAGTTCATATTCAATACTCAATGATTAAATTAGATCAATATTGATACACATACTCGGTAGTTATATAAACACCAACTCACTAGTTATAATATTTAGATTTTAAAAAAAATAATTAATTTTTTATTAAATATTTTAGTGATAAAACATTTAATTAAAAATTAAAATAAATATTCACATTGATAAAATAAATGATATATTATAAAAAATAATTTTTTTATTACAATAAAAAAGGAGAAAAAGGAAAAAAAACAGAAAAATAAACTACAAAACAAAACTAAGGGCAGTTAGCCCCACCTCTTGCAAAGAACATTCCACTAGCATCCATCATTAGAGACTAGATCCTGAAAACCATATTGGGAATCAAGAACAATTGTAGAAGAACAACTATTAGCTCCAAGTTTGGCTATAGCGTCCACACATTAATTTCCCTCTCTATGAACATGATTAATATCCAAAAGCCAATCCCTATCCTTCATCTTCTTAATTTCATTAATAATATAGGCATATTTATGAAATTTCGGGCAAGGCTATTGAATGAGTGACAATGCAAGCTTGGAATCAGTCCAACACTTCACAGCTCTAAAACCTATATTATAAAAAACAATTTCATAAAATAGTAAAAAAAATACAATTTAATTCATTCTTAATATTTAAATTACTTATTATATAGATAATAATAGGTAAAAAATTGAAAGCTTTTTGTCAATAAAATTGAAAATAATAATAATAATAATAATAATAATAATAATAGGTAAAAAGAAATTAAAAATAATCAGAGAAATGTATTAAAATATAAGGGATAGTGATGAAGAAAAATTAAATAAGAAAAATTATAGGGTGTGTTTGACAAAACTAGCTGATAAGCTAGCTGGTAGCTGATAAGCTAGCTTATTGAATTAGAAGTGTTTGGTAAAACTAGCTGATAAGCTAATTAGTAAATGTAAAATGACATAAAAGGGTATAGCTACATAAATTTTATTATATAAATTCGATTTGTGTGTTTTAGAAAAAATATATATTATTAAGTAATTATAATTTTATATTTTTTAAAAAAATAATTAAATTCTTATTAAACCTTATAGTGATAAAATATTTAATTAAAAATTAAAATAAATAATGAAATTGATAAAATAAATAGTATAATATAAAAATAATTTCATAAAATAGTGAAAAGAAAATAACAATTTATTTAATTTTTAATTTTTAATTTTTTAAATTACTTATTATATATGTAATAATAAGTAAAAAGAAATTGGTCGGTTTTTGTCATTAAAATTGAAAATAGATAATTATGGGTAAAAAGAAATTAACAATAATAAGGCAAATGCAAATGTATTAAAATATAAAGGGTAGTAATGGGAGAAAATTAAGTGCCCGTTTGGTTTAGATTTTAAACCATCCGGAATCAATTCTGCAAAATTGATTTTAAATCACTTCCGTCCAATGTACTTCATAAATTCATTTCTAGAATCAATTCTAGAAGCTAGAAGCTAAGTGAAGTAGCTTGTAGCTTATAAGCTAGAAGTTCCTAAAATAAGCTACTTTGAGGTACCTTACCAAACACTTTTGTGTTGGTCAAACTAGCTTATAAGTTAGTCAAATAAGCTAGTAGCTAGCTTATTGGACTTGCCAAACACACTCATAAGCTAGAAACTTCTAAAATAAGTTACTTTGAGATACCTTACCAAACACTTTTGTGTTAACTAGCTTATAAGCTAGTCAAATAAACTAGTAGCTAGTTTATTGGTCTTGTCAAACACACCCTTTATCATTAAAAGTTATGTAGTACATCCACTAGCATGACAACAACCTAGTATAATTGACAATAAATAGTATAATTGAGAATAAAAAGGTATAAAGAACTTCATAATTAATATAATTTAAAACAATATATGTTTCTTATATTTAGTTAAGAAATATATTTTTTATTTTTTATAAATAGGATAGGGGGTTGTAGTATTTTCTCCCTCACTAAAAAATTTCCAATCAAATGAATTTTAATGATTAAAAACAACGACCTCATTTGCCAAAAACTAGCTGATAAGCTAGCTTCTAGTTGATAAGCTACTAGCTGATAAGCTTATAGCTTATAAGCTCCGAGCTTATAAACTCCGAGCTGATAAGCTAGCTTATTGAATTAGAAGTGTTTGGTAAAATTAGTTGATAAGCTCGTTGGTAAATGTAAAATGACATAAAAGGACATAAATACATGAGTTATATTATATAATTTCTATTTTTATTTTCTAAAAAATATATTATATGTAATCATAATTTTATATTTTTTAAAAAATAAATAAATTTTTATCAAACTTTTTAGTGATAAAACATTTAATTAAAAATTAAAATAAATAGTGAAATTAATAAAATAAATAGTATAATATAAAAATAAATTTATTAAATAGTAAAAAATAACAATTTAATTAATTTGTACTTTTTTAAATTACTTATTATATATATAAACTAAAAATATATATTTATGTTAATTTGTTATTTTAATAAATTAAAATTAATTTACACATTGTATGAATTATTTGCATAAGTCAAATTACAATTTATGTGAATTACCAATAATATGTAAGTGACGGGGTGCTAACAAAACTGAAATGGAAATCACAAAAGAAATTGGAACAACTAAAAGACGTCCATTGGGAGCGACGTCATTTGTATGAGTCTGTTAGAGGGAGGCTCAACTATGATTATTTAAGATTGAACTAAAAAATTAAAATAAGTAAAATTAAATAAGGAACAATAAAGGAAATATATTAAAATACAGGGGAAAGTAAGGGAAGAAAATTAAATAAGTTACTAGCTAGAAGCTAGAAGCTTGCTGAACTAGCTTGTAGCTGAAAAGCTAGAAGCTCATAAAATAAACTACTTTGAAGTACCTTACCAAACACTTTTGTGTTGGTCAAACTAGCTTATAAATTAGTCAAATAAGCTAGTAGCTAGTTTATTGACCTTGTCAAACACACTATATATAAGAGCAACAACCTAAGAAAGATACACAACTAAGATAAACTCCTAAATCCTGTTGGCTGTGAATTTGGATAGGAAATATGGTAGTGAAGGTATATGCCCAGCCTATGCTTCCCCTAAACGGGTGCTGGTGTGTCTGGTTGAGAAAGATGTTGAGTTTGAAGCAGTGCCTGTTGATATCTTCAAGGGAGAGCACAAGGATCCTGAAATCGTCAAATTAAATGTTTAGTGTTCTCTATTTAATTTCTTTTTCACTTGATCTTTACTTCATCACAGTTTGCTTCACTGGGTTTCAATTTTTTTTCTTTCATGTAACTTTCTCATTAATATGCAGCCATTTGGAATGCTTCCAGTCATTCAAGATGGTGACTATACTCTCTATGGTTAGCCACTTAACCCCTTTACTATTCTCTGTTTTCTTTTTCTTTTTCTTGAGCCTCGTAGTTAAGGATTGGTGTTGGGACTGTTCATATTTGCCCTGCATCTTTAGCTTCCCTGATCCTGATTTTCTATGCTTTATAAAAGAGTTTTTTTATCCCAAATTTCATTTTTTTTCACTATATGCTAATGTAGAAAAATATATTTATTCTAATACACTGATTTTAAACCAAATTTGTAGAATCTCGTGCAATACTCAGATACTATGCAGAAAAGTACAAAAACCAGGGCACTGACTTGCTGGGGAAGACAATAGAAGAGAGGGGTCTTGTGGAGCAGTGGCTTGAAGTGGAAGCACATAACTTTCACCCACCAGCCTTCAACTTAGTTATGCATGTTCTGTTTGCCCCATTTTTAAATATTATCCCAGACCCAAAAGTGATTGAAGAGAGTGAGGAAAAGCTTCGGAAGGTGCTGGATATTTATGAGGAGAGGCTGTCCAAGACCAAGTACTTAGCTGGGGATTTCTTCAGCCTTGCTGATCTTAGCCATCTCCCAGGTTTTCATTTTTTGGCGAATCAAACGGGGAGAGTGAGTTTGATAAGAGATAGGAAGCATGTGAGTGCTTGGTGGGATGATATTAGCAACAGGCCATCTTGGAAGAAGGTTCTAGAGCTATACAAATTCCCTGTCTAGAAGGTTCTAGAGCTATAAAAATTCCCTGTCTAGCTGCTTAATCAGTCCTACTTCTTCCTAACATTCCAAACACCCCAATAATAGATCAGGTCTGAGGGAAATACCTCTAATGTTTTCTGTTACTTGCTTGGGGATAAAATAGAGGCTGCTGCAAGATGCAGACCTTTATCTTGCTTTTTAGTTTGTACTTGTTCTATGTAATAAGGTGTGAAAGTTTCTTAAGACCCTGTTATGTTGTTATTTAAGGTCAGAGAGGAGGATACAAGTCTTGTCTACTAGTTTGCTTCTGTGAATTAAATGATGCAGGTGTGAGTGTGAGGGTCAAGCCTTTTATGCTGAAAAATGATAATAACTGTCTGTGTTCAAACCTTAGATCTTGACTTAAACACAAGAATTATCAGTTTCAATTGATGATGGTGAGTAAAGGGCAAAAATTGGATTATATGCAATTAACAAATATTTACAACATAAACCATATCTTAGGAAAGTTCAAATTTTGTGAGTCTATAACATTGATTCTAGACACCATAACTAGCTGGTTTAAGCAAATATAATTCAGCAATTTGACATCGTAATACATAGAGTTGGAGATTATTTCAATGTCATTTCCATAGATTCTGTATTTACTTGCATCTCCCTCTTCAAAGTCACAAAACTAAAACCATCGTTCTCCCAATTTTGACCTTTTCTTAACACCATGGAAGCCCCTCCAAAAGCACAATATTCCTTCGCCGCACCAAGGACAACAACAAAACTTTTTGCCTTCTTTTCTTTAAAACTACAAAGTATTGAATTAATCTACAAAATGTCAAAATGAATGAGCTCTCTCTCTCTCTTCTTTTTTTAATTCTTGTTAATAACTTAATATACACCAAATACCAACTCTTTTGAATGGTTTTAAAAAACTGATTAGGATTTAAGATCCCACCATCCCCAGTTGCACCACTACATATCCTCCATTGTATATTGCACTCTAACCCCACTCCTTGCTGCACACATCTCCTTACCAAATTGACAGTGGTGCATCAAACACAATTCGGATGCATACCACACTAACCTTCATCAAACTGAATATCACCATTGCTTTATCCCTTTGTGTCAAATCTCACTAATCCCAGCATCTCCACCAGCCTCCACATGACACCTACTCTAACTTGTAGAAAACACACACACACAAAAAAAATAGGAACACTCAGTTGAAATGGCAACCAATGCAAGCTAAGGAATACCAAAAAAAGCAGGAAAACTAAGAATGCTTATTGAAGAAAGCAAATAAATAAATAAATAATCCGTGAAAAATGCAAGTAAATTTCTGTGTAAAGTTCCTCGCTATCGTGTGGTAAATTTTAAGGAACAAAAATCCATTTAAAAAAAGAAAGAAAAACAACAAAAATGTTAAGAAATCGCCAATCAAACAGATCGAGAGAATCAAGAGATGCAGTAAAACAATCAACACAAAATTTGCAAGAATAAAACTATAGGATTAAAAAAAATTAAAACATTTTAGAACCTTCAGATCATCATCACGAGGTCCTTAGGGTTTTCGCGATTCGACGGCGCGGAGAGAGAGAGAAGAGAAGGCGAGCAGCAAGAGGTGAGAAACATGATTCAGATTGAAAACTATAAATCATGGAAATGATAACCCCATTTTGGTTCAGGTTGGTTTTACTATCCACACGGTTGTTCCTTCCTCCTTCCTTGCCGCTTCCAGCACTCTCTCTTCTCTCCCTACCACTGCCATTTTCTCGCTACCCTAACCTTGTTCTCGGCTACTTCCCTTAACTCTCCTTTTATATCCATTCTTTTTGTTTTTCTTTTAAGTTTAATCTACTTTCTAATTTCTCCTCCATCATTGTATTAATATTTTATATTTTAATAATGTAACCAAAATTTACACAATTAATAAACAAAATTTTGATTTTCTTGAAGCAGATGTCATAAAAATAGGATAGATGTCATAACATATCAATTTTATTAAATCATTCATGAGGAAATAACGATTTTTTTAAAAAAAAATTATTGGGATTTTTAAAAATTAAAAATCAATCACTTCATGATTCTATTGAGGTTAGAATAAAAGAAGTTCTCTCATTCTAAAATTGAAGCGCTAGAAGATTTTGATAATTACAATTAACAATTGCACAAAAATATAAACTTACATAAAGTATAATGGTATTTTAACCACTCGTGGTATTGTTATGTTGTTAATAATTTTAAATAACTAAAAAATATTATATATAAATAAATAACTTGCAATTAAACAAGAATATTCATTTTTTACAACCAAAATTTTATTAATTCTTCCTGTTCCTGTTAATTTTGCATTATTAGGTTATCCTTTTCATTAATTTTTTCTAATACACAAATTAATTGACACATCAAGTGCATTTTTAACATTTATCGTTAAGACTAACATAATCAAAGTTCATGCATTCAGTCTCCACAAGCTCCTAACCGACATTAAGTTCATGTAAATCTCAACATCGAGTCACTTAAATTTTTTTAAACAGATAATCATTACCAAACTCCCAATATATGGCCCAATAATTCTCAAGACTTATGTACAACGCAAGCGGCTGGATAACTCTATTATCACAAAAATTGAATAATAATTAACTGTTTGTTCCAACCAATCAGCATGTTGAATGAGATGGATTCGAACTTAGTTTCCAAAAATGCCAAATATCTATCTCTTACACCAGACAGGGCACAGTGAGATGAATAACAACTACAGATATCAGTATGACACCACGGACTGTGGATGAGTTGAAGATTGCAGTTGAGATATTGCAGTATCACCTTCTTCATTCTCATCAAAAGCAATTGGTTTTCCACGTACATCCTTCCTGCAAATCAAATAACGAATTGAAAGGACATTATAATCAACTAATTGAAAAGAGAATAATAAAAGCTAGCTTATAAGGTGAGGATTGCCCAATAAAAGCTAGCTTATAAGGTGAGGATTGCCCAAGGCTTATATACCACAATTTGGCCTTATCTCTAGGCAATGTGGGACTCTAACAAAAACGATAAAAGGATTATGCATATGGGCATTTCGTCACCAATGGCAATCATCTTTTATCCTCATAACCCCACACTAGTGTTTAGTTTATCTCAAAATCATATTACAAACGTGAATTTGGCTAATGCTAATGAGAATAGCGTTGGACTGGATCCATATTTATAACGTGATTTTGGAATAAACCAAACAAACTATTAGTAACTCAATGATACATATAAATGGACTATAGTGTAACTATCAATGCAAATTATTTGAGCATAAAATGCATCACACATACTAACTTTGTATGAAATCTTTATTATTTTTACTGGTGAATAGAGTTCAAGCTATAAGCAATGCTTAAATAGGCATACCTTTGAGAGACGAAACTCTCCTCAGACAGTGCCTTCTCCAACCTCTCTTCAAATGGCGTTGCGTGCCAGCTCACTTTCTGATCCTGAAAACAAACAGCGCTAATTAGGTACAATATCTAGATTTAAAACTCTTTCACTAAGCAAACAATTATTACAAGTCATACTTCCTTGTACTTATTGGTTGAATTCGGTATGCCATTGCCATCCCACCATTTAGGAGGGGGAACATGGGAATCTTCATCTTCATTCCAGTGTGCAGCAACCATCCCAATGATGGGTCTGTCAACAGGAGTTTTGCGGATCTGATTATAAGCTATCTCCATTCTCTTGTTTCTCTCCTCCAGAATGACAGCTGCAGGCTTCAACCAAGAAGATAAGCTTTCTTCCACCTTAGATTCATTTTCATAAGACATTTTCTTTAATCCTTTTTCTGGTGTAGAAGTTGCATTTTGAGACTGCTCAAATGATTCGCTCAGCTTCCTTGAATCTTGCTCAGGGATATAATCCTCTTCCTCAAGTATCTTGCTCTGAGAGACATCCTCGCCAAGGTTACCAATTGGATACACAAATTGGGACTTAACTCGAGGCTTACCATTTGGTATGTTTTCTAGTGTTGCAGGGTAATCAGTTCCAGGAGTTCGAACCTCATCAGATAGCTTCATTGGGGTAGGATTTGGAGACAGTGATTTTTTCATATGCCATACACCAAAATCAGATGAGTCACAGGATGATATATCAGTATCACATTCAAAACGTACAGACTTGTTCCTCCTCTTAGTGTATGTGTCTGATGGCCAATGGGAAACAGAAGCTGTATTCTTTTCAGTCCTATCTGAACTATGAAGGCTCCCTGTCCTACTTCCTTCCGTAGAATCAAGAGAATCACATTGAGTATTTTGTACATTGGAGATACAGCTGTAAATGAAAAGAAATTAACTTCTTATAAGGTTCTATGTAATTTTCAGAAATGGATTGTCTATGATCAAAAAACATGTGCACATTAAACGAAACTCCTAAAAAAACCCAAAAGGGGAAAATGACAATCAGCTTCTCCATCTTCTAAGAGACCCTTATAAAGAGGAACAAAATTTCTTAGATTCTTTAATAGTAATATGCAACAGCCATTCTTATCAAGGTGGCCTTCCCATTGTTCTAAGAGTAAAGAAGTAAAAGAACAACAGAGCGACATCCTATGAAATTGACTAAAAAGTTGCTTCTTCACATTAATTAATCATTATTATTCAATATCAGCATATAAAAGAATCAATGAACAGATTAACAACCTGCTTGGTGTATGCTCTGAAGAATTAATTCTTTTTTCCCATTCTTCACAATGTTTTATGGGAGTTGGGGGATTGAATTGTTGAACATCAAGCTGAGCTTTCTCAGCAGATGTATTGAGAAGCCAAGAGTGAAACCTTGAAGGACTGGAATCTTTACCACAAGAAGGTGACACCTTCAGTTTCTCAGATGCTTTCCGAAATTCAGCAGGGGTACTTGCCAAGGTACCACAAGCTTTGAGAAACTTGGCCTGTAAAAAGAGATCATCTAATGAAATAAACAAATTCAAGTCACAAAGCATAAATAAATATGCACCAAAATAAAGTAAGAATCAACAAATTAAAGAGAATACAAAAATGACATAAACAGTTTTTTTGAAAATTTTTCCATATAAATATTGAAAATATAATTCACTCATGATAGTGATAGAGAAAATTTAATCTGTACAGTTTCAAAAATAAAGTTACAGAAAGTTTCTATCAAGACTCTTTCTCTTCCATTTGCAAGGCATCGACCATCATAGATGATCTAGCCGCTGAGGTCACTAAGGTTTCTGTGCCTGAACCAGCATTTACTAGCAATTATATGATATAGTAGATGTAAGGTTCATACATGACATATTAGGAATACATCACGAAATTCACATAATGATAATACGATATCATCATCACCGTCAGAAAATCACTACCTTCATAACAAATGTAATCAAGGGTATGCATTAGAGAAAGAGACAAAGGAATTAAAGTCAACAGTATTAACTAATTTATTAATGAACAAATTCATTTGTTTTATCAAAATGATATGTTTCCAATTAGAAAAAGTACAAACAAACAGTAACAAAATAGCAAAAATTGAGGATGCAGTAAGGTTCAGGGTGTGTGATGAAAATGCAGTTCCTTTCATCCAGTATACCTTATAAACATTGGATACAAATCTCAGTTGCTACAATTTAAAATGGCCCCAAGTTCAAAACTTAAAATGTGCTAATTCATTTACAAAAACAATAAATGCTGCGAGACTGTAAACAGATCCGAGTCAGTAGTTTGTAGCCACTGTTTCCACACATGCTGCTGATATGTAAGGTAGTCACACTGCTGCCAGAATCTTGAGGCAGAAATATACAATGCCATAGTGAGTGGCATACTAATGATGGTCACTCAATGAACTATGTCAAAGCATTTCAGGCAACTAAACAAGTTAGAGATGTTACTGCCTACCCTAAACATAATTGAGAACACTGTTTAAACCTCACTTCACTTCAATCTAAAATTATACTAGTTTCCATCCTGTCCTGTTCAATACTGTAGCATTGAGAATCTGTCAATCTGAGAATCCATATAAAGCTTCTTCAAAAACATGTAGTGAAGAAAATGGAAAATGACAGGAACTCAAGAAGTAAGGATCCAGGTCAAATAAAACGATCCTCTACCTAGTGTCCTGGAATCTAAGTTCCTCTCAAGTCTCAATAATCAATACCTTGACATATGATAAGAATTGAAATAAAGCTAGTTTCATGTTCTATTTCTGGCCATTCTCAATAGTTTTGAGGATATTTCTTATAACTCAACATAGCAAATTAATCTTAGTTGCTCCCCTCATTTTGGTTTCGTTTCATCTATAAAATTACATAAAAGTAGTATAGTACTCAATAGAAAAATCAAACATCTTTCTTTTCCCTCATGAAGTCTTAAAACAGGTAATAAAAAACCCCAATACTCAGATCAAACTAAAAACAGAAAAAAAATCAATTTTAGAATAACCAGTTAAGCACTGAACAAATAATTGCAGCAATGCTAATGATAAATGGTAACAAAAATAAAAGGCACACCTCATCCTCAAGCCCCCTGTCATCTCTCTGAGATCCCAGTCCCACATCAAAATTCTTCCCATCATCGCCCCTAGAGTCTCCAATCTCTTTTCAAAATTTAAAGCACAAAATTAGTAGACACACCGAGAGAATACACGAGATTCAGAAAGTTAAATATCATGCAACAAACTAGAAAGCCACAACAAGAACATCAAAATTAAAACAAAAATGATAATGATATAAACAACAAAACAAAATAAAATTTACCTTCAGATAGAAACAAAGTTGACAAACGATTTCGAGAGACGACGACATCCTGGTATACACAGAACAAAATCAAAACCCTCACGTCACAAATAAAGTTAAAAATTATACAAAAGTCCCGTAAAATCAGCTGAATTGAGTGGTCATTTGAACTGTTCATCATTTTTGCAACAGGAAAAAAAATACACAAAAAAAAATGAAAATGCCAGAAACCAGGAAAATAAAAAGGAGAAAGAAAAACTAGTTACGATTGGTTGTTAAGTTACGTTGGGTTTGTTAGAGCGAGAAGGTACGGCGGTGGTGGTGGTGGTGGGGAGGTGGTGGTGGCGATTGTCGCGGACCCTGAAGCAAGCGAAGAAGCAACCCATAATGGCTCGGGAGAAGGATCGGAGCACGAACCTCAATATCAAACCTAACCAGCGCATATCATTGAGAAGGACCCAGGTCAGGTCAGGTAAGGTAAGGTAACATTTTCGTTTTTTTTTCTTTTTAATTTTTTTTTTTTTTTTGGGTTTTGGGTTTGAATGAAAACGGAGAGTGAGACACAGTCAGAGAGAGAGAGAGGGAGAAAGTGAGTGAGTGTGTATGTGAGAAGAGAAGAGTGAGGTGGGAGTGCGGCGTCGATTTGAAATTTGAACTAACGACGGAGCGAGGGAGGGAGGGAATGAAATGCAATAGACACGCTCCCTCACCTCGCGGTTGCTTTCCCCACTCGCATAGAGTTGGGCGACTAGGGTACTCGCTGCCGTATAAGGACACGTGGCCCCTTGCCGGCTGGCCCAGTGGGAATAGTGGTGGCGCGTGATAGCTGTGTGTGATAAGGTATGGGATGAGAATGACAGAATGTCTCCCTCTTGTCTTAAAACAAGAATAAGAATAAGTGTGCGTTTAGATTAGCATTTACAAACTTGAGTTTGAATGAACGTGATTTTAGTGAACGTGATTTTGGGTAAACTTGAGTATGTATAAATATGATTTCATGTTTGGATAATTTACTATAAACGTGAGTTTAAGAAAGTGAATATTGTTAGGATGATATCAATAAAAATCACGTTTAAAGTTGTAATCACTAAAAAGGACATGTTCAAAGTTTACTAGATTTCTATTTTTCCATATTAATTATATTTGATGGATGTGTTTGAAAGGGAAGGGCATTCCGTGCATTTTCTACAAATTTTGAGACTCGGGTTGTGAACTACGTATACTTAGACGCATAAGCTACAAATTTCAGCATCTGGATGAACTCACGTTCACCACCCATACGCCAGTTTCATTTGCGAAGCCAGACAAGATAAAAATTCTGCTAATTCACATTTGTATTGTAGGACGCGCTTATAGCACTAGGAAACGTTACGCCAAACATACGCTAAGAATGTTTTACAAAGAGCAAGAGATTATTAAGATACTCCATATGCAATTGAATATAAGAAAAAAATACAATGATCTGTTAATTATATTTAATTTTTTTGTTGTCGGCAAAAAGTGAATTATATTGTCTAAATTATCATATATTTAATTTTATTTTAATTTGATTTAAGTGAATATACTATCTTTCTATTCGTACATGGTCCATTAAATATAGTTGTTGAAAAATAAAATATGAATGAAATAAAGGGTATTTTGGGATGATCTCATTAAATATGATGAAATTAGTTAATATTTACTTATATTTTAGTCCTCCATATATGAATCTTTTTTTTATATTCAAGTCCGGAGGGATTAAGATACATAAGTGGATGCTACAATGGGTTATAATAAATGTGCACCACCCTTGTGCACAGTGGCGGAGCATATAAGGAGCCGGGGGGGAGTCATGGCCCCCCAAGGAAAAAAGAAATTTTAATTACTATATATATAAAATTTATTTTTGGCCCCCCCAAAAAAAATTATATCACAACATAGTGTGTATAATAATAATAAAACTAATTTTAAAAAGTAAACTTATTATATATTGTATCTTTCATCATCTATAATTCTAAGCCCAAGCCCAATTATCAATTAAAAAGTAAATTATTGGCGTTAAAATCTAAAAAGGATGTTCAATTATCAATTAAAAATTAAATTACCTGCTGTAAAATTGATTTTTGAATAGCCATCTCTTCACTTTTGCTTTTTCGTACCGAGAAAGAAAGCTCTCCATTCTAAGACATGAATTTTGCTTTTATTTTCATCATTTACAAGATTATTTCGGTATGTATTTTCAGAATTTTCTCTTTTTTCCCCACTTTTTATCGTGCTCTTGAATCCTTGATATTAGTATTGTTCTCACTTTTTTATTTTGATCTGGAAATTGTGTGCTCATTTGTATGTTTGATTGGCGATTGCGACATTGCGAGATTGTATATATAATATATTATCGATTTAATACTCAAATTGTTTGCCAAAAGCAACCGTAGGTAAGGTAGAGATATTTGTTTATCGATTGTTTTGTTTAATAGTCAAATTGTTTCCAAAAAGCAACAGTAGTGTATATACTAGACATGGATATTAGTTTTTGTTTTATGTGAATCAAGTAAATCGATTGCAAAACCAACCGTAGGTAGAGTTGTAGTTGTAGGAGAAGATTGTTGTAAGTAGTAAATAGTAAATCTTTAATTCCTAAAATTTTAATAATTAATAAGTAGTAAATCATTTTTATTAATTATTAAAATTTTAGGAATTAAAGATTTATTATTTACTACTTACAACAATCTTCTCATACAACTACAACTCTATCTACGGTTGGTTTTGCAATCGATTTACTTGATTCACATAAAACAAAAACTAATATCCCTGTCTAGTATATACACTACTGTTGCTTTTTGGAAACAATTTGACTATTAAACAAAACAATCGATAAACAAATATCTCTACCTTACCTACTGTTGCTTTTGGCAAACAATTTGAGTATTAAATCGATAATATATTATATATACAATCTCGCAAATGTCGCAATCGCCAATCAAACATACAAATGAGCACACAATTTCCATATCAAAATAAAAAAGTGAGAACAATACTAGTATCAAGGATTCAAGAACACGATAAAAAGTGGGGAAAAAAGAGAAAATTCTGAAAATACATACCGAAATAATCTTGTAAATGATGAAAATAAAAGCAAAATTCATGTCTTAGAATGGAGAGCTTTCTTTCTCGGTACGAAAAAGCAAAAGTGAAGAGATGGCTATTCAAAAATCAATTTTACAGCAGGTAATTTAATTTTTAATTGATAATTGAACATCCTTTTTAGATTTTAAGGCCAATAATTTACTTTTTAATTGATAATTGGGCTTGGGCTTAGAATTATATATAGATGATGAAAGATACAATATATAATAAGTTTACTTTTTAAAATTAGTTTTATTATTATTATACACAATATGTTGTGATATAATTTTTTTTTGTGGGGGGGGCAAAAATAAATTATATATATATAGTAATTAAAATTTCTTTTTTCCTTGGGTGGCCATGGCTCCCCCGGCTCCTTATATGCTCCGCCGCTGCATATATAATTATATAGAGATATATTAATTTTATTAAAATATCTAATATTTATGCATATTTTTAAAATTGATATATATATATATATATTACAAATTAAAAGTATATTTTTATAACTATCTATTTGTGTTTTTTTGCTTTATAGTATATGACTAATTAGTGTTAATAATCATTTTTTACAGATCTTAAAGAATTCTAACACATGATATCCAAGTTTATAAAATAGTGTGACGTGAAAGTATATTGTAATATTTAATAAAAATTTTGAACTTTAGATCATTTGTTACATGTATTTAGAACATTAACATATTGTGTTTCAATGTAATTAAATTGTTGTGTCATTGATATTTAAAAATTATATTTGGACGATCTTCCCGTAACTATTTCAATCGAGATATAATTTTCTTAAATTAATATTTTTTTAGTAAGTTTTAAATTTTTTACTTAATAAAAGTGCGGGTAACGGGCGCGAATACGGGCATATAGCTGCCCAGCGGGTATGGGGACGTACACTAAAGTTACTGCCCACGCGGGTATGGGTGCGGGTACGGTTTTTTTTTTTAAAACACGGGTACGGGGACGAGCACTATGGTACCCTGCCCAGAGGGTACCCATTACCATCCCTACTTTTGCTTTTCTAAATAATTTTAGATTATTATATTTTTTTCCAACATCATTTTAGTAAAATGTGCATTTTTTCATATATATAAAAGTACAAAGTAAAAACAAGAATAATTCATATAATCCAATCATTCTTTCATGATTTCATATATTTCAATATATTGTTTGTATAAAATTTTAAAAATAATAAAATAAAAGATATTTCACCAAAATTGCATTCACTCACACAATTATAATTCACTTGACACAAGATTTTTATTAAAAAAAGTTTTAAAATGACTTCCAATTTGTATCAAAGCATCAATATATTACATCAAAGATGTTAGTAAATACAATTTTTCTATAGCTATATGTTCATTTCTTTTAAAATGCTCAATAAATTTTCATACATCTATTATCTATTAATTTATAAAAACTGAAATATGAACTCTTGAGTTTTCATTTATTATAATCCCTTTGAATTTATTTAATTATCTTTAAAAAAATATTTTAAAATTTATGCTAAAAATTTCCGCGCAATCAGAAAACGTTAGAAATAATTCAATAACGAAAAAAACAAAATTTACCGAAAGCAGCTAAAATCCAGGGATTATACCTAATTTGCATTAAATACTGTCAACTTCTAAAATCTTTGAAATGTTTTTGTTGTAGTGACGGTCGTGCTGAGTATGTCTTCAAGTGAGCCATACTTCTTAGAGGATCATCGTTGTCATGATCATGATCTTCTTTTTTTCGCTTCCGAGTAGCATGCTCTGAAGTTGAAGCCCCTTTCTTCTTTTTTCCCTTTCCTTTTTTTTTTCTTTGATGAACCAGTACTACCATTCTTCTTTGTCTTTCCACCACTTTGTTTTGGCTCATCCTCATTGATCACATCATTTTCTAGACCCAACTAGTCCAGAAACAACATAGCTTCAGCTAAGGACGACAAAGTGGGCTGGGCCCGGCGGGTCAGCCCGCCTAACCCGCCAAAAAAGTGGCGGTGTGGGTTGGGTCCCTCCAGCTCGCCCCGCTCAACCCGCCAACCTGGCGGGCCAAAAGGTGGGCCGGGGCGGGCTGGCCCGCCGGGTTAGCCCGTCAATTTTACCAAATTTTTAACTCTTTTTATTTATATTTAATATTTAATTATAATAATTTATAAATATTGAGGAAAAATGTTATATATAGACAAAAAAAGTATAAATAATTTTTTAAAATTTTATTAAAATTCAAATTTATTATGTATTATATTTATTTTAATTTTTTATAATTTTTTGGGTGAGCTAGGCCGCCATCCCACCTTAAAACGGGGTGGGCTGTATATGTGGCCCGTTTTCTGGTGGGCCAACCCGCCCCGCCCCGTTTTTTCTGGTGGGCCAACCCGTCCCGTCCCGTTTTTTGGCGGGCCAACGGTGGGGCTGGCCCGCTTTGCCACCCATGCCTTCAGCTGCTTCCAAAGCGTTGTCTGAAGAGTTGTTAACAGCTTTCTGATGAGGATTTTCTGCCATTGTTGTTAGAGTAATGTGTAAATAGCTGAGGAGTATGTGTGTGGCTGTGGGAATAAAGAGAACATGGTGTATGTATTAGCAGTTAGTGGTTAGTTTAGTTATTTCAGTTTTTTCTTTCTAGTAATTAGTTCAGTTCTTGGTATTTGAGAGAGAAAGAAAAGCTTTGAAAGATTCGTATTGAAGTGAACAAGAGAATTTACTTGCTTGGTTTATTGAAACCGAGAAGCTGAATATATATACACTAGCCCATCAAAGCAAAAAGAGGAAAACTAACTAAACATAAAACTGAACTAACTACCATAAAGATGAAAGTGAAATAACTAAACTAACTACTAATTGCCAATAACTTGTAACTGCCAATAGTATGTATATATAGCTAGCTAGAAGAATGAGGGAACACGATGTATACATGATGACGCACTTCTAATTATTCTTTTGCCAGAGACTCTGTCGGTATCTACTTTCCATTTCTGTCTAGAAAAATGAGTAATATAATTATGCTCTTTTGTTTTTCTTTTATTTAGTTTAAGACTTTAAGTTATGTGTAGGGGATTTATTTATTTAGCATGTAATGTCCCCAATTTTGCTTATTGACATATATTTAATAATTCATATAACACATTCTTTTTTCTCTATTTCTCTCCATCTATCACTTATCAATCTCACATTTTTCTCTTTATGTTGTATGAATTAATCTTGACCTACAAATAGATGCTTTACACACGATTCCTAGCCACTACTGTCATATGGCTGCTTGTTGAATGATGCTATGATTTGAGTGAGGAATAAACTAGTCTATTGCTTGTGATCAATATTGGTGCCTTGGCCGGCTTGATTCCCGCATATGAGCTTTCCTGCTAGTTGTTTGAAATTTCAATACATTTGATTTTATTGTATAAAATAGGAAAAACTTGTAACGACCCTTTTTTCTCTGTAATTCTTTTTTATGTTTATTGATTAACAAAATTCTCATTTGATTATTATCTATTGATGACCTATAACTTGATGTAATTTGTCCTAAGTAACAAAAAAGGCTTGTAATTGTAAAACAAGTGAAAATTTTGTCAATCAATGGATAGAAAAAAAGGTCGTTACAAGTTTTTCCCACTTTATACAGTGAATTAAAGTGTATTGAAATTTCAAATAATTGAATACATAAAGAATTTATTTCCTTAAACCCACCACGAGGAGTTCAAGAATTTCAAGTGTAACAATGCATTAGAAGAAGCAAAAGGACACTGTGATGTTGGATGGGGATAAGATTGAGGTGAAAAACAAAAAAAAAATTATAGAGACTAAAAAGAAAAAGACCATATTTATAGGGACTAAAAATAAAATTAAGCTGGAAGAAAAATCAAATGTGGCAGGATGACGTGACACTTCGTTAGTCACATAAGCTTAAGGTTAACGACGGGGACCAAAATGGCAAATGAAAAAATTTATAGGGATGGAAAACCAAAAAAAAAATTACATGGACTAAAAACAAAATGACCTATATTTATAGGGACTAAAAACGTATTTAAGCCTAAAATAAGTAATAAAAATAGAATAATAATTAAAATAATTCATAAAAAATTTAAATTATTTACACTCTATATATATATATATATATATTATGAGCTAAAAACTCCTAAAATAAACTACTTTAAGGTACCTTACCAAACACTTTTGTGTTGGTCAAACTAGCTTATAAGCTAATCAAATAAGCTAATAGCTAGCTTATTGGCCTTGCCAAACACACTCTTCATCTAGTAATTTGAGCTTTCACCTAGCTGAAATGTCTTACCAAATACACTCTTAATATCTGTGTGTTTTACAGTTGAGTAAAATTTATTTTAGAATTGAAAGATGAAAATGAGTGATATACACTTTACGAAACACGTTGGACAAAAGTAATTTAAAATCAATTATAGAATATCTAGAGTATTTGGAATTTAAACCACACACGTTATTAGTCGTTACGTTATTAGTCATTACAGTACTTTAATGTGTCCAACACCTCTCACATAGAGGCTCTGTTTTTTTTTTTTGTCAAACATAAGGGCTCTGTTATCTGCAAAGAACTACACCACCCCAGCAGCCAGCTCGACCCAAAGCAATATATTTAATTTATAGCATATAGCAATTTTTTTTTGCAAAATAATTTTTTTGGCTCATAAAATTTGCATCTCTCGTTTGCTTAATACATGAAATTATATTTAAAATTAGCAGGATTGAAGCCATGCTTGAATGAACTCAAATTTTATTTTGTTGCTAATTTGAATTTAAATCATATTTGAATTTTGAACTGATGATGATTTTCTCATAATGTCTCCTTTAAATTTGTTTGTTGCGTCTTTTGAATTGGCTAAATATAAAAAACATTTTCGATCAAATTCATCTATGCCGCCTTTGGACAAACCTTAATTTTTAATAACTTTCATTTTGACCATGTAGACCAATATCCTCTTCCTTTCTTTTATAAGATCAAACAAATTAGTTTCGATACCAACAACATAAATATGGCTGATTTAATGATTTGATATTAGATTATTATCTGAATTGATTTATTAGTTTGCATTTGCATGCCTTTATTATAGTCTTTTTTTTTTGCCAAAAGCCTTTATTATAGTCACTGCCCTAATTTGCACGGCCGGCACAGTAATAAGTTGGCAAAGTACCTTATTTAAGATGCCAAGGTCAAGGTCATTTTGACCCAAAAAAAAAAAAGATGTCAAGGTCACTGTTTAACAACAAAAAAAAAAGATGCCAAGGTCACTCTCATAGCTCAAGTGGTAGAACTAGGCGACATAACTTTTATGAGCAATATTAATATTATTATTTTATTATTTAATACTGTTACGGTCTAAATCTAAGGCTCAATGGCCAAAATGGCTCATGCGCAATATAATTATCATATCCATAAATATATGATATATAATTATAATATCCATGCACAATATAATTATCATATCCATAAATATATGATATATAATTATAATATCCATGCACAATATAATTATCATATCCACAAATATATTATATATCATATCCATAATTATATCACATATAATTATGATATCCTTCAATATATGATATATAATTATCATATCCATAATTATATCACATATAATTATGGTATCCTTAAATATATGATATATAATTATCATATCCTTAATTATGTCATGATACCTGTTAAACTTACTCCTTTTACATCTGCGCCCACTTACCATATTTAGACAGGGAAAACCCCTATAAATAGAGAACATTTACAGATCATAAGGTACGCAATCTCACTCAGTCAATCCCTTTGACTGTTTTACCTATCTGACTTGGGCGTCGGAGTCCCTTTGCAGGTACACCCCCCTCGGGTTCAACTCGGATTCAAGCCTCCGCAACCCGGATTCGGATCCGACTTCTCTCCTGTTGACTCAGACCCAGGTTCGAGTTCTATACCAGAACATTTGGCGCGAGAAGGAGGGCCTCCCCCTCTCCAGCGTGACAATCAATAATAGAATCCACACTAGGAACTCAGCCCCAACCAACACTTGAAGGTTAGGTTGAGCACGCCTCTTACCATACAAATGGCAGAGCCGATTCAAGTGCCTTTGTGAACCAAGCCAATTCAATCTTCCACTTGCAATCTGAGCTTATCTTTTTCTACCTTGTCCGCCCTTGATACTATACATATACTTCTGAGGTGCTCCGAGATGCTCCTATACATGAATCCATAAGTCATATCAAGGATCCATAAGGCCCATGTACAGAGCCGAGGTGATCAATATATAAGTCCGGCTAAGCGGCTGTCCATCCGGCTCCGTCCTTGTTATTGTCAATTTGGGTTCAGGCACTGAAGCAACTTGAAGGATTAGAAGTGTTATCATTGGCTGGCATTCAAACTGTTTGTGATGAACTTGTCAAGGATTACATCATTGCACGTGGTCACAACATGAATGAGCTAATTCTAAAGGGACTGTGTACGACAATCATTATTTTATCATCATGATCAACTCCACCATCCCTTACCGAGTAAGAGAGATGAGGGAAAAGGCAAGTCGTGATAAAGACAAAGGGAAGGTAACGCCTTTCTCCCAGGTTAGTATTAAGTCATCCAACTGCACCTACAAAAGTTAATGCATAAATATAACTATAAGCATGTTAGTTCTTCAGCGGAAAATATTATCACCTAAAATCTCTTAATTAATTCATTGATTCAAAGAGGCCAAACCATTCTGCAACATAATGCCTAAATGGAATGGTTCCTCAACCTAATGATTAAGCTTCCATGGCTAAGAAAGCATTACTCGGATCCGAGACAGAATGCCTTGATAAATCCTATGCCTTGATCGAAATTCCGAAATGCAACTAGGCGGCATACACAACCACCAGTTGATTTGATTCGCTCTGTTTCAACTTGATGAGAGATAAATTCTTCAAAAGATTAAGATCATACCATCTTTTTGGTCCAAGGTGTTTAATGTTCTCAGCCGATTTCCAAATCCTAATTTACATTGAAAGCCAGCAGCAGAGAACTCCTCAGCGCGCTCCGACTATAATCTTGTCTTTTTATATCTAGCTTAGATTTATAATTTATTGAGCTCTGGGATTGCTAACATCCCGGATGCATAAGGTCTTCACACCTTGGAAGTCAGACTACGTTGCCTGCGTCTCGGACATCTTGTGTCACGTCTCGGATTTATTCCTTAAGCATCTCGGACATAGTCCCTTGAGTTTTTTGGGCATAGCCCCTCAACATCTCAGACATAGTTCCTCGATCATTTCGGGCTTAGTCCTTCGACTATCTCGGATCAACATTTACCGGATGTAAAGAGCTTCTCGGCTCTGTCAGCAACCGAATGTGAAGAACATCTCGGCCTCATTCAAAACCGGATGTGAAGAGCATCCCGGTCTCATTCAATAATGGATGCGAAGAGCATCTCAGTCTCATTCAATGCCGTATGTGAAGAGCATCTCGGCCTCATTCAATGCCGGATGTGGAGACTATCTCGACCTCATTCAATACCGGTTGCGAAGAGCATCTTCAATCTTAGTAAAAGTCAAAAGAGCATCTCGGCCTCATTCAAAACCGGATGTGAAGAGCATCTCGGTCTCATTCAATAATGGATGCGAAGAGCATCTCAGTCTCATTCAATACCGGATGTGAAGAGCATCTCAGCCTCATTCAATACCGGATGCGAAGAGCATCTCAGCCTCATTCAAAACCGGATGTGAAGAGCATCTCGATCTCATTCAATAATGCATGCGAATAGCATCTCAGTCTCATTCAATACCGGATGTGAAGAGCATCTCGGCCTCATTCAATGCCGGATGGGAAGAGCATCTCGGCCTCATTCAATACCGGATGCGAAGAGCATCTTCAATCTTAGTAAAAGTCAAAAGAGCATCTCGGCTCAGTCAGCAACTGGATGTGAAGAACATCTCAGCTCAAGTGCACGAGTCGGCCCAATTTTTCAAGTCGGCCCAAGTGCACAAGTCAGCCCAAGTGCACACCAAGTACACAAGTCGGCCCAAGTTTTCAAGACGGCTCAAGTGCACAAGTCAGCCCAGGTACACACAAAGTGCACAAGTCGACCCAAGTTTTCAAGTCAGCCCAAGTACAAGTTAACACAAGTACATATGTCAACCCAACTCAGAAGCCCTATTGGGGTGAACCAAAATAGAAAAGTAAAGTTTTCATGCAGTTCATATTTATAAGGATGTGAAGAACATCCCGAATCACCAATACTGGATCTCAGATCAACAACAACCGGATGTGAAAAACATCTCGGTTCTTCAATAAGTATGTAAATAGCATCTACCGGATGTAACACCCTCTATTCAACGCCGGATCTCGGTCCAACTCAATGTCGGGTGTGAAAAGCATCTCAGATCCGCAAAAAACGGATGTGAAGAGCATCTAGGATCAATAATAAACGGATGTGAAGACCATCTAGGATCAATAATAAACGAATCTGAAGAGCATCCCTGATCAACAGCAAACCGGATGTGAAACACATCTCGATTATTCAATAAAGATGTGAAGAACATTCCAACTCGGAAGCCCTATTGGGGTGTTTGCATCTGCCAAAGATTCGGCATTGACTTCATCAACATCGGCAACCAAAACGACTTTCTTCCACTTAGCCCATGCCCGCCGCAAAATTTTGTGGACTTTGTCGGCCAAGGCCACCTTACCTACCCTGGCTGCAGAAGACTGGAGCCTCACGCTCCCCCTTTGTCAAAGCAGTATCTGTGGTTTATAGTTACAACCCCTGCGCTGCTGACCGATGATAGCACATCCCGACAAAGGTATCCGAGGAAGGCGACTTGTTGCAGGTTCTTCCTTTATAAGTTAAGCAGATTCTCAGATAAAACTGAAGTCCAAGTCAAGCAGAATCCCAAAAAATCGACGGGTCAGAAGACACGCTTTCTGGAAGTCCAATTATTACAAAGCAAGTCGGCTTATGCGACATAACTCAAAGTCGAACTCCTTTACTTCGACTTCAGCTGGGGGGCGTATTTTAGGAATTTTAGGATCCTATCAGGAATTCATCACGTTGAAACCAGATACGAAGAGTATCCCGGTCCCAGGTTCAACCTTTTACCCAGTAAATCGCTTTGATGCGAAGAACATCTTAACCTAAAAGGTTTCCCAGATACGAAGAGTATCCCGGTCCCAGATTCAACCTTTTATTCAGTAAATCACTTTGATGCGAAGAGCATCTTAACCCAAAAAGTTTCCCAACTCGAACGACGACAATCTCACAAAGAACATGCCGACCTAACAAATTCACACAAAATGAGCGTTACAAGCGTATTAACACGTTAAAAACTCGTCTCGGCTCACCCTGAAAGAGACCCATCTCGAACCGTCATACTAGAGACTCACCCCGAATTTTGTCACTCAGGGGCAATTCATTAAAGACTCGTCTCGAACTTAGACATTCATTGGATAATTTAACGAAGACTCGTCTCGAACGGTATCATCCAAGAGATTTATAAACCTCAAAATCAGCCCGGACTGAGCAAGTCGTCTCGGATGAAATATGAAACAATATTTAAGCTCAAAGTCAACTTTATCAAGTCGACTAGAGCTGGGGGGCTTCTCTTACGGTCTAAACCTAGGGCCCAATAGCCAAAATGGCTCATGCGCAATATAATTATCATATCCATAAATATATGATATATAATTATAATATCCATGCGCAATATAACTATCATATCCATAAATATATGATATATAATTATAATATCCATGCGCAATATAATTATCATATCCACAAATATATTATATATGATATCCATAATTATATCACATATAATTATGACATCCTTAAATATATGATATATAATTATCATATCCATAATTATATCACATATAATTATGGTATCCTTAAATTTATGATATATAATTATCATATCCTTAATTATGTCATGATACCTGCTAAACTTACTCCTTTTACATCTGCGCCCACTTACCATATTTATACAGGGAAAACCCCTATAAATAGAGAACATTTACAGATCATAAGGTACGCAATCTCACTCAGTCAATCCCTTTGATTGTTTTACCTATCTGACTTGGGCGTCGGAGTCCCTTTGCAGGTACACCCCCCTCGGGTTCAACTCGGATTCAAGTCTCCGCAACCCGGATTCGGATCCGACTTCTCTCCTGTTGACTTAGACCCAGGTTTGAGTTCTATACCAGAACAAATACTAATATTAACCCCCTACTTATTTCTCCTCCAAATTCTCTATGCGCTTTATAAAGAGACTAAGAAAGGATCAAATGAAATTTCAAGGGGTTGATCGAGTGGACCAAGACAGATTCTCATATATGATAGGTCACGGATTCAAACTTTCACTCATCCCTTCCTCTTTTTGAACCTAGAGGTCTTCCCTACCTTAAACTGGAGCGTCATCCTCACACCCTAAATTTTAACATTTACCAAAAAAAGAGTATCAATTGAAAAGTAAATGTATTTTAATATAATTATTATTTAATACTAATATTAAATCCCCTACTTATTTCTCCTGCGAATCCTCTATGCACTTTATAAAGTGAGTATCAAATGAAAAGTAAATGTATTTTAATTTAACAAATGATTTTGAGTTTAAGCCCTAATTATGTAATTGTGTTAAATATTTGAATGGATAGTTTTGTCATTCATAATAATTTTATCCTGATCGGACAAAATTTTCTCAAAAAAACACATGTAATTTTATACCAATATATATTTAATATTTTAAAAACATAAAAAGCACTCAATCATCTAATAATCAGAAGAATTTATAAGAGAAATGAATAAAAAGATTTATAATTATTCAAATTTTATATACAAGGTTGGATTGAGTAACAACAAAATCTCACAGCCTCCCTCCCCTGAATTAAAAAAAACACCAAAAAATATTTCTATTTATTAATATATTTTAAAAAATAAAAAATAGCAATTAGTTGATAATATTAAAAATAATTAAAAATATTTTTCTCTTAAAAATAGATATTTTAATTTACTATAATTTTCTCTCTCTCAATATATATTAACTAATTAATAAGTAATTTATATTTTAAAATATTAAAAAATCAAATAAAATTACAATAATTTTAATAAAGTATTTTTATTAATTTTTGTTAAAAAAACTACTTTAAAGCTAGGTAGTGGGTATGTATTCAGTATTGGGGCTCCCGCTCCCGGCTATCGAGTGAGTGAGGAGTTGGTGGCTTTATCAGGGATTCAGATTCCGTGCTGTTGAAAATTAGTGTAGTTGGTGCTGTCCAAAAATTTGGACCGTCTGATCTTAAAAAGCATCTCGACATCTGAACCAGGTCCAGATTTTTGTACAGCACCAATTTTCAACGGCATACAATCCGAATTCGCTTTATCAGTTCTTCTCGAGTGTTTTTCATTTTTTTTTTGTTAATGGATGGATGTGAAATAAGAGACTAGAGGAAGTCTATCATTTCTGTGTTTTGCTATTTATACGTATAAGTTTTGGATTAATTTATTTTAAAGTAACAAAAACTATATTTTCTGAAAAATAAAGAACTTTTAAAATTAGTTAAGAATAAACTGAATCAAATCAAATATACTACTATGAAGGCATTTTTTTTATGGAAAGTAAATAATATTAAAAAAACACTAATGGTAGGGTGAATGGGTTCGTTAGCAATTGTGCTCTTGGCTAGCCTGCATTATTCTATTTTTAAGAAAAAAATATGAAATATTACCACTCACACATTATGTTTGTATATTAATGAAGATTGAAATAGAATAGATCAGAAAAAGATGGAAGCAAATGAGTTGGACGAAATATAACCAAACAATTATTATTTCATTACTCAAATATTTTTAACAAAGACTCGTTTTACTCGTTTCTTTTCATACATCCAAATTAATTAAAAAAAATATATTATTAACGATATATATGTGATTCATGTATTACATATTTATTTCTCTTACACAAAATTTCGGGTTCAAGTTTTACAAATGGAATATACCTGTGATTTATAAAATAACAAAATATTAGATGAAATAAAATAAAATAAATTTTATCATTTTTTATTTTATTTGAGCAATCCAAATAACTTCATTTTATTTTTAATCCTTTTATTGTCAATCTAAATTTAGCCTAAGTAACATGCGTTAGGAACAAGAAAGGTGGATAATAAATGGGTCAACAAACTTACGTTCAAGCTCCATGTGTCTTTTGAGAGTCAAATGGGTTAGTTTGTTTTAGCAATTAACAGTACAAATCATTATCCAACCCCATCATGGGCACCTA
This sequence comes from Sesbania bispinosa, assembly GCA_026901365.1. Taxonomy (NCBI): domain Eukaryota; kingdom Viridiplantae; phylum Streptophyta; class Magnoliopsida; order Fabales; family Fabaceae; genus Sesbania; species Sesbania bispinosa. The sequence continues at coordinate 39,893 of QLOH01000670.1, read as the reverse complement.
CCTGCTGTACATCATCGAACAATTGACTATGATTCTTTTATTAGTTTCTTTTTATTTTGTTTTACCATAAGGTTTCTTTTTTATTTTTTAGATTTTGCGTTAATTAAGTACTTTTATGACATTTTGATATATATTTAATTAGATTCATATTTCAAATACTATAGTTATTGTTTCAAAATTCAAACCTGAATTGTTATTTAGATGACCTGTTGTAAAGAAAAAAGGAGTCAGCTAGGAACAAATACTATTCCATTCCTTATTATTTTTTCGATAATCTATGTAGTTGGCACACCAACCAGTCAACCACGCACCTCACCTGTACGGATTCATTTAATTGCCCCCTTACCCCTTCCTAGTTTTTTTTTTTCAGAAAAAGGAAATTATCCAACCTAGCGTTTCTGCGTGCATATTACTCCATTCGGCTTTTTTTTATAAGATATACTTCTTATAAGTTTTTATGATCCATTTTATAAAGCAGTTTATAATCTCAATATAACATTTGTTATCACTTTTCTTATTTATTATTATTAATTTTAATATTTTTTCAATTATCAAATGATAGCGGAGTTAGTTAATGATATTACTAGCTATTAAATAAGGGTAAACTTAAAAATTAAACTATTTTAATTTTTTAAAACTCTAATGAAATTAATTAATTTTACCCACTTTTATTGGTATGTGTAATTCAGTTAAATGTGTATTATAAAAAGAACCGAAGGAAGTAGTAAACAATAGTAACACATTCTTCCTACCACATTATTGTGATTGGTTAGAAGTTATAAATTTCATTGTATTGGGAGTAAGAACCACGTAATAGTTTAATGAGATTTAGATAAATTTCAACTAATCATAAAAAATGATGAGAATATATGTTAAAGAGTGTGTTAATAACACTCTTCTCATACATTTTATACTAGTGGCCGGCCACTAAAAGAATGCGTTGATTTAGACGTGAAAACGTAGTGGCGGCTTGGTCGTCGCTACAACATTAAATGTGTAGTTCAACGTGTAGCTGTGCCATTAATACGCTGTGACAGCCAGGTCTTCACTACGCGTATTGTAACGACGGTCAGATCGTCGCTACACTAAAAAGACTATTTTTTTCCTGAAAATTAAATAAATATACGTAGCGACGACCAAGTTGTCGCTGCGTTTTTAATTAAAATTAAAATTGGTGCGTCAGAGAATTTTTTTAACTTAGCGATGACCTGCTAAGTTTAAAACTTATGCGCAGAAAACCCTTTCCCCCTCCCTCTTCTTCTTCCTCCTCTCTCTCCTTCCTCCTCCTAGCTCCGGCCACCTCCACTTTCTTTCCCTCTCTCTCGTTCATTTTCAAATCCTCATCGGTTAAACACTCCCCCTAGTTCATAGGTTCATTTTGAACCGATCAGAATCTCCGTGGGTTGCCTCTCTGTCCCTCTGTCCCTCCTCCCTCTTCCTCCTTCGTCGTCCACCACCACCCGTCGTCATTCAGATAATTATTTAATTAATTAATATTTTTTCATTATAGTTATATAATTATGTAGTCAGTTATTTAATTGTATAGATAATTATTTTAGTTGTATATGTATTTAAGTATATAGGTACTTATTTAATAATTATTAGTAATAATTATTAGTAATTAGGTATTAATTATTAGGTTATTAATTATTAGTACTGTACATGGTGCCCACCGGCACCCCTGCAGATCCCAACCCGTTGCATCAGCTAGAGCCTTGTTAAACAACATTCGTCCTGGTGTGACCAGCCTCATTCAGGCTCAGCCACACCCACACTACGATGACGACTTAGATGACCAGCCTATGGGTGAGGATGAGGATCATAGCACACCACCACAACAGTGTCCGTCTATTATGTTTTTGTACACTATATATGTGTGTGTGTGTGAGAGAGAGAGTGTGTGTGTGTGTGTTTTTTTATATAGTATTTATTGTTCTTCTTTATATTTTAGATCGTTAACAAATATGATATAAATTTATAAAATAAATAAAAAATTGAATTTCTATAATAATTCAATCGTAAATCCGTAAATTAAGATAACATTAAATATAAAACCCTAAATTCAATTAAAAAATTAATATAATCATTAGCGGCGGTTATGACCATGGCCATCACTAGTTATAATTTTTTTAAAAATAATATAATTATTAACGACAACCTAGGTCATCGCTATGATGTAACGGCTTAACGATGGCCTTTAATCCTTTCACTTTATGACAGACTTCAGCATAGCGACGACTTTAGCGTCGGGCAAGCAGACGCCACGTGGAGATGAGTGTATTTGCTTGTCACTACGGTATTAACGACGAGCATTTTAACGAAGTTCTTGTGGTCGATCGTCGCTAAGTCGTTGCTAATTGCATTGTAGCGACGACTTTTGGCAGTTATTAATACCCGAATTTCTTGTAGTGGACGGTAACTAGGTTGACCTCTAATTCAAAGTAGTGAAGTTGAATGAAAAGTTTACTACCCTTCTAGCTAGAGCACGGGGAATGCTCATGATTTTGGACATGACAATTATACTACTAGGCAGTGGCGGATCCAGGGTCCTGAATCAGTGGGGATAATATATTAAATAAAATCATTGTCTCTATAATGAGAGCAATTATAACATTGTCTCTATAAAGAGTGGTTATGAAAGGAAGTTTGAGAATCTTTCTTTCAAATCTTTTTTTGATGAGAATGACATATCACACAAGTTTTTGTGCCCAACAACAAAATGAGGTTGTGGAGACAAAAAGTAGAAACCTTATTAAAAAAGACTAGAATTATTTTAAATAAATATGATGTTTATATAAGTATTTTGGTTGAAGCTATCAACACTTCATGCTACAGTCTCAAATATTTTTTTGTTAATTTCCCTTCTATCCCTTTGTTTTTATTTTGAAAGTGTTTGTGATTGGATTATTTTTGCCTTTGTTGAAGACAAATATATAAAAAGTGACATTTATATTTTGTGATATCATATTATTATTTTTTTTTGTTTTGCTTTGCCTTTATTATATCATTGTAAAAGATGATCCCTCTGATAAATAATTGTTTATTTAAGTAAAATTTCTATTAACTTGTGTATATCATTTTCAAAAATCTTTTTAATGTCTCATGCTTTATGACTTAAGTTTAATCCAAAATTAGGGTTACTTGTTTTATTTTGTATGGAAATTGCAGTAATACTTTATTATACCCCGAATTCTCCTAATGAAAATTGTAGACGCGTATCTGTATTTATTCCTTTCACGCAAATTTTGATAATTTTGGTTATCCTCACAATTATTTTTGAAACATATGATTGAGACTTTGCTACTGCAAGTTAATAAAAATTTCCTTTGCAATATTCATTCAAGGAAATCAAATTTTTATGTTATTTTATTATATTTTCAATCAATTGAGCTCTAAACTAGACTGTTAAATTACTAGATCTCGTTCAATCAATTGATGATTTGCATGATTTTACTACAGTGCAACATTTATTCTAATAATGCTAGAATTTATTTAACTATATATGTATTTAGTTGTTCAATCAATTAATGTCAGCTCAAAACATAATCATCATTTTAGAGTTGAACATTACAAGAAAACTTATTTTTAGCGTTGACCAAAAGCAGATGCTAAATAAGAAAAATGGATACTAACAGTTTATTAGCGTCGGCTCCGAAACCCTTGACGCAAACTCAATAGCGTACAATTAAGAAGACCAGTCGACGCAAAAGCCACCACTTTAGCTAGGCCAACAGTAAATTAGCATTGACTTTTAGTGTAGGCCCTAATTTAAAAAAAAAAAATTCATTTTTTCCCAAACATATCAATTGTGTGAATCGAACTTGCATTCCGCATGACAGAAAGAAGGAGCATTACTATTTTGCTAGTTATGTTTCTAGTAATATATAGTGCAAAATATTATATATATACTGAAATTGTTTTGTTAAAAGTAAGAATTAGCGTTGGCCTAACCGACACTAATGTTAATAATAGTCGACGCTACATTATTTTTTCAAAATAGTTTTTTTTTTTCAACGGTGATTCATTTAGCGTCGAGCCGAAGCTACTTAAAAAAAATTATTTATTTTTCAACGGTGATGCCTTTAGCGTTAATGACATTGCGTCGTCCGGACTGACTCTAGTAGTGTCGGTGTCGTAGACAACACTAATATTTTGCATTTAATTTGTTGTTTTCTTGTAGTGGAATTTGGTCTTGTTGAATTAAGTATTTCAACAACATGACATAATGATACAAAAAATGTTGAAATCGATTTACAACTAGTTAGTTGTTCTTTTGTTTTATGTTTTATATTAATTGTCCAAATGTATTAATTAATTCATTTAGAATAATATCATATAATGTATATTGATTCTAAAATAAAGTTGATATCCAACTGTGTTGTTACTCTTTTAAACATAAAAGAAATAAGATTCATGGACTTTTTCTGGAGAACGACATTTGGTGCTCAGATGAAGATCTCTTTGCCACCAGGGAGTATACCTGCCAGTCAAATTTTCAGGTAGAAAATATCCACACACTTGGGACTGATGCAATTCAAGGCCTTTTAGCTCCAATGTCCAAAGAAGAGGTTAGAAAGACAATTATGAGTATGAAGTCCTTTAAGGCTCCTTGCCTTGATGGCTTTCAACCATATTATTTTAAGAAATACTGGCATCTCATAGGGGATGATATTTGGAAAGTAGTTGTCAATGCCTTTCTCCATGGAAGGATAGACCCCACTCCTCTAGATACCTTGATTGTTCTTATTCCGAAAGTGGATAGTCCTACAACATTTAAAGAATTTAGACCCATAAGTCTATGTAATGTGACACAAGATTATTTCTAAAGTCTTGGTAAGTCGTCTTCGTCCTTTTATTACTGAAAATTATAGGACCTCTTCAAGGGAGTTTTATCCTGGGGCAAAGGAAAACCCGACAACTCTATTATTGCTCAAGAGGTTCTTCATTAACTTCATAAACTAAAGCTACACCAGGGGCTTTAACAGTGAACATTGATATGGAAAAGGCTTATAATAGAGTAGATTGGGGATATTTAGAATCAACCTTTCATGATTTTGGTTTTCCCAGGAGCATTATTAATCTCATTATGTTTGGGGTGACTGGTTCGCACCTAAGTATTCTTTGGAACGTGATTCGTTTGGAAACTTTTACTCCTCTCAGTGGTCTTCGACAAGTGGATCCTTTATGTCCCTACTTTTTTATCATTTGTATGGAGAAGATTAGTTTGTATATCAGACAAAAGGTGGCAAGGGGTGTTTGGAAACCATTTGTCTTATCTAGAGGTGGACCAACACTATCTCATAATTTCATTGTTGATGATATTTTATGTTTCTGTAAAGCTTCTAATCAACAAGTGCATTTATTACAAGAAGTGTTACACAATTTTTGCGATGTATCAAGTCTAAAAGTCAATGTAAATAAGTCTCATTTTGTGCTCTCTCCTACTGTGAGTAGACAATGAAAGGATTTATTTGCTCAGTGGACTGGATTCCGAGTTGCAGCTGATTTGGGAAAGTACTTGGGGTTCCCTATTATCACTGGGCGGATTAAGAGATAGCATTTTGATCTTTTATTTGAGAAACTTCAACACCGACTGGCCTCCTGGAAAACACACTTATTGAATAAAGTAGGTAAACTTTTTTTATCAAGTCGGTTATGGCAACTATCCCACTGTATCAGATGCAAACTTTATGGTTTTCATCTAGCATTTGCGACCTATTAAATCGCTTCTCTAGGAAATTCTTATGGTCAAAATTTAGGACACCATGGGATGGCACCTTGTTCCCTGGAATAAAGTTGTAGCTCTTAAGGCTTGTGATGGTTTAGGTCTTCGCAAAGTTCATTGGGTCAATGTTTCACTTCCAGGCAAGCTTATTCGGCAGATCTTGCGGGGTTGCAACAAACCATGGGTTCAAATCTTATATGCTAAATATTTGAAGAATATGTCTATTCTAGACTGTGCTCCCAAGAAGAATTCATCTTGCGTCTGGAATAGTATTATGAAAGCCTTGAGCTTCCTTTGTGATGGTTTTAATTTTAGGTGTCTGGAATCTCATCTCTTTGGTTTTCGGACTGGACCCGTAGTGGCCAACTATATACTCGGTTGCCATTTGTTCATATCTCAGACTTGGTGTCAAAGGTGCAAGATATTTGGGGTGGAAATGGATGGGTTTTGGATGGCTTATATACTATGCTAAATGAGGAAGTTTGCCTTGCTATTTTGAAATCTCTGAGACCTATGAATACGTATATTTCGGATGACTGGTTCTGGGAAAGTGAGCGAAATGGGATGTATTCGGTTTCTTTTGTATATAACTGGCTTATGCAAAACTATAGGAATTTTGGTTCTGAAGATGTTGTGTGGAAGCACAACTGGGCCCTTATTAAACTTCCTGATAAATTGAAATTCTTCTCCTGGCAATGTCTCCATAATGCTCTCCCCATGAATCAGAAGCAATTCTCCTGCAAGATCTCTTCCTCCCCTGCTTGTCCACGGTGCTCTTCTCAGGCTGAAACTTTGATTCACTGTCTTCGGGATTGCCTTCACTCTAAGGAACTCTGGTTGCACAGTGATTGTATTCGGGACAATGATTTTTTCCATTCTGATGCTTTATCCTGGTTTCACACCTCACTGCGGCAGGATGGTCCTTGTTTCATTACTTTCTTTTGGTGGCAATGGAAGTGGTGAAATCAGTTTGTGTTTGAAAGATCTCCTTGGAATATTCATTTTGTGTTTCATCAGGATTCCATTTCTCTTATTGAATTTTATTTGTTTGCAAAGATTAATCGACTATTTCTTCAACCAGAGGTTGCTATTCGCTTGACCCCCCGTGAGTATTCTTGGTTTAAGCTCCCTCGAACTAATGACATGGGTGTGGGAGGTGTTCTTCGTGACTCAGAAGGTACTTGGGCATGGGGCTTTAATAGCTTTGAAGGTACTGGAGGTGTGTTATTATCAGAGCTCATCGCAATTTTCCATGGTCTTGACACTGCGTCTCGTTTGGGATTGCAACATGTGGTCTGTGAAACAATTTCTTTGGCAGTAATTGATCTCGTGTCTGGCTAGTGTAGAGATCAGTGTGGTTTTTATCTTCAGGATATCTCCAGAATCAAGGTTTTGCAGTTGAATTTTAGTTCCCTTGTCTTTCGGCATACTCCAAGGCAACTGAATCTTACTACTGATAAACTTGCTCGGATGGCTCATCAACATAAATGTTTTCTCCGGGAATGGAAGGATCCCCCAGGAAGTGCATCAATTTTTGTCTCTTGACCTTCTTGGTCCATTAGTTTAAGTTTTGTTTTATTTTGTTTCTTTGGTTCTCTGTCTTTATTTCCCCTCATAAAAAAAAGGAATAAAACTCATAAAAGTTGTGAGGGGTTCTGAGGGAGATGGGAATTATGAGGTAAAATGGGATGGCAAAAATACTAAACTCCTTTTAAAGTGTGTATTAAAGAGACATTTGCTAGGAATAAGCCATATACACATTTTATTAAAGAAAGGTGGGAGAATGTACAAGAAAAACTTCGTGAAAGAATAGATTGTGGTTAGGATCACACAGTTAAAAAAATAGATGGGACACCTTAAAAAGAGAGCTTCATTCACTCACAAAGATGGTTGATAAATAGACTAACCTTAGATATGGGATCATGAGGAAAAGCCTTCCAAGCTCTTGAAGAACGATGTGTTGCTAAGAGTAAGGCGCGCTTGTGCTTTGATTTACTATGTAATATATTTCATGACATGATAAGGAATTGGTCACTTATCCAATTTTTGTCGTGCTTGATGTTTGTGACTTTGATATTTAATTATTAAACTTATTTCAGTTTTTCTAATGTTGGTGTGACTTTTATATTTGTCATACTTGGTGTTTGTGAATTTCATATTTATTGGATATGTATTATTTAAGGATATTTATATGAAAATTTTAATATATTTGTTCCCTTTTATGGTATTGATTAAACTTATATTTTGTTACACAAGGTAAATGATAGTCAGATGAAAGTAATGATAGTTCTAAGATGAAAATTGAGTCCAAAGTAATATTAGACATCGAGCTCCTACTATAAGAAATTTGATTGCCTTTTTAGTTACAAATTACATATTGAAATATGTTGTGAAAGAAAAAAGATAACAACTTTAATTCTTCTCAGGCTACAAGTGGTTAGTAGAATTAATAGAAAGAAATGAAAAATAATTTTTCCAGCAACTCTGAAAGAGAAAACACCTATTTCAACTATTGTTATCAGAGTTAATTAATAACTAATTAAGGATTGACACCTATCAAACCCATAAAAATGGAAGACTGTGTTGCTTTCATCTTATATATGATACGTCAAGAAGCCATATAGATATTTTCAAGTGGTGAATGTTGTGGTGCCCTTTACCTATAATGGGCATGAGTGCCCATCCACACCTAATCAATTAATTATTGACATGTATACACTCTCATTTTAGTCATGTGAATTGTAACGTCCTAATTTATGAATCCAAGAATAATGTCCGTTGGAAACACTATTCCCGAATTTCTGAAATTATTTCGCGCCATTTTCGATATCGGTGAACAAATCATACAATCGCTTAGGTAATCCAACGCTTACTTAAGCCTTCACTACAATTCAATCTACAATACAACATGAAACATTATATTCAAATCTAAGGGAAATGAACCTAGACACGGAGTGTCATATTTCCCCAAAACTCCTACCGGAAATCCGGCAGAGTTCCCCCTGAAAACTGGACGTTTCCCAATTTTCGGCTTCACCTGAAAACCAGCAAAACCACCAATACAGTTCATAATAATATGATTTCTAATCTATTTCCAAGGAAAATGGGCCTCTGTGGCCAACTATAAGTTTCTACACCAATTAACTGTAACTACATTTAATCCTTTACTGAAGAATTACATTAATTTACATCATTAAACCAATATCTACACTAAAAGAACTCCAATGACCGTCTTCATAATCTACCTCAAGTCAGTTCTCAGCTCCTTTGCTAAGTACCGGAACAATGACCTGCACACTGAAAGATATTTCCCATAGCGTGGGATGAGACTACGTCCTAGTAAGTGTGATAACCGTGTGTGGTCTCGGGGAGGAGATAGGTCATTGTATATACAACATATATGTACATGGATGCATGAAAAGACATCAAAACACATGCTATATAACTTCCGAATATCAAGTAAATGCACCTTGAAAATGAGAGCAAGAATCATGAGTCAGTCACGTAAGCAATCAATGCAGAGTCAGTCCTCAAGTGTTATAACCCGAACACCCACAGGGTCTTTTCACTGTTACCTCTTTTGAGCGCTCGGCCATGTGACCAAGGACTGTTGTCCAGGGCCACCCTCATTAAGTTTTATTAATAAACATGTACAATTCATTTTTAATTGAGGAATCCCATATACCCCTTGGCCTAGAGATAAATGTGACTGCCTCTCTTGCAACATGAATTCAAGGACCGGAGACAAAGTCTCAGGAACATGAGTCTAGGGATCAACCTCATTAATTCACATGAGTCCAAGGACCGGAGACAAAGTCTCAGAAACATGAGTCTAGGGACCAAAAGTCTAAGAGTGTAACATGCTCAATTTAAACATGAAATCCAATGACCCAAAATAATTCTTTTTAAAACATGAAGTCCAAGGATTCAAAATCATTAAGTTCAACATGAGGTCTAGGGGACCCAAAAATCCTTTTACAATAAAACATGAGGTCCTAAGACCCAATTTCCTTCTTTCAAAAGCATGAGGTTTTAAGACCCAAAATTCTTTCCTTTCAAAACATGCATAAATGGGGACATGAAGACTGAAAATAAATCCATGAACAAGAGTGTATGCATGAATGAAAAACATTTCAAGGTTACAACATCACAATCAACAATTTCACAAAAATCCCCAAATCCTCTAACCTAGGGTTTTATCCAAAATCAAGCAATCCAAGGCAATCCAAAGCAATCCATACATAAATCCTATTTTTAACCTCCAATAAACACATAATCAAGGCTCAATCATCCATCATGCAAGAAAATCCTCAAATCCCCAATTTCCTAACCTAGGGTTTGGCCAACAATCCATATATTCAATTAATCTAGCAATCAACCCTAGGTTTTTCATAAACTCATACATAATCAACTATAATAACAAGGGGAGGAAGAATAGGGGGCATACATAGGAGAATAACTAAGAAATAAGTGAGTGAGAACCACACTCACCTCAAGGGAGCTCTAATGGAGGAGAAGGAGGATGGAGGATGGAGGAATGGAGGTGAAAGAGAAGAATGGAGATGATCCCAAGCCCTTCAAAGGTGATGAAATCCTCAAGCTTTGCTTCCTTCCTCCTTCCCTAAGCCTTCTCTCACTAAAACCCTCTCCCTCTCTCACTAAGAACTAAGTGAACGGAGAAAATGAAAGGGAAAGGAAGAAATCCGCGTTTTAAAGAAACGCCACTGTTACGCGCACGCTGGGGCGCACTCCTGCTGTCCCGCGCGCGCTTCAACACGTATCGGCGTGCTCCAGCGCACTCTACGCGCTCCAGCGCGTAAACTTGCTGTTTGGAGGTGCAAACGAGCTCGGAATACTATTATATAGAATATCAAACTGAAGCCCCGAAAATTAGCTTTCTAATAAAAGTGGAATCACCTTAATTGGACACTTATGGCTCTAGATATTTGCGAATTAGTGCACCAAGGTCATTAGACCTAACTCCCAAAATTAAGCAATAACCTCGGTTTGTGCTCCTCTTGGTTCCAATTCATTTTTCTCCTTCTCAAACCTAATTCCTCTCCATGAAAACCTTATTCTAACTTAGTTCTTCTCATCCAAACCCTTCCCCACTCTAATTCTTGATAAATCAATTCCCTAATTTCTTGCCTGAAATCACACTTAACCACTGTATTCTCACCCTACTTCTAACTTCCCTATTGGCTGGGTTCACCACCTAAGGCTTTCCTTCTATTTCCTGAGTTCCAATTTCTTGGATGTTACATGAATTTAAACAATTTTTTTAAATTTACAGTTGTGATCCATTTTTTTCTTTTAATCAACATTTTTAATTATACAATTAACTCAAATCAAATTCTCCCTAAAATAATGAGGTTTTCATTCTCATATTCTTCTTAGCAACCCATCATTTAATCCATATTGAACTCATCTATGGTGGCCGTCAGCGATTTTCTATGGCTTCCTGTGGACGTTGCACATGTGAAGCCATCATCGTGATCCCCTTTGTGCTGTGTGGTGGCCATTGCACCAATTGAAGGTAGGAAGATGAGGGTGTCACAAGCGATTTGCAGGACGGGCGCATAAGCACAAACCTCTTTGGTTCTGGGATGAAATCGCCATGGACGGAGAATGAAACATGGAGTACGTGGCTATGGTTCGAAACCGGATGTGGACAACTAGCCAAGCTGTTTAATTACAAGACCAAAAACAAAGTTAGTTTCTTGCTTTTGTACCAAAAACAAAAGGGTCATTTAGGAGGGTGAGAAAGAGGACCAAGCTCGGTGGTTGTAATTCAATGATGTGCCACGGGGAAAAAAAAGGAAAGAGCGTGGGGTTAGAACCTGATTGTGTTTAGAAGAGAATTTGATTTGGGTTAAATTTATGATTAAAGTGTTTAGTAAAATAAAGTAAAAATTTTAGGTTATAAGTGAAAATTTAAAAAAAAAATATTTAAGTGTGTGTTTGGTTTGACGTTAAAATGGGCCAAACTTAAGTTTGGGTTCTCTAATGCAACTTTTTCTAGCATTGTAAACGTGAGTTTTTAGAAACGTGAGTTTACCACATTTCAACACTAAACCAAGCATGCTCTAAATCTACATGACTGAAGTAGGAGTATAGAAAAAATAAATGGTTTGGAGTGGATGGGAACTCATGCCCATTGTAGCTAAGGGCACCACAACATTCACCTATTTTTTCAATAACAATTTGAACCATATATCTAGTAGTGATGAGACCATTCACAACCATTTTCATATAATTTTAATAGTTGTATACAAGTTGGGAAATCATATAATTAGGCTCACTGATCCTATATACTTTGCTACCTCTTAATATATTAAAGATGAAGATCAACATTGGTCTTACTTAATACTACATAAAGGGGAATAGATAATACTCACATTGGTATATACCAACAAATAAGCAAATGCATTTTTTAAAAGGAAAGGATATACGAACGTGATATATAAAGTTAAATTGAAAAAAATAGCTTTATTCATTTTTTATATTATTAGTTAAATATAGAGTACTGTAAATTTAAATAAGAAGGTTAAAAATTAGGAAAAACTCATTCAGATTTGAAGACGTGCGTAGTGGGTGCAGGTACGTTTACAGTACTATATACATACGGGGCTGTTAATGTACTCCCACTTAATTTTTAGAAGGAATACATCAGCACCCCACACCTTTTTATTTGGACAAAAAACCATTCATTAAAAAAAAAAAACTAAAGCGGGAGGGTATTTTAGTAATGTCATAAGTAAGCTCTTCTTTTCCATTTTCCTGCTATTTGCCACAATGAATCGAGAAAGGAAAATTCACTGTAATATCTAAAATTGCAACTTGCGTGGTGGGTTGAGACAAGAACGTATTAACTGATTTGTAGGGTATTTCATCACACTTGAACACTGATCATTTCCCGTTGTTTCTACAATCGCTCAAGTCACTAGATTGTATGTTATTTACCTCACCTCAACATTGATATTTTGTGCTAAATTGTATGGTATTTTCTTGCAATTCGACATTTATTTGTTTCAGCCAAGATAAAGAAAGTAATGTGGGTTCAGTGTGATCTTCATGTTATATGGAAATTTAATGGGTCTGCATATACTTAACGCATCGGCATCGCTGGTCTTCCTTTTTATGTTTTGTATAGTAGGAGCTGAAATGTTAATTTAAACTTTTTTGTTCGTAGCATCACTGGTCTTCGGCTTCATGGTCCTTTCATCTATCTTGAGCTCAAATCTCAAACTAGAATTAGAAAGAAGTTAAAATAATTAAAGGCGTAAGAAGGGGAGAGAGTTACTTAATCATGAGGGGATTGAATCTGTAAGAATAAGTAAGAACCAATTCGAGTACAAAGGCGCGATCACGATAGGGTAACTAGGGGTGGGAATAGGCGAGGCCCGATAGGGGCCTATGGCCTAGCCTAATTAAAGTCTAGTCTGGCCCAGCCTATTTAATAAAAAAGCCAGGTTCAGGCATTTTAAAAAGCCTAGGCTTAGGCCAACTCACAAGCCTACAAAGCCTCATAGGCCGGCCTATTTATATTTAAAAATTAGTAAATATATTAAAATTATATAAATATTAATTACTTGTAACTTATAAGTTATAACGAATTTGAATACACTTAATATTATTATATTAGTATATATCTATAATTTGTAAATTGCTTTTATATTTTATTTGTTTGTATTGGTTTGGGTTAAGGATTTTGCTGGCCCAATATCATGTATTTTAGTATTGAGTATTGACTAAGATGTTAGATAAGAAAAATCAGGATACATGCAATTTTTGGACTTAGAAATCGATTTATTGTCCTTTTTCATATAAAGGCCTTTAAATAGGCTAACATGCATGACCAGGTTTTTAAAAAGGTCAGACTAGGCCTAAAAAAAAGCCTATCATAGGTAATAGGCCAGACTTAGGCCTTGAATTTGTAAAATAGGCCAGGCCCTATTTAATCAAAGCCTAGCCTGACCTAGCCTATTCCCACCTCTAAGGGTAATCTTAGGAAAGAGGGGCAGTTGTGACAACGTCGTTGGGTGACTGAATGGGAAATTTTAGGTTTAAAAAAAACAAAAATGAAATTTCAAATTACTTAAATACCCTCATGCTTTAGTTGTTTTTCTAAAAAAATGAATGATTTTTTGTCCAAATAAAAAGTGTAGGATGCTAATGTACTCCTAAAAATCAAATAGAAGTACATTAGCAATCTCACACACACATATATATATATATATAATAAAAAGACCCAAGTTGGCGTAGTGGTGAGAACAAAGCATCGTTTTAAGCATCAACGGGCCACAAGTTTGATCCAGCTAGAAGCAAATTTCAACATTTTTGTAGTATGGAGTAATGCGTGTCGATCTTTTTTCGATCAAACCGGAGCGAGTCACCGAGCTAAGCGAGTTTCACCATTCAACTGCATAGTAACCAAGTTAACCGATTGACCGATATGATTCATTGGCTGTAGGGGTGATTATGGGTTTGGTAGACCCAATGAGCCCGATCAACCCAACCCAACCCAATTAAAAATATGGGTTGGGTTTGGTTCCATATAGACAAAACCAATCAGATTGGGTTGGGTATCGAGTTTTCGTACCTCCAACCCGATCAAACCAACTAATCCAACCATTAATAAAATAAAAAATTTAATGATTTTTTTTGTACTAATAAGTTACACATTTTAATACGTAATATTATATAAATTGATTTCCTTATTATCAAATTATAGACTTTTATTTTTATCATACTTATAATGACAACTTATATTTTTTATTTAAAGTATTTTTCCTTTTTCCTTTTTTATTTTATTAACAAACACAAGCATTTAAAAAATGTTGGATCCAATTGATCCAAATTGGGTTGGGTTGGGTTGAGTACGTTCCTAAAAATGAAAAACCTAACTCAACTCAACCCAACTCAATATCTCTTCATCGGGTTGGGTCCGTTAGTACCTTAAACCCAACCCAACCCAATCCATGATCACCCTACTTTATTGGACCAGACAGGGGTCTGGTTTCCGGTTAGACTGGCCGATCCGATTCAATTTTAATAACACTGATATATATATATATATATATATATATATATAAACTATCATTTTTCACATTTTATTCGGGCTCAAGATTTCAAATCAAGAGATCAAATATTTAATTCTTATCATTATATTTTGAGAACTTTTATAATTCATATTGATTTTTTTTCTATGCATACAAAACAAGATGGAGAATATTCCATATTATAAATATATGACTAATTGCAAGCTTCAAACTCAAATTTCGGTTATATGGGTATGTTTTCCCACTCTAAATTTATAATAAAGGATGGACTTAAGTGATTTAAGTATTCTTTAAAACTTTTATTCAAGTGGTACATATTTGATTGTTTTAAATAAGGTCTCAAGCAGGGGCGGGGTTACGTTGGGACGAAGGGGGCCATGCCCCCCCTATATTTTTTTTAAAATTTTATAATATACTATATATATACATATATATTGATATTATTATTTTACTTTTGTTTATCAATTTTATTTGATGAAATTTTTTATTTTTTATATATTTTTCTATTTAAAAATTTAAGAGTATTAATTATAATTTTTTTACTTTTAATCTTAATAAGAGAGATAATAAGTGGAGAAAATTAATGATTAAAATAAAGAGATGTTATAATATATTAGGAAAAAAAACACAACAATTTTAATGTAAATCAACATATTATTTCATTTTTTAATATGTTTGTTTTCATGTAATGAAACAGATAAATAAGAATGAAAATAATATTATATAAATTTATATAGTGGAAGGCCATATAGAAGGAGATATAAACTATATTTGTATGGTAAAGGACATATTATCTTAAGTTTTATAATATAAATTCTATTTTTATTTTCTAGGTAAAAATATAATGCTGGGTAATTAAAATTTATAATTTTTTATAACTTTGAAGTATTATTATTTTTTTAGTTATAAAATATTTTATTAAAATTAAAATAAAAAGTAAATAATTAAACTAAATAATATAAAATAAATAATAAAAGAGAATAATAATTAAAAGAATTCATAAAAATTTTAAATTACTTGCATTATATATATATATATATATATATATATATATATATGAATTATGAGTGTTTATCGTAGTTTCTATTTCTATTTTTAATTTATATATAATAATAAAATTACATTTGAGGTGAACTAATTGATTAAAAAAGACTTTAATGTTGGCCCCCTTACCCTTAGTTTCTGGCTTCAAGTTCAAGTATTATGAAAGGAGAAAATCCCCGCTAATAAAACACCATGATGTGAACATTTGCGATGAAACGTGATTGGCCCTTATAAAGAATACACATGATTCACACACAAAAAAAACACATAATTAACAAAGTTCTAAAATGATATAAAGATGTACTTCATCATAATTAGTGATAATATCCAACACAAATATATGTCAAATATATATATATATATATATATATATATATAATAAAAAATGCGATTAGAGATCAATTTGTCAAGACGAGTGCAAAAATGCTACTTTTTTTTTCTTTCAATTTAGTTTTGAAAAAAAATCTCTTAATTATGTATATGTGTGTATATTTGTTTTTGACTTTTTAATGTTAACAACAATTGATATGAGTAGCATTATCTTTTTATTTGGGTACCTATTATTTGATAATAGATCAAATATAAATACGAAGTAATTTTTTTAAATTAAAATCATTTAATGTAATCATTTTCAATGAAAATGTTTAATTATAGTACTTGGGTATTATATATTTTTTAAATTTTTAATACGAATAAAAAGTATATTTATACAAACACGTTTCTTATTAGGTAGTGCTCTATTTATGATTTTTAGAATGTGTTTAGTAAATTAGTTAAAAAGTTAGTTGAAAGTTGAAAAATTATCCGAAAAACTTAAAATTAGCTAAAATCTTATAAGCTAGCTCAATTCATTATTTTATTTAGAGTGTTTGATAAAACAAATTGAAAAATGTAAAATAACATATAAAGACATCATTAAAATGATAAATAATGGTGAGAGAGGGTTATTAAGAGATAAAATTGTAAAAGAAAGATTTCAGCTACTATATGGGAAAAAGGAGTTTATTTTAAAAAGCTACCTCAAGTAGCTTCTCCAATAATGTTAATAGCTACTTAAGAAAGTCACTTTACCAAATATTGATTAAATGATTTTAGTTACTAATTTAAGCTTTTATCGACCAGAAATATCTTACCAAACATATTCTTATTATAATTTGATAACAACAAACATGCTTATACGCAATGTTATAAAACTAGGACCGGTGATCGATTCGGTCATGACACTGGGTTAATGGGTCATTGGTCCAACCAGTGAGTCACTGGTTGAACCGGTTAAACCGGTATATATATATATATTAAAATTTATAAATTTTATATTGAAAAATCTAAAATTTATGAAAATATAAATATCGCAAGTAATATAAACCAAAATTTTTAATACCAAAATAATAATTCAATAGACAAAAACATTGATTTATATTTTTTTTAGTAAACATTTACATTTTAAAAGATTTTATAATATATTAAATAATAAATTAGTATATTAATAACATAATATAATCAAATAATATGAAAATATGTTTATATTTAATAGTATATACTATAAATACAAAACAATTGGATTATGACGTACATTAGTGATTTGTTTGGTGGGAGTAGAGAAATGGAGAGAAAAGAAATGAGTAGAAGAGAAGTGGGAAGAAGAGAAATAGAGGTGAAATAGAGGAGAAATAAAGGTTGTTTGGTGTGAGTGAAATAAGTGAGAAATAGAAGAGAAATGTGAAAGTAGGTTGTTTGGTGTGATTGATGGAATAGAAGTGAAATAGAATTATTTTAATATTTTCTTGAGTTTTTTCCCGCCAATGTGGGTATATAATCGATTTTTATGCCAAAAAATCGATTGTCTGGAAGGCAATGAATTTTATTTTGTATTCCAGAACCAAAAAAATCGATTTTTAGGGCCAGAAATCGATTTTTTGCTAAAATAATTGATTATATATACAAAATAATGGATTATTGCACCACACCACTCAATTTCTCTGCATTTCTCGCCTGTTTTGCAGAGAATTTAACTTGGCCATGCGACCCACCATTAAATGGTATTTCTCCACATTTCCACTCAGGCACCAAACAACCACAACAGGTGTATTTCTCTCCAATTCCACCTATCTCATTTCACTTCTCCCCTATCAGGGGCTAGGAGTTTAGCACTTAGAATAGTATATATATTATAACACGCGCATATTATATCAAAGGAGCATTTAGCGAAGTGGTTGAGGCGCTCTTCTCTCCATAAAGTTGTTGAGAGTTCGAATCTCACGTTCAACGCTTTTTCAATTTTCAGAAGCTATGTACCGAGCCGGCAAGGAGTGGGCGGACCAAGTTGACTGAGTCAAGCGCCTCATATATCCGAGTTAATGACGTAATCGACAGTTCAATTTCATATCCGATCCTTCAACCCGGAAACCAGACCTGTGACCGGCCGGTCCGGTTTTCATAACAGTGCTTATACGTTATTATATCCAAATAAGTTAAAAATCATTTTTAAAGTAAAACGTTATTTTTATCTTTATAATCAAATACAAATTAACTTCTATTTTATATAAAATCTCTAAAAAATAAATCACTTTTTACACAATCTAGAAACACCTCTCTCTTTTATATTTGGGTAAAATATGTTTTTGGTCCCTGTAAAATTAGCGACTTTTGCTTTTAGTCCCTATATTTTTTTTTGTTAAAGCGTCCTTCCAAATTTTTTTTACAATTAGTCCCTCCCTTCAAATGGCGTGTGCCGACTTTTGCTTTTAGTCCCTATATTTTTTTTTGTTAAAGCGTCCTTCCAAATTTTTTTTACAATTAGTCCCTCCCTTCAAATGGCGTGTGCCAGATGCTGATGTGACACATTTTCTCTTTCCTAGATGTCAATCCTTGTATTTCTGGCGGTCTTAGACTGCCAGAAAATTATATTCACACCACCACAACCTTTCCCCACCATTTCCCCCTCTGTCTTCTCCCCCACCCCTTCTTCTACCTTCAAGTGTCTCCTACAAATTCCTTCAACAACAACATTCCATGTAACCTCAAGAGTAAACATTCATTCTTGCTCTCTCTCTACAGATACATATGTTTTGAGCCTTTGCAGGAATAAGGTTACATGGAATAAGCTCGACATTCTTTGCTCAGTTGCACATACTAGGGGTGAGCGTGGGACGGGTTGGGACGGGTTTTGTCCATCCCATACCCGATCCTAACTTTTTATTAGACCAAATTTCATACCCGAACCCGTCCATAAACCCGAAGAAACCCGAAAATATATAAGACTACTTGAAACCCGTACCCATCCACAACCCGAAGAAACCTGTCCACAAACTCTAAATCCCAATATTTTACTTTATTATGAACTTTCAAATATTGTTATGAGACAAATATCACTATATTATTATATAACTTTATGTATGGAATGTGTTTTCATAGTAGATAAAGCCTCTATTATAGATAAAAGTTAAATTAAAAAATCTCTAGAAAGTTAAAATGATGTTAAGCCTTTAAGTAATATAAAATTATAAATGTTATATATTATATATATACATATATGGGACGGGTTGGGTAACCCGAAGATTAACCCGAATCCGTTCTCAACCCGATACCGGGTTATTGAATAAGACCCGATTAAACCCTAATCTTTCATGTGGGACAGGGTCTAACCCGACCCGAATAGCTTGGGTTGGGACGGGCAGTGTTTTGCTCACCCATAGCACATACAACCTTACAACCTCTGCTCTTCTCTTCGCCTCCTCGCTTTCTTCTTCCTCTGTTCATAAAATTAAACCCCAAACATCAATAAACAATATATTCAATTTTAATTATCGAACAAATGATGATTGATTATCGATTTGTGTTCGTTCATGGCTCGAAGAATGTCGAGCTCGAGACGGGTCATGCTTGTGTAAGAATTTCCATCCCTCTATTTGCGCCGCGGATTTGAAATGATTGGTTAGCGACTTCATCGCAAATCTGGTGCATCAACATTACCATTCTTCTCTGTTTTTTTCTTCTTTTTATATATCTCTGTTTTTTGTTCCTCCGCGTGTGTGAGTGATAAAACAGTTTCTAAATGAATGTTATTGTAATAATCATAACATATTGTACAAAGAGTTATAGTACTGATCTCTTCAAAGAAGCCGTGTTCTTGAAACAGTTGTTGGTTGGTGTGATTTCAAGGTTTTTTAATTGTAGTTGATGTCACATATTGTGGTCATGATTGAGTTATGGCATGTGTTTTTTTCTGGTTTATTTTGTGGTCACGGTTGAGTTATTGTTTTAGCATTGGTCCTTATCATGGTATTAAAACTTTTATATTTAAGAGGTTCCATTCTTTTGAATAATTTGAATGTTAACACAAGGTTTAATAGTTCAAGCCCAAAAGTTTTAGGAAGAGTTGGTACTTAGTGGCCAACCAATTACTTTGCTTATTGAAAGATGACTCATTTTTTTCTTCAAAATTTGTGAATTTTTAGAACAAAGTTATTTTCTTAGTATAAAGACATGATTTTGTTTCCCTTTACGCTACAAACTTAGAGTAGCAAAGAGATGTTGGAAATTTAATGGAGAAACGTAAGATGATAACCATCATAATTTGAGAACTTTTATGTCAAATCACCAAGAGAATAAATAAGATAAATGAATAGCGGAAGCGTACCAGGATCCATTAGTAAACTTGATATATGAACTTGTAAGTTTGATCTTCCAAGCCTTATATGTACAGAATAAAGAGTTCCTCTTCTCTAATGATGAGATGTTAGAAAAGAAAACTGTACATATAACTTGGGGACCATAACCTTATATAATAGTAGCATACCCTTTCATGAAGAGTTGCATCCTTTGTAGTTTTCTTATTTCTATTTTGGCCCATCATAAAAATAAAAATAAGACTTTTGGTATCTACACATTACAAAGCCCATACTTAGTGAGATGTCATTAATCCCAAAAATTAATCTTTATAAGATCACTCCAAAATGGGATTATTCTTTAGATAACTTATAACACATAATTAATGATATATGTAGGCCCACATATTAGATAAATATCTAACAATCTCCTACTTGGGCCACATATGTCATTAAATCAATCATGTACTATAAGATAACCTTATGAGCTCTAAAATATTATCTTTATTAAATAACATCTCTAATAATCTGGTCCATTAATCATATGAACATAGGATCAAATCGATCTTCGTTACATTCATCGTAACTAGACCCATCAATGGTCGCGTATATCAATATAACCAATGACATAGATCAAGTATGGATGTGTAGCACGAAAATTACATGCAAAGTGATCTAAACATGCCTATTTCCAATTGGTTCATCTTTATTCTTTAGTGAGATCATAACAAATGAATTCAAAGTGAAAACTTTAACCAAAAGAAAACTTTATTCTGCAGAAGATACTCATTAAGTATATCTTTAATAAACAAGCATCCAAATACAAACTCCCACTAGAAAAATACATCATCCGATGACACAACACCCATATGAGCAGAGTGCTCATGAAAGACCTTGGGTGGTAAACCCTTAGTGAGCAGTTCCGCATCCATGGAGTCTGTACCAATATGCTCTATAGACACTTGACCACTTTGAACTCTTTCCTTAACAACAAGGAACTTAATATCTATATGCTTAGATTTAGATGAACTCCTATTGTTGTTAGAAAATAATACTGCAGACTTATTATCACAAAATAACTTTATTGGTCTTTCAATACCATCTAAAATTTTCAGCTAGTGATAAAATTCCACAACCATGTTGCTTGATTGGATGCCTCACAACAAGCTATATACTCTGCTGCCATAGTGGAAGAAGCTAAAGTGTCTGCTTAGCACTCTTCCATGAAATGGCTCCTCCAGCAAGTAAATATACATAGCCAGAAGTGGATCTCCGATTATCTTGACATCCAGCAAAATCTGAATCGGAATACGCAATGATCTCTAACTTATCCGATTTTCTGTATGTGAGCATATAATCCTTTGTTCCCTGTAAGTACAGTAAAACCCGTTTGGTTGCTTTCCAATGATCCATTCCCGGGTTACTTAAATATCTGCCTAACATTCCAACAATATACGCAATGTCCGGACGTGTACATGCTTGAGCAAACATTAGACTCCCTACAGCCGATGCATAAGGAATCTTTTACATCTCTTTAACTTTAAACTCATTCTTAGGGCACTGATTAAGGCTAAATTTGTCTCCTTTAGCTACAAGTGTGTCACCTGGTTTACAATCTTTCATGCCAAATCTCTTTAGAATTCTTTCTATATTGCTCTTTTGAGATAATCCAAGAATACCTCGTCAACGATCTCGGTGTATTTGAATCCCTAAAACAAAAGATGCATTTCCAAGATCTTTCATCTCAAATTTCTTTGATAGAAATCTCCTGGTTTCATGCAAGAATCCTATATCATTACTGGCAAGAAGTATATCATCCACATATAAAATCAGGAAAATGTATTTACTCCCACTAAATTTATGGTACACACAATCATCAACCAAATTAACCTCAAAACCAAACGAGGCGATAACTTGGTGAAACTTATGATACCATTGGCGGGAATCCTGCTTGAGCCCATAGATGGATTTCTTTAATTTGCAAACCATTTTCTTTGCATCTCCTAACACAAAGTTTTCTGGTTGTACCATATATATTGTTTCATCAATGTCTCCATTGAGAAACACAATCTTTACATCCATCTGATGTAGCTCAAGATCAAAATGAGCCATAAGTGCCATTATAATCCTGAAAGAGTCTTTCGAAGAAACTGGAGAGAAAGTCTCTTTATAATCAATGCCCTCATTTTTTAGTAAAGCCCTTGGCAACAAGACGAGCCTTATATCTTTCCACATTACCCATTGAATCCCTTTTGGTTTTAAATATCCATTTACAAGCAATGGGTTTCACACCTTCAGGTAAAGTGACAAGATCCCAAACGTCATTATCTTTCATGGACTTTATTTCCTCATTCATGGCATCAATCCACTTTTGAGAGTTAGAACTTTGCATGGCTTGATAGAAGTTGACCGGGTCATCTTCCATCATTCCACTTCCAGCTTCATGTTCTTGGAGAGAAACAATATAGTCATCTGGAATTGAATTTCTCCTCTCTCTAGTGGATCTCCTTAATGAAAATTGTTCTTGAGGTTGTTGAGTTTGTTCTTCAGGAGTAATATCTTGATTTTGAATAGGGAGTTCATTGACACTGTCTTGTTCTGGATTTTTTATTTGAGCAATGTCAGGAATAAAAACCTGATCACTGTTAATAACAGATGTAGAAAGAGAAACAAATTTCTCTTTAAAGACAATGTCTCTAACCTTATCTCCCCTCTCAAACTCAACATCCTCAAAGAATCGAGCATTCCCTGTCTAAAAAAAAGGATCTAGATGTGGGATCGTAAAACTTGTAACCCCTTGACCTTTTAGAATATCCAACAAAGTAACAACTAACTGTTCTTGAGTCCAGTTTCTTTTCATTTGGCCCGTATGGCCTCGCCTCAGCTGGACAACCCCAAATGTGAAAATGCTTTATGCTAGGCTTTTTACCTAACCATAATTCATAAGGGGTTTTAGCTACTGCTTTAGTTGGTATTTTATTTAGTATGTAAGCTGAAGTCTTTAATGCTTCTCCCCAGAGTGATTCTGGTAAGGTAGAATGACTAATCATACTCCTCACCATGTCTTTAAGTGTTCTACTTCGTCTCTCAGCAACACCATTCATGTTAGGGTTACCCGGCATGGTGTATTGAGGGATGATACCACACTCTTCAAGGAATTTAGCAAAAAGTCCTGGATGTTGTTCACCTGATCGATCCATCAAATCTACCATAGCATTCACCACCACGGTCAGATTTGACAGCTTTAATTCGTTTATTGAGTTGATTTTCAACTTTAGCTTTAAACCTTTTGAACACATCCAGTGGCTGAGTCTTCTCATAAGTTAAATATAAGTAGCCATAATAGGAGTAGTCATCTATAAACGAAATGAAATATTGTTGACCATTCCAAGAGGCCGTAGGGAATGGCCCACAAATATCAGTATGGATAAGTTCTAAGACATCTGTACTCCTGTTAGCACTTAATCTTTTTTTGTCTGTTTCCCCTTTATACACTCAATACAAACTTCAAAGTTTGTTAAATCAAGGGGACCAAGAATTCCTTCTGACACAAGTCTTTCAATTCTTTGTTTAGATATATGACCTAAACGTTTGTGCCATAACGTAGCAGAATTCTCATTGGCTAATTTTCGCTTTGTGCCACATGAACTTAAATGCAAGGTTTCATTAAATGAAACAATAGTATCAAGTAAATATAGGTTATCGTATAAAGATAAAGAACCGGTACCGACAAGATTTGAATTTTGACATAAACTAAATTTACGATTTCCAAATGAACAAGTATAACCAAATTTGTCCAATAAAGAAATAGAAATCAAATTCCGTCTAAATGACAGTACAATATATGTCTCTTTCAAATCTAAATAAAAACCAGTCTTTACAATAACCTAAAAGTTCCTATTGCTTCAACTTCAACTGATTTGCCATCACCAACATAAATATACTTTTCTGCATTAGTTGGTTTCGGCAACTCAGGCAACCCTGCATAGACACACTTATGTGAGTAGTAGCACCGGAATCTATCCACCAAGTGTGTCTAGGCACAAAAGTTAAATTACCTTTGAAATTCAATTTTATTTTTTTAAAACCGAAACGGGAAAAAAATTTGCAGAACTGCGGAACACAGGAATCGAACACGGAAACAGCATGAAAAAGCGCAACCAAATTAACCATCAGACCAACGCGTCTTTTGACCTAAATTTTATGGTTCAAAATTATATAAACCAAACAACAAATGCAACGTTTCATATTTTCTTACTAACATGATGAGATTCATGTACATTTAATTTAGAGAAGGGAAACATAACACAATTATTCCAGAAAATATGAACGAAATTTAAATATTTAATACTTGGAAAGAAGAAGATTCCAATTTCACCATGAAACATCTAAACGAAATCAACATGAAACTATCATAATTGTAATCACAAGCATAATAAATCAAGGAAATTCATCTCCCAATGATTTAACATAAAAAGTGGCTATGATACCACTTGTTGGAAATTTAATGGAGAATTGTAAGATGATAACCATCATAATTTGAGAACTTTTATGTCAAATCACCAAGAGAATAAATAAGATAAATGAATAACGGAAGCGTACCGGGATCCATTAGTAAACTTTATATATGAACTTGTAGGTTTGATCTTCCAAGCCTTATATGTACAGAGTAAAGAGTTCCTCTTCTCTAATGATGAGATGTTAGAAAAGAAAATTGTACATATAACTTGGGGACCATAACCTTATATAATAGGAACATACCATTTCATGAAGAGTTGCATCCTTTGTAGTTTTCTTATTTCTATTTTGGCCCATCATAAAAATAGAAATAAGACTTTTGGTATCTACACATTACAAAGCCCATACTTAGTGAGATATCATTAATCCCAAAAATTAATCCTTATAAGATCACTCAAAATAGGACTATTCTTTAGATAAATATCTAACAAGAGAAGCTAAAATGAAGATGGAGGATTTTTGGAGCATGATTTTTGTTTCCCTTTACGTTATAAACTTGCAACTAGTTTCTGCCATAATTAATGGCTCTCTTGGGTTCCTGCATTTGTGTTTAAGAATTTGGGTTTTGGAGGAGAAGTTAAGGAAAACTCATTTCCGCGTGTGTCAAGTAGTTGGAGAAACCATTCTTGTGTTAAAACCTTTCCGAGGAAGAAGAGGGAGTGGGGAAGAAAAAGGGTGGGGGAAACAGTGAGGGTTGGTTAGTGGCGGTGGGGGATAAGATGGAGTGGAGGAACATTGGGTAGATTTGTGGCGGTCAAACATAAGTTATTTTTCGGCGGTCCAAAAACACAAAAATGACAACTAGGAGAAAGAAAACGCGACACAACAGCATCTGACTCACGCAAATTGAAGGGAGGAACTAATTGCAAAAAAAATAAATTTGGGAGGACGTTGTAATAAAAAAAATTTATAGGGACTAAAAGCAAAACTCGCTAATTTTATAGGGACCAAAAACATATTTTATCCTTTATATTTTTAAGTTTAAACAGAAGAATAAAAAATACTTAAAAAATTTATAGGTCACGATGTCAAAATAAATTCTATTAAGTTTAAAAGTTTAAGATTTTTACTTCTTTTATTTTAAAATTATTTTTATTCATTGCTGTTCTAGACCGACATACCATGACCAGGATTGGCGAACCAACTTACAATGGCAACCGACATAGTCTGGGATCATTACATCATTCTACGTGAACACACATAATACCCGAGATCAATAGAGATAGTTTACTCATTTGACATTCTTCGCACACTTCAAGTGTAACCGACATCTTCACGTCGATATAATCCATCACGTAAATATAGCATATAAGATGCGTGACTTCCCGGATGAACGCATGGCCGCAATTCAAGGGATCCGTTATCACATCCCATATTTCTCTTTTTATCTTTCTTGATTGTATGTTATATGGATATATGAGTACGTATCATTTCTCAATAATCAAACGGTAGGGTAATCATTGATTAATATCATATAATTAATTGTTGGTAGAGACCTCATGCGATGTCTACACCAAGAGAGATATGAAGAGAGGGACGGCAAATGATAGATGTGATCTGATAAAAGAGAAAGATAAGAGCTGTTAAATTGTCATTTGTAATCAATCACAGTGAAGTGACAAGGGTATCTATTTGAAAAATGAAATTCATAAACAATATAACATTACAATCAAGAAAGAAAAAGAGAGAAAAGAAAAAGAAGAGAGAGAAATCAGTGATGTGATAGGTGATGTGATAGAAAGATATTGAGAGAAAAAGTGTCTTATATGAGTTATTGTATGTTTTTTGTTGTATGAATTTATTATCTCTATCTATTTTAAGAGAAACCCGATATAATCTTGCTTTTCTTTTTTCTTTTTTCTTCATCGTCTAGCTTCTTTTATTAATTTCTTTTGTTCATATAAAAAAGGAAACCAAAGGTGAGAATGGGTGATCGGTGATAGTGAGAGTGTGTGCAAAAATAGTGTGCCGTGTCCCAGACTTTTTTTTATTAAGAAGGGACATTTTAGGAAATAAAAAATGGAATTTGTAGGATTAAGAAATATGTGCAAAAATCGTTCCCGAGTAAAAATCTCTCTCGACAGGTCTATTTTTGTTTTACTTTTTTATGATTCATTTTAATTTTTAACAGTTTTTTTTAAATCATGATAAGACCCGACCCAGTCTAATATGTTGATATTTGGATTGATTTGGTTTGAATTACTTACTTAAAATAACTAAAATCGAACTAATTCAACCCACCATATGTATTCTATTGATTTTAGATTTCAAATCACCATAAACCGAGCGATTACATCCCCTGTAAATGCATTTCAATGGGAGATCCACAAAGTAAGTAGTTCAGGTTAGAGGAATCAACCAATTGGTTAGTTGAACATATACCTTAACTATATATTACAAGATACATCCAATCCAATCTACTATATATATAATACGAGGAGGACCACGGATGATACATGCTAGCTATAGCAGAGTGAAGTAAGTGTCCGAGGTTTCTCATTTGTTTAATTAATTAAGAGGAACTGTTATGTGTTTTTGGAGTAAGTGAAATCTATTAAATTACTTTATGTTATAGGAGTAGTAATTCATTAATTATTAGTAGTTTACATCATTTGATTTATATTTAAACTTACTTAAAATTATGAGTCTCTTACGTAAATTAATACAAATTTTAATGGCCGAAGATAACACTTTAATTTTATTGATTCTTAGTTTAATTTTTTTGTGGACGGGATTGATTTTTTAGTTCATGCCACTTTGGTACAAATAAATAAGGGCGCTAGATATGAAAGCTATTTTTAACAAATTTCATAATCATTTAATGCTGCAACAGATCACATGTTTCTTTTTATTTTTGGGTCGAAAGATCACATGTTTCTTATGGATAGGATACTTGGTACTCATCTCTATATTAATTTTAATTAATTATATAAATTAAATTTGTTGGGTGAAAAAACAAATAGAAATAAGTTTTGGAGGATTTGTTGCCACTGGTACTATGGCTGGGTGAATGATGCCACACATTCACCTACTATGTCTGAACACTAGATGAACTAACATTGACCATAAAATAAAATTGCCAGTTTTTCTCTCTCTTAATTTGTAGCTATAAATACACATAGGATAGTTCATAGTTGTTACATCACTTTTCCCTCTTCACATCGATCTTATTAGATATATGATCCTTAATTAGAATGGGTATTGAAGATGGAGAGTTCAGCGTGAGTGTGACCAATGAAGAGGTTGTGGCAGCAGTGCTTCCAATGCAAGAGCATTGGCTACCACTCTCTAACCTTGACCTTCTCCTACCTCCAGTCGATGTGGGAGTTTTTTTCTGTTACAAGAACCCCATGAATATGATGTCTTCTTCTTCTACTACTACTACCTTATTGAGAGATCATGACACCGACAAAATAATGATCAATAAGTTTACATCTATGGTGGGGTCTCTTAAGAAGGCCTTAGCTCAGACTCTAGTTTCCTACTATGCCCTTGCAGGTGAAGTTGTGACAAATTCTATGGGTGAACCTGAGCTACTTTGCAATAATGGTGGGGTTGATTTTGTTGAAGCTGTAGCAGACGTTCAACTTCAGTGCCTCAACTTCTCTAATCCAGATGACTCCTTTGAAGGAAAGCTTGTTCCCAAGAAGAAGCGTGGCGTGCTTGCTGTTCAGGTACCAAAAATGTGAATTATAATATTAATATTTTTATTTCAAATAATTGTATTTTAAAATTCACCGTTATTTAATATGTCATCAGTATAGGTTAAAATTAATGTGTTATACACTTTCAAAATATATCAAAATAAAAATGGTTTATTATAAAGTTATTAATATCAAAATTTTATGAAATTTAATACAAATAATTGAGATGATGAATAATACTTATACTTCAATGATTGAATCAACAAAAATATTTTAGTGGGTTTCGCTTATATTAACTCAATTAACATATAGTTGTAATTTATTAAAAAAAAATTCACTTTTGATTTATTATCTTGTGCAATTAAAGTTACACATATTAAAAAAGCAGTTTTATTAAATATGAAAACAAAAAAAATTTTAAAAGGTGTAATATTTTCAAGAACTATAAAAATATATTTACGCAATAACCTTTTCTTTTTGAAAATCCAATAACATTTCTTTTGGTCAACCCAAGGGTTCATTGGGTTTATAATTGGATAATAATGCATGGTTTACGAAATACGTTTGATGAAAGCCATTTAAAATGACTATACTAACAAATTAGCTCATGAGAGATTCTTGATTGTGCAATTTAGTCCTTGAGAGAGTCAAAATTCCAAAATGGTTCCTGAGAGATTGCTCCGTCATGTAAAATGGTCCTTGTTGTGCAAAATGGTCCCTGAAAAACAATCAAATTAGTCCCTGAGACATTAAAAAATTATGCAAATTAGTCCTTGAAAAATGACATTTTGACCATTTTGCATGACAGAACAATCTCTCAGGGATCATTTTGGAATTTCGACTCTCTCAAGGACTAAACTGTACGATCAGGAATCTCTCAAAAACTAAGTGTTTGTTTGGTTTAAATTTTAAACCATCCAGAATCAATTCTGTAAAATTGATTTTAAATCACTCCGTCCAACGCACTTCGTAAAACGTGCATAATCCATCTTAACCATTCATTTCTAAAATCAATTCTACTTAATTGTAAACCAAACGGACCCTAATTAATTCCAATGGAATTGATTCTCACGGGGTAACCAAACATCCACTATGCAATCATTAATTCTACACCATATATTTATGACGTTAGAGTATCCTAGTGCTTGGTGAAGCAATATAGCTTAAACCTTATACGCATATCTAACTAATCATTTCTACACAATTTATATATACTTTTCTAGCGTGTATGATTTATACCAGAATCACGTTTTAAACGTGAATTCGGACCAACACTACAAAAAGTAGTGTTAGTCTAGGAGTGTGTTTGGTAAGTCATCTCAGCTAGCTAAAAGTTTAAATTAGTAGCTGAAACCATTTCAGTTGTGTTTGGTAATAAGATAGTTTTTTTTGGGTAGCTATTAGTTTTTCATGAAAAGATACTTGAGGTAGCTTTTTTAAAAAAGCTCTTATTTTCAGCTACTAGCTGAAAATTAATTACAAGTTTATCCGTCAACCACTCTCACTTATCATTATTTAATAATTAATAATATCCTTATATGTCATTTTACCATTTTCAGCTAGTTTTACCAAACACATTCAATCAAATCAGCTAACTTTTCAACCGTCAGCTAACTTTAAGCTTTCAACTAGCTTTATTTTCAGCTTTCAGCTAACTTTAAGCTTTCAACTAACTTTTCAGCTAGTTTTACCACACACACTCTAGATCCATGTTTAAAATATGATTTTTGTGTAAATCAAATGCACACCCCATCTCTTTTATTTCTTATCATCATCATCATATTATTATTATTATAATAATAATAACGTATGTAACATTGTATAATTAGATAATAAATTAAAAATAAAAAAATTATTAAAAAATATAACAATTAATATTATTAATGTATTGAATGTTGTGATAGTTGTAATTAATTTCTAATAAAATATTTTTACTTTTAATTATTATCTTATATATATAATATTATTCATATTAAAAAATCGTTATTTAAGTCTGGAGTAGTATTATTTTTCTCCTGCGTAACTATACCGTGAGAGTATCAACCTGTTTTCTTTTTTCCATATTTAAATGAAGTAGTTTATGGCAGTTTTCCCATCTTTCCTAGCAAAACTAACAGAAAGTGAACTATAAATACTGTAATGTTTGTCTGATAACAAAGTCAAATCCATCCACAACTATTACCTCCTACTACTACTACTACGTAGCAATCATTAAATATAAATAGCATTTATAGCACCTGTTGTTTTCGGATTAGAATCCCCTGGCGGTTAATGCATGGTCGGATGGTCCAGCAAGAGAGACAGAAATATATTTAGTTTGACTTACTGGGAAAGAAATACTTTTTTTTTAAATTCTCTAAGAAATTGAAAAAAAAAATATTTTTTAAAGTTAATTTAAATTAATATCTTTATTAAATTATTATTTTAATTAAATAAATTTGAAACAAATGACAAATAAATTTATTCTAATCGCATGCCAAGTGGTGAAGCACAACATTATGTGAACTTATACTAATTGAAATTAGTGAGATTAATATTAATCCTACCTTCATGCAGGCAACTTTATTAAAATGTGGTGGAATAATAGTGGCATGCACATTTGATCATCGCATAGCAGATGCGTATTCAACAAACATGTTTCTTGTATCATGGGCCGAGATGGCCCAACCCATGAAGCCCACAACCATCACTTACCCACCATGTTTCCGTCGCTCCCTCCTTAGCCCCCGTCGTCCAAGTTCGATCCATCCTTCCATCCATCGCATGTATATCCCAATCTCCAACCTCCCTCCTCCGTCGGCCATCACCGCCACCCCTTTCCTCAGTCGCATATACTATGTCACGGCAGAGGACCTCCACCGCATTCAATCACTTGCCTCCACCACAGACAATGATGGTACTAAGCGCACAAAGCTCGAGTCTTTATCTGCTTTCTTATGGAAAATGGTCGCTCGTGCAGCTTCAGCTTCAAGTAGTGGCAAAAGGGTCATTGCCAAAATGGGCATAGTTGTTGATGGAAGGAAAAGACTCAACAATGGTGATAAAGGAAAAGGAGTAATGATGACTTGCTATTTTGGGAATGTGCTTTCCATACCATTTGGTGAGAAACCAGTGGAGGAGTTAGTGGAGAAGCCATTAGGTTGGGTGGCAAATGAGGTTCATGAATTTGTGGCAACCGCGACAACAGAAGAACACTTCTTAGGTCTCATTGATTGGGTCGAAGTACACCGACCGGTCCCTGGTTTGGCAAGGATTTATTGTAGTGGTGCTAATGAGGGACCCACTTTTGTGGTGTCTTCTGGGCAAAGGTTCCCGAATGAAAAGGTTGATTTTGGGTGGGGGAAGGCTGTGTTTGCGTCATACCATTTTCCATGGGGTGGTGAAGCAGGATATGTGATGCCAATGCCAAGTCCTTTAGGAAATGGTGATTGGGTTGTATACATGCATCTTTTGAAGGGACAATTGGAAGTCATACAGTCTGAGGCTGCTCATGTCTTTAGGCCCTTAACTTGGGATTACCTTAATCAATGATATATCATTGTTATCATATTGAATGGTATATTAGTGTACTAGTGGTTAAAAGTTTGTGAAGTTTACAAGGGATTATATATGTGTTTGTTTAAATGTCCATTTAGCTATTGTAATTAACAATACCATGTCATGTGTGATTAATTAAGTTTTTAATGCATATAACATGTGTTGTTGATTTGAAAAAAAAAAGGTACTTAATTTCCTCAGTTCACAATTGACAAAATCAAACAGAGCAATAAAAATGGTTAAACTAATAATTTTTTTGGAGTTTTAAATAGTTTAGTTTTCTAGTTTTACTCTTATTTAATACCATTAACTAACACCATTATGATTTGATAGTTAAATATACATTGAAATTAACAAGTATTAATAAGGAAAATGATAATAAATGCCTCTCTAAAATTGTAAAGTGACTTACAAAAAAGAATACACAAAATTTTAAATGGTGTCTTAAAATTAGAAATAGAGGGAGTATGTTAAATTGATTAATAATGACAATGGTGACCATGGATATGGTCATTTAA
This sequence comes from Sesbania bispinosa, assembly GCA_026901365.1. Classification (NCBI taxonomy): domain Eukaryota; kingdom Viridiplantae; phylum Streptophyta; class Magnoliopsida; order Fabales; family Fabaceae; genus Sesbania; species Sesbania bispinosa. Next base: position 7,238 of record QLOH01000670.1, on the reverse strand, counting down.
GGATTTAAAGATTATGAAAGGTAAGAAGATTTAAAAATAATGATGTGCTAAAATTATACCCATATTGTAGGGTCACATGACCATGGTCCACGTGATCTAGAATGTAAAAATATAGTAATTTAAAATTTCGATTGTCTTGTCTCTGTTTGTTTTCTTTCAGCCGATCTCGACTTAGTTTGAATCCAAAAAAATAAAAAAATTGTTCATTCAACGCTAATTTTATTAATGTCTGATGTTAAATTAGTTTCCAATTACTTTAAAGAATAAAAACTCAAAAATTCAGTATCATGTAATGTAAAAGTTTTTCCTTCAACTTTAAATTAATAGATCATCAACAAATTTAACATGGGTTGTATTATAAATTTATATTTCCTTTTAAGTTAAGCCCAAATAGTCATAAGCTCAAATTTATATTTCCCCTTAAGTTAAGTAATTGATATAATGCAGGGCAAGATTAGGTGGGCCAAATTTTATTCGGTCCACTCTAGAATCGTCATTTTTACCAACAAGACACATGGTTAACCAAATCCTCAAATAATCGAATTCATGTTCATCGTTAATTAACTAGTTAAATATATCCCTTTCAAATCTACAACATTGAAGGCAGTGCAAGCGTAACATAGTTTGGTAATAGAATCATTTCATCAGTATTTGGTAAGATAGTTTTTTAAGTAACTACTAATTTTTTTTAGAAGCTACTTGAGGTAGTTTTTTTTATAAAAGCTCCATTTTTCAACTACTAATTTAAATTTTATTACTACTTTATCTCTTAACAACTCTAATTCATTATCATTTAATAATTAGTGTTGTCCTTATGTGTCATTTTACCATTTTCAGATAGTTTACCAAACACTTTCAATTAAGTCAATTAGCTTGTCAGCTTTCAACTAGTTTTACCAAATACACTCTTAAGTCGTCTCAGATGATTTGTATCCAGCTAAATTCTAATTTCCACCTCATAATTTATAGAAACATATAAAGCTTAAACATAACATAAAACAACGGCTCCCAAGCCCAAAAGTTCATGTGTGTGTGGATTGCTAATGTACTACCAATTGTTTTTTTAAAAGGAGTATATTAGTATCTTACATTTTTTATTTAGACAAAAAAAACAAATCTTTTTTTAAATCAATTAAATTTATAGGTATCATAATAATTTGAAAATTTAGTTTTTTTTTTAATTTCATAAGCCAAAATTTCTTTATCTTTGTTCAACTTCATGAGAATCTCACCTCCATTGTCACGTTTGCCGATTCCCTTGTGTCCACTACCATATCAGTCTTCACCACTTGATGAGGAGGTGACAATAACAAGTTAACAACAATCTCGTAAGTCTTTGTTAACAAAGTAGGCAAGGGACTTTGATTGGCCTATGCTTCATCCATAAATCAACTTGAGGATAACCGATGAAGAAGTAGAAGCGAGTAAATTGAACAACATTAATAATATTGATGTCCTTTTGGGTGTTAAAAAGGGAAAAATGTTATTTATCGTGAGCGAGGTAGCTTCATTGTCATTGACCAAAGTAACAGTGGAGAGGGAGGAACTCAAAATTGAAGATTTCATGAGCAACCACTAGGGGTGGATATGTGTCTCAATCAGTTTGCAAAAGTGTTGGTTTCTTTGGAAAGAAAAGTGTGGCAAAAATACTAAAATATCCATGAATTTAATTATTTTGAAAAGAATAAATTTGGTATTTTTGTAAGAAAATAAAAGGTGTTGAATGCTAATGTACTCCTTTTAAAATCAAGTGAGAGTATATCGGTCATTTGTCACGTTTGTCGATTCCCTTGTGTCCACTACCATATCGGTCTTCACCACTTTCTCATCTTTGCTGGATATTGATGAGGAGGTGACAATAACAACGAATGCAACAACGGTAGCAACGCCAGCAACCGAGACGAATTTTTGAGTAAACCCTCATTTTGATCCCTGAAAGATGGACCATCGGTCAACTTAGTCCTGAAAGATAGGAAATTGTAAAAAAGTCCCTGAATGTGTTAACAGTCGGTCATTTTAGTCCCTCCGTTAAACAACTCTGTTAAACTTAACAGAGTTGCTGATGTGGCATGAAAGAATGAAAGTCTTCATTTTGGTCCCTGCCCAGTCAGCCTAAAAGATTGGAAACCCATCAAAATGGTCCTTGCCCAGTCAATCCCAAAAGATTGGAAACCCATCACATTGATCCCCCTCTATCTTAGTCCCTCCGTTAAACAACTCTGTTAAACTTAACAGAGTTGCCAATGTGGCATGAAAGAATGAAAGTCTTCATTTTGGTCCCTGCCCAGTCAGCCTAAAAGATTGGAAACCCATCAAAATGGTCCCTGCCCAGTCAATCCCAAAAGATTGGAAACCCATCAAATTGATCCCCCTCTATCTTAGTCCCTCCGTTAAACAACTCTGTTAAACTTAACGGAGTTGCTGATGTGGCATGAAAGAATGAAAGTCTTCATTTTGGTCCATGCCCAGTCAGCCTAAAAGATTGGAAACCCATCAAAATGGTCCCTGCCCAGTCAATCCCAAAAGATTGGAAACCCATCAAATTGATCCCCCTCTATCTCTCGCTCTCTCTCCCCTCTCTCTCTCCTCCCTGTCTCTCTCCGCACTTCTTCTCAAGTAGCTTCTTGGTCACACTCCTGTTTACACCATCATCATCTGCTAACAAAACCTTAAGGCCTCTAAACTGTGAGTTTGAAGATTGTTTAGGTGCAATTATGGATTTTCCAAGTGATGGCCCTATCTGAAACTTGAGAAGAAGTGCCATGCCTTGCACCAAACCCAAAGAGTTCCGTGATATCCATATATTACCTTGCATTGTCTGCATATTTTTCCACATTGTAAAGTCAGAATTACAAAGATAATCATGCCATAATGAGTTAAAACATATTACATAATGATCATTGTCTCAAAGTTGCCCAGCTAACCCACCATCAGTACATAGGCAGGGGGCAGAATGATAAATTCTGGTTTGGGCTAAACACAGAGAAATTATAATGCTTTAGTAAAAGAATTGTATGGTGTGATGAGTATTATAGTAAATCTTACAGGTATGAAAAAGAAAGATCCTACTTTAACAGACTCTCAAGGCACACAAGATGCCACCTAACCCCAAAATGCACGAACCTTCTTGTTGGTCACCTAAATGGCAACTTCTTCTAGTCTAGTTCATGTTGGAATTTAAAACTAACTGGATGATCTAAAATCAAAACACAAAACGCCAATCATTGCCATTTCTTTCTGCTATTACAATCTTTATGTTTCCCTGATGATGCCTGTTAGGTCAGAATCTGTATTTTCAACTAAGTAGGACAAGCTCCCAGAAGAGGATAAATGATGTCCATATGAGGTAAGCAAGAAAGGATTGCACTGAATGTCGGGGGTGGGGAGGGGAGGTTCTCTAATTTGTTATTTATTCTTAATGAATAGTTGGAAGAAATAGATACTTTCACTAAAGTTGGACTCATCATATTAATTCCTGATGTTTTAACAAAACCTAACACCATCCTCTAAGCAAAAGATGCAATTCTAAGGTCTGCAGCTAACTGCTAACAATTTATACAGTTAATGGATGAATGCATAATTTCTCTAGAGGGGATGGGTGTCCTTTATTAGTAACAATATAAAAATTAACATCGAAATTAGCCATCTGAAGAGAGAGAGAGGAGGAGAGAGAGAGGGGAGAGAGAGAGGAGACAGAGATAGAGGGGGGACCAATTTGATGGGTTTCCAATATTTTGGGGTTGACTGGCCAGGGACCAAAATGAAGACTTTGTTTCTTTCATGCCACATCAGCAACTCTGTTAAGTTTAACAGAGTTGTTTAACGGAGGGACTAAAATGACCTACTATTAACACATTCAGGGACTTTTTTACAATTTCCTATCTTTCAGGGCCTAAGTTGACCGATGACCCATCTTTCAGGGACCAAAATTAGAGTTTACTCCAAATTTTTTGTAGAAGAATCACCCACCATCTCGTAAGTCTTTGCTAACAAAGTAGGCAAGGGACTTTGATTGGCCTATGCTTCATCCATAAATCAACTTGAGGATAACCGATGAAGAAGTAGAAGCGAGTAAATTGAACAACATTGATAATATTGATGTCCTTTTGGGTGTTAAAAAGGGAAAAATGTTATTTATCGTGAGGAGGTAGCTTCATTGTCATTGACCAAAGTAACAGTGGAGAGGGAGGAACTCAAAATTGAAGATTTCATGAGCAACCACTAGGGGTGGACATCTCAATATTGAACACAATTTTGTTGAGGAGAATATGTCTCAATTTTTTTGTTGACGACAGGTGTCAATTTGTTGTGGTAGATATGTGTCTCAATCAGTTTGCAAAAGTGTTGGTTTCTTTGGAAAGAAAAGTGTGGCAAAAATACTAAAATATCCATGAATTTAATTATTTTGAAAAGAATAAATTTGGTATTTTTGTAAGAAAATAAAAAGTGTTGAATGCTAATGTACTCCTTTTAAAATCAAGTGAGAGTATATACGTGCATGTGTATATTATTTTTATATAACATTATCTTATTCGATTAACAATAATTCAAAGTACGAGGTAAATGATTAAAGGTATATGGTTTTTTTTGGACAAAGAGGTATATGATATTGAATCCACGTTTGATATACGAGTGTTTTTATTCACATCACCCCTTTTTATTTTATGATTTTTTTAAATTACCTCTTCCCCTCTCCATTTTTTTCCTTCCGCCTTCACATTAAAACATTCCCTCACCTTCCTCCTTTCCTTTTATCTTTGTCTTTTTAAACCATGGGCCATGGCCACTCAAACAAGTGAGCATGGGCAAATTCTGTGGCCATACTATTTTTCAAACTACTTTTTCTTTCCCGATTTGGTGAGCATGGCTATTTAAACTTTTTTTTACCACTTGCGATTTGTGGCCATAACTGGTTCAATTCATATTTTTTTCAAAATTTTATACCTTTATTTTTCGAAACACAATGTGATTATGTTCCAGAAATTAGATTTTTGGTACATAGAAAATTGTGTAACAATAATGAAATTTTTGGTACAAAAAAATTACGTACCGGTAATCTAACTTTTTGAACAAAATTTGAATTATGTTCTATAAATTAAATTTTAGTTACATATTTTTCTAAATTCTGTGTTCCATCACGTAATTTTTGTGGGGAATGGGAAAAAAGAGACAAAGGGGAATGACGTAGAAGGAAGAAAAGTATATATACAGAGGTGGGGTAATTTTGGAATACCAAAAAATAAAATGGTAGTGTGAATAGTAAAATGGGTGGTGTGAATAGCAACACCCTTGATATACCAATGTGCTCTCAAGAGCTAAATATAACTTTCAGCCTAACTGCAACTTGTTTTTGGGCACAACCTTGTTAACCCAATTTCAACTTACTTTCTTCCAAAATATCTCATAAAGCTTATTTTATTTCTTCTTTGTTTTTATAAGCAAAATGAATTGAATAATAGGGAGTACAAGGGGGCTCTAACCCAAACAAAAGGTCATAACAAACTGAAAGAAAAATAAACCAAAAAAATCAAACTAAGCTAGATATACACCAAAATCAACGAAAATAAAACCAAGGTGCAAAGCTAATTAGAGAAAACATTGCTGTAACAAAGACCAAGACACACCACACCCTCAAACCAAAATTGCACATCAGAAAATTGGATGTTGCACCAAAGAAAGTATTCCACATAATTTGTCCAAGGCAATGCCATGTAGCTAGACTTGAGAAGCGCAAAGGAACATTTTAAAAAAATCTGGAATGGAACACATCAAATCAAGGACAAGTAAAAGACAATTGACAAATTTGTAAAGAGGCACCCAATAGAACATATTATAAAATGTGAGTAGCTGCAACACTAGGAGAAATGACACGGTAAAGATATTGCACAACACTAAACAAAAGTAGGAATGAAAATCCCAATTAAAACAGGCCGCAACACCAAGATAAACAACCAATAAAGAAACCAAACTAGCAACCTATAATAGCCCTTAGCATAGCTAGTAGAAAAACAGACACAAATGACACCCCACAAACAGTATTGCACAACATTAACAACAACATGAATGACAAACACAATCAAACAGGCCGTAACACCAGGAGAAACGTCCAACAATAGAACAAAACTAGAAACCTGTAATGACTACTAGCATAGCTAGCAGAGAACAGACACAATTAACACCCACAAAGTTTCAACAGTAATTGTGTCTGTTCTTTACTGGCTAAGCTAGCTAGTGGTCATTACAGGTTTCTAGTTTGGTTCTATTAACACCCCACAAGATTTCGACAGGGATGAGGATAATTAACCCAAGAAGAAAAAGGATAGGTAAAATTTGAATATTTTGCTTTAAGCCATTTCCAAGACCGTAATTTGATCAAGTCCACTAAGTCACCTGTCTTAATTGGTTATTTATGAAAAATCGCCTCATTTCTTGCTAACCAAAGGGACCAAGTCACAATAACCAAATAGAAGACCATCTGATTCTATTAACCTGGTTACAATTAGGCAAGCTAATAAATTGGTCGAAATTAAGAGGGGAGCAATTATGTAAATCAATTGCAAAACCAAACAGTCTATACCTAGCATCTAGGTAATATATGCAAAGAAACAGTAAAAAAGGATATGGGTAGTAGTTTCTGGTATAAACCCACACAAAGCACACAGACCATCAGATGACAAAATAACTTTCCTTCTAATTAAGTTAAATTTTAAAGGAATTTTGTCCAAGATAGCTCTCCAAGTGAAGGCAGATAGTTCAATAGGGACAAATTCATTCCACGGGAGTTTATGACCCAAAAATTCAGCAAAGATCATAGAATGGACAATAACATTGTACGCCGACTTCAATAAATAAATTCCAGCAGAATCCTTTGACAAGTGCCAACAATCAGGGTGATTTTGACGCATAAATAGCAGACTTTAATTCCTCTACCGTAATTGATCACACTCCAATTGAAAAAGCTTTCATCGCCATCACCACTTCCAAACCACTACCCAATCCCTCCATTCATCCAGGTCGACGATAGACACACTTTGGTTACTAGCAATAGAAAAAACCTTACTATAACAAGTAGAAAAACACTCTGCCCACACAAAATCTGACAAAAAACAAGTATCCTTCCCATCCTCAAATTTCTTAGCACAAGATCCCAAAAACCAACCCATACTAAAATTGGACCCTTTTTCAATTGTTCGTACATCACTCCACCAATTTGACTCCTTGACACTAATTCCTCTCAA